>VXBZ01000285.1:73263-119787 GCA_013399135.1 Heliornis fulica | reverse complement strand
CATGATCAGCCTGCGATTCATTTACTCTCCAAGTATTAAAAAGCCAGAAAGGGAATAAATTCAGCGCACGAAGAAATTAATGCGGAACGATAGGCTCTTTCATGTGGCATTTCCAAGCGCCGCTCTTGCAACGGGCTTATGTAATGAGACATAATTATCTGCACATGTTCAATTACATTACTTCACAAATCCTCCCTGCCTCTGCCTCCTGACGTCAAGCCGCCCGCTAAGACCCGGCGCCTGCAGGAGCGGGGAGCGCGGCCCCCCGTCCCACTGCACCCTTACCCCTGCATGCTGGACCTGTGCCGGCGGTGGCCGTTTGCATGCTGGTGGACCCAAGATGGTCACAGGGCACCATCCATTCCCATCACCCTCTGAGCCAAGGCTTGTGCCTTGGCTCAGAGGGTGATGGAAATGGATGGTGCGCCCAGCTGGTCCCACCCGGAGGACTATCGCCTTCCTGCCCAGCATGAGACCACTCCATCTCAACCTTCAGCCTCCTCGATGGGGGAACCGCAGCAGCCGGCCAAGCCATGGGCCAGCTGCCCCCTCCTCTGTACCACCCTGGACACCACCACCACCACCCACTCGGCGCTCACAGCCTCCTTTTCCAGGCTGCCCTCTTCTCTCCCAGCTTGCTGTCACCACCGCTGAGATGGCGGACGATTGATCTGAGAAATGAAGTTGGATTGCTGTCCCGAATCTACACTGGGTTCTCCTTGTGTGTGTCTGATCGATTTCCCCCTGTGCGACACAGCTTGTCGCTACGAATTTTCATGCTAGTCAGAACCCGCCAGCACACCCAAGAACAAGGAGAAGATGCTCCGGAGACCGCCCTCCCCCTCGCATCCTCCCCCAGTCCGGTTGGGCGAGGCTTTCTTGGGTTGACATTGGTTGGCTTTGTTGTGTTTTGCTTCCCCACCCCCCCCCGCCATCTTTTTATTTGCGACCGCTGTTGCCGCCAACCCCATCGCCGCCATCCTTTCGGGTGCTGGCTGGGGATGGGTTATTTTTAGATGGTCGCTCCAGGATGGTGCCATTGGCTTCCATGGAGCCATCTCTGGACCGGGGCATTTGTGGTGACATTCCCCACCGCGGTTACGTGAGGTGTCACCTGTTTAGCAGCTCCTCTCGGCCGAGCGCGTGTGGCCGCAGGTGCCGGGCAAACGCTGATCGGCTGTGACAGTCCTAGACGCCAGCTGCCTGCACAAAGCCTGCCCGGTCGCCACTTTTTTTGTGGGCAAAGCTCTGCCGTTGGCATGACCGATACAGAAGCAATAAACTAGGTGACCGTAAAAGCAAAGACAAGTCCTACTAAGTGGCATTCCGAGCCCTATGGCTTCAAAATAATTGGTAGTGAGAGAACAAAACCGAAAAGGAAAACATCAAAAAACAACAAACCAAAACCCAAGACTTTTTTTTTTTTTTTTTGTGGGGTTTTTTTTTTCCTTACACTGATGCCCTGCGGACTATACATCTGACTTGCTGCGAGTCCGTCACTGTATCCTCCTGTCTGGCTGATAACATGGCGAAGGGTATCCACCTAAACAGAGCAACGACAACAAAGAGACAAGTTAGAGTGAAGGAAAGGTTAGTGGGCAAAACCACTTTGGTTCAGCTTTGGCAAGATAAAAACAAACACTAGTAAATTATTAGTAATAACAATAATAGTAATAATAACAACAGCAGCAACAATAATAATATTGGCATATGTTGCAAGAGGGGTAGAAGAGAACCGCCGTTTGCCTCGTGGTGAGAGCCAAGCCAGAGGACCCCTCTTGCCTCCCTCACCACCCCCCGCCTGCCCCATCAGCTCTCCTTGGTCCCAAGGCTCGTGAGAAAAAGAGCGGAGAGGGAGAACAGCGCAGCAAGGATGGGGTGGAACCTCCTGGAGCACATCTCTGACACCGGCTCCACCTCCAGGACACTCGAGGACCCAGGTCCCTACCTCTATCCCATCCGCCCTCCATCCCCAAGCTCTGGGAAGCTCATGGCATTGGAAGGAGATCCTCGGAGCTGGCCAAGCACCTTCGTTTCGGAGGGCCCAGAGAGGGAATATACCTACCACGGCAAAGGCACGGGCAGCTCTCCTCCAGGCGCCCCGTTCCTCTCCCTCCACTCCCCAGCCCAGCCCCAGCAGCATTACACATGGCGAGCACGTCCTGTCGCCTGTGGACGTCATGCTCCTTCTGTGTCCAGCACTGTGAGGGGAGCAACCTCGGCTTTGGAGAGATCTCCTTGCCCAATGCAGAAGTGTCAGAGTGGCTGTTGTCTCTCAACAGAGCCTTGGACACCAGAGAGTGGACTCAGGCACGTGTGGACATCGGATGGGAGGTGGGGGATCTAAGTGAGTTCCTGGCCATTTTAAATCCTGTCTCTTTTCCCAAAGCACGGGTTGACGATCTGGAAACACTGCTCAGTGCTCCCTCACTCTGTCTTGCTGGTGTGTACGTGGGTGGTGTGAGTGTCTGTGCTTTGGGGGGTTGGGCGGGGAGATGGTGAGGGGTGGCTTTTAATTAAAAAAAAATTAAAAAAAAAATCTAGCTGCTTATTTGAGCATTTCTCGCCTTTCAGCAGACACCTGGTTTGGCATCGAAGGAGTAAGTGGGAGCCTTGTAAAACGAGACACCAGTCCAAACATCTGGCCCCTTCCCTTGGAAGAATAAAGCAAGCAGAACCTAAACCTCAGCTGCTTTCCTTCGAGTTCATGCCTGTTCTCCTAGACCTCCTCTCCTCTCCTCTCAGTACGACTATCAAGCCAGAGCCAAATGCATTCACAAAGTGCGGGCAAGTCTCCTCAAGACCATGGTTGATGGTTTGGTCGGGTGTTTGGTTTTGGTTTCTTTTGGATTGATTTTTTGGTTTGTTTTTTGCCGGTTGTTGCTGTTGCTTTTTTCGGTTGGTTGGGTTTTTTCGGTTTGGTTTGCCTTTTTTAAGTGGTTCGTTTGTGCTCGTTGAGATTTGCTCTTTGAGACAGGAGGGAGAAGTGCCAATACAATCAAAGGCTCCTCCAACACTAACGCATTCACTGGCAGTACATCGGATGGGTCCCTACCTGTGACTGCACGTTGGCTCCAACCTGGGCCCCTTGGTAAGAATCCCCATTGAGAGACTGCACGCTCATGAACAAATCTCCAGAGTTTGACATGTTAAAAGAACTGGAAGAACCTGGAAAGGAAAGAGTGAGGCACCTGAATCACAGAAAGGAAAAAGATCCACCCCATGACTCTCAGCCAAGAGGAAGGAACAACATGCAAAGCAACCACAAAAACAAAACACACAGTCAGGTTAGTAGTATGAAAAACAGAGCAAGCGAAAAAAAAAAAAAAAAGGATGCACTCTTGAGGTTATTCAAAGCCACATGTTATTACAGCTCAATGCCAAGAACATTCTTCAACAGCTCCTCAGCTGGAGGAAGGACTCTTTGTGCTCTAGACTGAGACAAACAAAAGCCAGCCTGGAGGATATGGACAGCCCTTTCCTTTCATATCAGGGCATCAAAATCCTTCAGGCAGCTTTGAACATCTCGGTTGTTGGAGGTGTCCATCCGGCAGACCACACCGGAGAACAGCTTTACCCAAGGAAGCCTTGCTATGGAGAGCGGAAGCCTTGGTGCACACCACTGCTGCTTCTGAGAAGCTCAGATCAGGGTGGGTAAGTCTCCACCAGGCTGCTCTCTGCAGGGTGAGCACACCCAGACACCACCCAGCTCCACGGCCAGAGCTCCCATTGAGCCACACTGGGAACTTCACGAGGGAGCAGTGTGTGGCGTTTGCCTTCGCGACATCAGGACCCATCACTGGTGGGAACCGCAGTGCCCCAGGAGCAAAGGCTCACAAAAACATGAAGGCACCTGGACTAGGCTCCTATTATCCATCACGTCGGCAGGTGTCCTTCATCGTGATGGGCCGTGGGAGAACAAAAGGGTGTGACAGCCAGCTGCCCCGGAAGAAGGAGCTCTGTAAGCAAATTCCCCATCACATGCACCAGTCGGCAATGTTATGCTAAAAAATCATAACAGTGAGGACAACTGGGTGGGACTGGGGGGCTGGAGGAGGGGTGGAATAAATTAAAAGAAAAAAAAAATCCCGCCTTTTCAGAAACAAGGCTTCAAGATATCTGAGCACCTCCTCAACTGCTGAACGGGAGAAATCAACCAGCATGTGACCAGAAGGTGGGGGAGGAGAGAATGGGGTTAAAAATTAAATAATTAAAAAAAAAAAAAAGGTTTTATGGGATTATTTCAGAACTTATCGTGCAGATCAGCGCGTTAAGTGTGAGACAGCTCAACGTGCAAGGTTTGGTTATATACATGACGTTAGCCTTGGAAAGGAGAGACTTCAGGGGCCCAGGTCAGCTCTGCTTTCAGCTCCAACCCCAAATACACTCTCATCGTCTCCACTGCCACTTCCAACTTGGAAGGCTGGCAACCACAGTCCTGGCCGAGTTGCCCAACTATGGCTCGTGTGTATGCCTGGTGTTCCCCCTCCCTTTGCTGGAGAGGGGACAAACTCTCTGGACACACCCCAGCTCTGCCCTGGAGGTGGAACAAGAAGGATCCTCTGAAGGAAGCCACCTCCAAGAAAAATGAAGGAGCTGGTGGGAGGTCTATGCTGGAGACTTCATGTTCCCTAACCTCTCCGCAGCATTCTGTGACTGGCTCTTCTGTCAGGTGCTGGCAATTCTCAGAATTGAAGGAAAGCAAAAACATCTCTGCTAGATACAATGCCCAAGACAAGAGATTCATCTCGAACCCAGCGAGTCTGGGATGAGGACCCTCCCACCAGTGCCTGAAAAGAGCAGAGCCAGGAATAGCTCCTTGTCGGTGCTCACTGTCAACCCTGCCCAACCTGTGGCAAGGAGCAACCCCGCAGCGCGGCGTAACAGAACCGGGACTAGTCAGACGGCAGCTGGAGGCATCACCTCCCCTGCTCAGCTGGCAAAGGGCTCCTGTCACTTCCCCACCTCTCTGGTTCCTTGCTATTTTAAAGGCAAAGAACCTATGGAAATGAGGTGGCAGACCGAGGACAGCCCGGCCCTGACACCACTCAACATCAAGCATGGAGACGGGCAGGTTTCACACACACGAAGGTGCTTCCTGCTGGGTGTTCCGAGTGAGCGCTTTGACCGCAGGCATACAAGGACAGCAGAGTAACATGGCTTCACGCTCCCGCGGTGGCTGGGAAGCAAAGGGCTTTATGGCTACCACGGAAAAGAAGCAGAAAATATTTTCCTGTTCTCTTCAGGCGAGCAGAACCCTTTGAGACTATACAAACCATCAGCAACAAAGCTGGGAAGAGGACTGGGGAATCCCTGAGCACCCTGGACACTGCTACTGCTCTGACCCCAGCAGAGCAACATTCCACTCCACCTTCCCCTACCAAACCATAATAACAAATAAAAATGCCCTAAATTTAACTGATATTTTACTGAAACTTAACAAACCTGGCTGTAAAACCGAGACTGGTTGGGAGGAAATAAAAACAAACAAACAGCCACAAACTCCAGCTCTGAAGAGCGTCGGTGTCTTGGAAATGATGAGGAGCGCTGGAGATGTCACTTACAAGATATACACTGCTATTGGCACAGGGTATTTTTACAATATATGTGCATATCTAAATGGTAAATATGTCCTGCCGCTGATGGGGATGCAAAGTTAAATATGCGCATACCAATGGCCCCGCGTGTGGATGCGTTTGTATCGGAGGCGTAACCGCAGAGAGCCCTCTGCGGTGCTGCTCTGCTGCTTCAGCACTCGGCTCGCTACCTACTAGCTGGGTTTGAAAATTATGATGGCCCAAAGTCTCAGAGACATGGCTAAGAGGGGCTGATGCGCTGGGGTGGGAGAGGGGGCAGGAATGTGAAGAGCCCTGAAAATGAAGACTCTGGTATCCTCCACAGAGACATGATCCAGGAATACATGGCAAATCCTTCCGGCAGAGAAGGAGACGTCATAAATCTGATCTGTCCCTCTGGAAGGCTGCTTTGTGAACACACCAAAGGGTCATGGTCTGATCAGGGGTTCCCCAAGAACCAAGAGGGAACAACTGTCTGAGCTTGTGAATCCAGGAAGGAAGGGTGCTTATCTTGGCATAGAAGTTCCATGATGATCTGTGATGCATGTGAGTAGATGCCTGATGCATGTGATTAGACAACCCCCCCCCCAAACCCAGAAAACCACCACCAGAAAAGCCAATACAGCAGTGTAAAACAGATGTTCATCTTCAGCATCCAGGCATCTTATCAAACCCAGGACCTATCACCACTACCCTTTTGTGTTGAGTTTCTAACAGCAGCTTCAGAAAGAGTGGTGGAAAAGGCTAAACAAGCTATGGGTACTCAGACCTTGCTCTGTGTGAGAGTCCACGTCAAAGCAATGCCTGCAAAGAGATCTCACCTACCCTTAAGTTTTCTGATGACCAAAACCCAGTTGAAACTCCAATTCAGAAGTGCTCACAAGGTTGACTGATAGGATTTCTTGCACCATTTCTCCAGCTTTAAAGATTGCTACTTCTCCAGCTTCTCTGATAACCTCTCTCATGCTTTGACAGTCTCCACTACCACCTCAAATTTTCCAGGACCTCTAACAAATTCTTTTCCCTAATGTATCTGACAATTCAACCTGCAGCCAAGAATAAACAAAAATTGAGCTAAAATCAAGCCATCCTCATCTGCTGCCTCACACCACCTACCACTAGTGAGACAGAAACAGCACACTGAACCAGTGAAGTTCATTTTGGCCATGTACATATGACTCCTAGTTGAAGTCAATGACAATAACGTACCATACATCAAGAGCACAGAATTTATCACTCCCCAGAACTTTTCCCTGTGCTTGTACCATGGTCAAAGATGAGGACCATGTACCTCCTCAGATGGACAAACCCACTGATTTAGATAGCAGGTCTAAAAGCCTGGGATGACCCAGCAGGGTATTTGTTCTTTTTCACTTGCCAACCAACACTCAAAGACAGTGAGGCCATGATTAGCAGAGCCTCTCTGCTGAAGTACGATCCAGTGCTTTGCTCTGGACAAATGACTGCCACAACTGGAGGAAGGCAGAGAACATACAGAATCAGGCCTGGGTCTGATGAAGTTCACCTCCAGACAGCACAATCTTCTCCACCAGTAGCTTAGCAAGACAATTTTTTTTACAAAACAAATGGGGTAAGCAGGAAAAAAAAAACAGCTCAGGACAATTCTGGCTGCTCTGCATGCAAGATTTCATTGGATGTCATCACCTGTGTGCAGCCCTTGAGAACTCAGGTTGGCAAAAGGATCTGTCCACATAAAATAGCTTTCATCTGCCATGTGGTTTTTGTGCTGAGATTGTCCAGGCAATCCTAGCGAGGACGGGGAGTTGTTAGCCCAAATGAGCCAGACATCTCAGCTTATTTGAACATCTGGCTGATAAAGCCCAACTGTGCATATTCAGGATGAAAAGGTGTTTGACATTCAGGCCTGGGTGACTGAGGATGGGGGACCCTGCCAGATGGCTAGACAGATGCAAACCTTGCCCTTGTCAATGTGTGGCCAATCTCTTTGACTGACTGTAGCCATTCACCGATCTCCGGTAACATGGGCGTCAATGCAGAGAACAGATGGGTCTGTGTAGCCACAGCAGAAATGAATTTAGCTTCTGTCCCAGGTCTCATTGCATCCAGTTCCACCTCTTCTTCCAACGTCATGGCCCTCCAGGGACTACATCGCTGGTTGCCTCTTTCTCATGACCTGTCCTCTGCCTACTCTCTGTCCATGTGCCCTACAATGTATTTAAACCAGAAGGTCCTACAAATTCCCAGAAAAATCAGCTCTTTGTTCAAACTCCTTTCTCACCAAAATCTCAATTGATGATCTGAAAACAGAAAGAAGTCCATGGTGTAAAAGAAAAGTTACCATCCATCTTAGTCCTTCACCTCTTCATCCACTTTGATGCACCTCTGCAATTTTAGCACATCCTGATGGCTCATGGCCTTCCTCTGAACCTTTCCAGGCATGGTAAGGTCTAAGGTATTTCAGACTTAGCATGTACAGGTGGTGCTTCTGGCTGCTGGCGCCTCCAGAGCAACCTGAAGCAGGTAAGGTCAAGCAACTTCAGATGTCCTCAGGATGTGCCTTTGCTCTGCAGTGAGACAATGCAAGGACGCTTGACTGAGCTGTTACATCCACATGACTCAGCTGAGGAGATCTTAACCTGGGATGTCACTGCTGGACATAAAATCCTGAGGCTCTTCCCAGTTTTCTCTTAAGGAGAGGACAGCGGCTTCCCCACTGCTCTGCTACTGCTGAGGTGTACAGAGGGGGTGGTGGGGTCTGGGCCAGAAATACTTTGCTCCTCTCTGAAGGATCTCCATGGCCCCACAATCTCCCCTTGCACTGACATGCTGCTTTAGCACCGCCACCACATGAGGCATGTGAAAAGAGGTCGATGTTTCTGGAGTGCAGACAAGTGAGTCAGAAAGAGGACCCAGGAGCTCAGGTCTTACACGTTAATAACAAGACTGTTTGTCCTTCCTTGAAAGCATAGTGCTACCCGGGGATTATCTTAGCTGTTTACTGCAGGGTACCGGCCAATTCATCTTTGAAATGGCCGCGTTACTGCCTGTGGGGAAGGCGAAGAAGCAGCCTCACACCAGAGCACTATTTAACTGGGTAGGCACCGGGGAGATGCCTACTCCACTACACACGGGCTAGATCCAATCCTGTATAAGCAATCTGAAACTCTTCCCTTGCCATTCCAGACCTTTGGATCTGACTGCACGGGAAGAAAGGGGAAAAGAAGGAAAGCTGTGTGGCTTCATCCCAAGCTGATGTGGGCTGCAGGGCAGGCACCACGGCCCGCAGGTATCTCCTGCGACACAGGCAATTCTTTTCCCTATCCTCTAGCCTTTTCTACACACGGGTTTTAATGGCAAGAGACTCCACCTGAGCAGGTGTTTTTGAGCGAGCTGCTTGGAAAAAACAACATTTTAAAAGCTGCAGCTGTATCTTCAGCAGTTAAAACAATGGAAGGAAAAGAAAAAGGAAAGAAAAAGTGGCCACAAGAAGAGAAGAATCAAACCAAGTTCCTGCAAACCATCTGTCCCGGCAGAACTCTGCCACATCCACCTAAGCTCTTCAGCTGAGTCTGAGACAGCAGCACAACTCACTCACCACAGCCCTGGGCAAGAGTTGGGAGAGATGCCTCCAGCAGAACTTCTGACCTGCCACCAGAAGCTGCGACATCCCTGCTCTGGATGGCTCTGGGGGCAGCTCCCTAGTAAGTAACACCTCCCTTGGAAACTAAGAGGTTGGATGTAGGGACTTCTCCTTCCTCTTTCTGTTCTAGCCAGTCCCAGCGAGGTGGGGAGAGGTGGGGATGAGTTTCAAGCACAGAGGGATAAAGTACCATTTGCCATGGCAGCTCATGGGTAAGGGACTGCCCTTCCCCTCCCACTGGGAGAACAGCGAGAGACCCGCTGGCTTCCCCTGTGTTTGACCCCTGGCTCTGTTTTCTTCACCTTCCACCCAAATCCTCCAGATCTGGAGGTGCTTCTGGGATCTGATCCTCTGATACCTGTTACTGGCTCACTTCAGAAGGACATCCTGATAGCAACCAGCATGGGGCACCACCAGTGCTCTACTTAACATCCAGCTCCTCCTGCTGCCCATCATCCCCTTCACTTCCGCATCATCTCCTTCCTCTTAGCAGCCTACCTGCTAGCATCACACCCCACCACACCACACACTGAGCTCAAAGGCACAGGAGTGGCACATTCCCACTCTCCCTCCCACCCCTAGAAAGAAAACAGGCACACAGATATTTGCATGGATAACAAAGTACACGTCATCCCATTAAATTCACTTTCTTTTTTTTCCTCCTTTTAAACAAATCCTGATTCTCCATCACTTCTGGGAGTGGAGCACAACCCACCCGGAATCATTTTCGGGTCGGCCGTCCTCGGGGAAGGTACCACACATGAACTAAACATCGTTCTCTAGCAGAGGAGTTGAGATCTGGGCAAAGTGCTCTGTGCCTTTGACCCTCAAAACAAACAAATGGAAACCACAGCAAATGGGTAGGAAAGGGGTAAAGGGAAGGGAACGATCCATGGATCTCCCTGGATCATGTTGACACAAAGGGAAAATAAAATTCATACAGGGCAGACTCTTGCAGGTATCCAGACACTGTCACATAAGCAATCAAAGGTAACCACAACAGAAAGAAAATCAAAAGGTAACCATCTACCCAGGCCAACCCCCAAAATGGCATGAGTCAGGACATCCCAGGAATGTTGGGATTTATGCATTAGGGCCACCCATGCTTTCAGCCCCAGTGAAATAGAATCATTACACACCAAGTTTTTAGTTATTTTTTTTCTCCAATCCCAGCAATCTTTTTTGGGATCATTTTTCTGGTTGTGTGTATACCATTCATGCATATAACCCCCAACACGGCGCCATCACTCTGATCACATTGCTTTTCCAACAAAAAACAGATCAGGGGAGGCGGGGAAGGAAGGGGGAGAGTGGAGAGAAAGAAAAAAAAGAGGAGAGGGAAAAAAAAGAAAATAAACAGAAAGAAAACAGAGTACCCCCCCAAACCAACTTCAAAACCCAAACCCATCTCTTTTTTTTTAAAGACCACAAAAGAGAGTCAACCAAAACCAGAAAATAAGAATGGAAACAACCAAAAGGAGAAAACAAGAGAGAGATTAGAGGGGTGGGGGAACAACAAAAACAACACTAATGACCCAAAATAAACAAAACAAAAACTAACCAGCTGAATTGGGAGTTGAGGGTGAGTTAGCCTGGCTTCCATGGGCTGACACATTGGTAGCCGTGACAGCCGTTTTGGCAGCATAAATATTGGCTTCCTCTTGAAATTTACCTATGTTCTTCTTGTACCGGATTCTCTTATTTCCAAACCAGTTTGATACCTAGAGCGAGTTTAAGAGAAGACAAAGACGTTAACGTTTCAGCTCTGGTGAGCACGGCTGGGTGAGGAAGGCTGATTAGTCCAGGTTAAACAGTGCATTTTCTCCCCCAGTCCCCCTCCCCAGTTTTGCTAGCCCTGGAAGGAAGCATCTTCTACCTCCATGTACCATACTAAGCCCAGGAAAGGTGGTGGAACCCCGCTGGGAGGGTTGGGTGGATGTGGTTCCCCTATGGATAGGACATCCACTATGGGGTGCTCCACAGGAACTGCTAGACCCACCCATTGCCAATATCAGATGAGTTTTTAAAAAAAACCAGTCAGACAACCTTAAAACCGCGGAACCTGAAGATGAATATGTGTCATTGTGGAGACTCGTCGGTGTCCCTCTGACAGGGACAGGTGCCCTGACTCCCAGATGCCACCTATCCCCCCTCTGGAGAAGCCAGAGTGCCTTTCAGGGAAAACACCCAATGAATGTATTCAGGCCTGGCCTCCCCACCAAACTGCCTGGATAGCACTGAAGTTCTGCTTTCACTCTGCCTGCGTGAGATCAGTGCCAAAGGCCAGAAGTGGATGTGGATGCTTCTCACCCAGCACTCTGATTCATCACCAGCTGTGATGTAACATGGATCTTCACAGGAAGACTGGACAGGCAGCATGGGGCTCAGTTGAAGGCCTAGCTTTGCTCCTCTGGAACAAGGGAGGAGATGTTTCCATCGCATTTGTCCAGAGACCACTATGGATCTGTTGTGGCTACATGCCCAGATGTGTGCTGAATGAGAGTAGTGGATTTATTTACCAGAAATAATAAAAGCAGTAGGCTGAACTTCTACAGAAATCACAGGGGTGGCTGGAAATGATGGGCCAGGTCTGAAGGCAGCACGAAGTGGTGCAGCTCTGCTCATGGCAGTCCTGGTGAAAGCTGTTTCCCTGTGCCTGCAGCAGTGCAATGACCAGACCTCCGAAAGGAGAGCTCCAAGCAGGTGATCCCCACACCCCATCTGGGTGATGTCCTGGCGTCAGCACTACGACTGCTTGCAGGAAACTCCGAAGCCTGTGAAACCAGGCTGTGGTATCTGTGCAGAACAGCTGCCCAGGGAAAATGTCAGGGTACCTCCTGAAGCCCCTGAACTCAGCACTGCCAAAACCCTGCTCAGGACCCTGCTGATGATACCCTTCTTCACTTGCAGGCACTATGTCACTGCAAACAGTCTCAGAGAGAGCATGGGAAATATTAAAGCAGCTCTCAGCTGCATCTTTGACAACACGGGACACAGAGAACTGGGGAATGTCTTCCTATGTGCAGGTCTCTGAGCAGAAGACAACTTCCAGCTGCTACTGACTTGTAAAAGAAAGCTTGTTGGGATGAAGAGGATGGGCAAATCCCAGAGGAGGCTATAACTCTCCCACGGGAGCTCCGAAATGAGCAGACTCTGTGAGGAGCTCCATCTCCCTTTTTGGTCCAGCTTTCTCACTAACGACGTGTTCCTTCATGATCTTCCCACTTGGCTGTCATTCTACAACAGCTCTTCCAGCTTCAAATGCTGAAGCTGGCAGGGGAAATCTGAGGGCCATAGGGAAGAAAGCTGAGATAAACAGCCACCACAATCCATCTTCAACTTCTGGAGCAAAGAACCTGCCTGTCAGCCTTTGGGTTCAGATGAGCTCTGCTGATGACCTGCACAGCAGACTGATGCCATCCCATTTTCCCACTTGGTCTCAGCAAAAACAGAGGCTTGTATTAGTTTCTACCTTCTTTGGGTAAAGAATAGAGGGAGATCCTGGCGACAGGCACAATGCAGCCTTGATACAGCAGTCAAAAAGCATCTGAAGTGCAGCATTTCTCTTGGGCATTTTCTCTTTGCAAGGGAGAAGTTGTAAGTGCGAACAGATGAATTAAAAGTGAGAGGGAAAACATCAGGACAGCTGTAGTTTTGCTTCAACCAATATGTGCTGTCTCTTGTAGGTGACTGGGCAGAATTGTTGTTTGGGTCTTCTGACCCAGGGGATGCAACTGGAGTAGCACAGCAGGCATTCAACACTGTGAAGACACCTACCCTTGGATGCTGCTGCTCCTGCTGAAGGCAGACATGCTCTCGTAAGGACACCAGATGCTACCGCTGTCTTCAGTTTACTCGAGCGACGAACAGGCATGTGCCTGGGGCTGGGAAGCGGCCCAAGATAGGGAACACAAAAGCAGCCTAGAGGGAGTGCTAAGCTCACACAAGGACAAGACTGAATCAGGCCATATAGACTGGCTTTTGACCATGGGGCTTGCTCCATAAAGAGATGAAGTAAAGAAGAGCAGGCCTGAGCAATGTACAGTTGAACACTTCAAGGACTGCCAGCACTCCTCACAAATCCCAGCAGCTCCCAGGTGAAAGCTACAGACTCCAGGAACTACATGGCTGCCTTGAATGTATGGAAGTAACTAAACTTGTCTGTATTGACCACCTTTCTTTGAGGGATAAGCAAGTCAGGGAGATGTCATGTTCCACAGCACAAGAGTAATGACAGAGAGAAACAAACCTGAGAAAGCCCACCCTCCTTGAGCACAGACTACAAGCATTAGCCTGTCTAAACCAAACCCTTCCCACCAGGACCTTGTCCATTCAGCCTCATCGAGCAAAAACTGTCCAACTCTTCCTACTGCCTTCGAACCCCTTGCCTTGAAGAATGGACAAATGAGCTGCTCTTGCAAGCCAGCTCAGCACTAACTCCCCGAGGGGAAGACTTTGTGGGTCGTGCCACATCACTTCCATGCTGTTAACACCGTGGCTTCACACACAGTCACCGCTCCACGGAGTCCTCACCCCTGCCAAATCTTCTCCCAAATTCTCCTTTTCTATTCACAGCTTCAATATGCAAGTCTGCCATCTGGTCTCCCAACTCACACTAACTGGTGCTTAACTCGTATAAGTAATTACACGCTCAGCACTGGGACACGACCAAGCTGACTGGTGACAATTGCCACACCAAGGCTTCCCGTTAGCACCAGCTGTCCTTGCTGTATTTCTGGACCCTCTCACCTGTGAGACTGTGATGCCGCATTTCTTGGCTAGCTCTTCTTTGGCTTCCTCACTGGGGTAAGGGTTGCTGAGATGGGAATAGAAATACTCATTCAGGATTTCCGTGGCCTGCTTGTTGAAGTTTCGTCTCTTCCGCCTTAGCATGAAGAAAGAGGAGAAAACAGAAGGAAAAGGAAAGGGAATCAGTGCCAGGGATCCAGAAAAAGGAATGCAGTTTTAGATACTCTGACTTTCCCCACCTCCCCTGCTCCCGAGAGTACAGAGTGCAACAGATTCATGGCCAGGAAACGTCTCATCTGCACCTTGCTCATGACTCCTGTCTCAGGACCCTCCAAAGCAAGTCACATCTTCTCAAATTACCACTGTAGCCCCTTGCTCACTGGTACCTAGCTCCTCCACACCTTGCTACCCTGGCCAAAGACATCCCTGCAAATCTCTGTGCTCAGAAGCAGTGATGGATATATCCTTGGGGAAGTCTGTTCCCTTTGCAGCTGGGCACTGTCTGACACCTCTTGCCTTGTACTCCCAGGGCAGTCTCTCCTCCTCATCCCAAGCCATAGCCCAAGCCACAGCCTGCACATAACCACCTCAAGAGTGGAGGAGTTCTGCAGCAAAATGAAGTATCTGGGACAGTGGAAACAGAAGGAAAAGAACAAGATCCCAGATGGGACAGCATGGGCTGGTGGATGAGCTTTCATCCCTAACTGAACTGCACATTCTCATTGCAGAGATCTGTTGGCATACACCACAGAATTTCCTTCTGCCACTTTAAAGCCAGGACCATGCACTTCTCAGGGTACAGCTAGAAGCTTCCCTGAGACACAGGCTGGAACTGCTGTCCCCTTCCTTGCAAGCCACAGCAAACTAAACTGAAGGAAGGTAAACAGTGCCTGCAGCTCAAGACCAAGAAACGCTGTCCTTCAGGTGGCCCCAGATTCACTACAGAACCTCAAAACACCTCTCCCAGGCTCGAAGAATGCTGCACTGTGGGTGAGGAGAAAGATTTGGTGGAGTGAGCTTACCGTGCATCCAGAAATCGGGAGCGCAAGATCATGACGGCTTCACATGTGCTTTGTTTCAACTGCATTTGGATGGAGCTGAACTTGCGGTGGATGATGCTCACCATCCGCTCTATCTCCTTTGGTGAGATAGGCCGGGTCCGGCTCTGCTCACGCAGCAGGTTCATCACGTGGGTGGTGAATTCGTTGCACGCCTGGGATGGCAGGAAAAGCAGAAGAAACCCCAGGATCGGAAGGTCATTCGATGGTGTCAAGGACAGTACAGAGCTGCTAAGGAAGGAGATGCACGTGGAGGCCTCAATGGCTGGGGCTTTCTAGGTCACACTTTGAGAAGGAGGGGGGAAAAGGAATTTTTCTCCTCTGCCAGGCAGATGGCTTGAGAAACTCCCAAGAAACACCCCAAGAAGCAAAGGAGCAAATTTCTTTGCTCTCAGGGATCATGGATGGAGCTGGGGCAGGTGCAGAACTCATGTAAAGCATGAAGAAGCACAGACAGGACTAGAGGAGCTATAGATGTACCTGAAGAGGACCATGACCCTTCCTATCCTCCCACTGTCCCAGCTGGACGCCAGCACCACATGTCCTCCAGAGCCCCTTCTGCTTCACAGGAGCAGCTCCCAGAGAGACACAGCCCTGCTCCACGCTCTCAGCACATCAGATAAGAAGTAAATAACAATAATTAAAGCCTGAGTGAGGTGGGAGCCCTGACAAGTAAGGGCACACAGGTAATAATCCCAATTAGTTGGCTGCTGGCACAGCACTGCCTGGCTGCTCATGCTGTCCCCACACCATGTTGTGAGGACACGGTGGCACAAGGAGTCATGGGGGAAGGGAGGGGTTTTGAGGATGGATTAAGGTCCCTTCTCTGTCCTCTATTCCATCTTCATGAGCACCTCACAGGCACGACAGGATCCTCCACTTCCCAGAGCCAGTCTGAGATCCAAGCCCCTAAACACCAGGTTCAGAGCAGTGCTCAGACACTGATGTCTCCAGAAGCCTCTGGTACTCCTGGGGCACAGGCAGCTGCTCTGGGGCCAGCGTCCTCAGCTGCCACCCCACAGTGGGGAAAAAGGGGCTATGAGTGGAAAGAAATACTGATTTAGTGGACTAGCAACACAGGCTTGACTTTCTGTCCCCTGCCCTATCATTCCAAATGCCTCCAGCAGTTTCTCCCCGACTTGTCCCCAGGACCTGCCCGTGACTGGTCCAGGAGGTGCCAAATCCCCATCCATAGCTCAGACCCAACAAGGAGATGTCCTCAAGGAGATCCAAGCCCCTCCAACTGCCCATCACCAGCTTCAGCTGACAGCTCCCATCTCCCAGGGTGAGCGCCGGCTATGAGAGCTCTCAGCCGGGCGCCTCTTTGCTCCCAGCTGCCTGAGCAATTTCAGCTCGTCTCCTCTTGGCGTGAAATAAAGAGCATTAAAGGCAAAATTGCCGGCAAGCGCCGCGCTGTCACAGCAGCAGCCAGATGCCGTGAGAAGCCAGGCACTCAGCTCCCCCAGCCTTCGACAAGGGGACTGGGGAGAGGGAGAAAAGCTGAGCCCTGGTTTTGCAGGGTGATGACACCAGGGATGGGGCTCGGCACGGCCATCTGCAAAGCAACTCGGGGGCAAAACTGATCCTGACAGGAAGATGTGGGGACCCATCTCACCCCACAGGGATGGGCTAAAGACTTCTCTTACCTGGGTGTTCCTTTGGGGAGCAAAAATGATGCAGAAACAGAACCAGAAAAGCAAACAAACAAAACCTCTGCCCAGTGCGGAGAAGGAGCAGAGGGTCCTTCCCTGAAGCCTGTCCATGGCTGTGCCCTTGGAGACCAGTCCTTGCTGGCTCTGCCCTTCAAGGGTCTCTCCTTGGGCTTGGGTGACAGAGGACATCATGGGGTCTCTCATGCTGCACCACCCTGCATCTGTGCCTCAAGGGAGTGACAGGAGGACTGGCTGAGAACAGCCACCATAGGTCACTCCTTCCAATCTGGCCCCTGCCCACTCCTCCTCCCCCAGCGCTCTGCCAGAACACCTTTGATGGCGTGACCACGCTCAGCTTCTCCAGCACCAGAGACCTGCCTGGCCACCCTGACTCCAGCTCCAACCCAGGGGCCCTTGTCTGAGGTAGCTCCACACCACTCAGGACCCTCAGCTTGGCTAATGTGGCGCATGAAGGAGCGAGACATCCCCCCACCCCATCACACCACCAGTTAGCTGGGTAAAATGGGGGCCAGGCCGGATCACAGCCCCACCACATCATCAGTGACGGCATTAAATCAGAGACACAAAACTCCGCCTGAACCCTGACTGCAGAGTCCATTCTGCAGCCAAAAAATAAAGATGGTTTCTTGCTCCTACTCCATAAACCACAACCTTAGGATAGAAACCACGTTCACTGCATGGGCAAGCCGCATGGTGGGAAAGACATCTCCAAAATATCCCAAAGTATTTGAAGGAAACTGGTTTTGAGCATTGGCCTGTGAAGCTTTTCATGCAGTTGTCAGCATTACCAATAGCTGCATTCATGACCCAAACAGCTTTTCTTATTCTTTTTCTCTAAGAATCATTATCCTTAAGAAAAAAAAAAAACCAACTTTTTTTTTTTTTCTGGAAAAAGAACTTTTCAAGCAGAAAAAATATTCAAGGAAGATTCTGATTCAAGCCTTGCTTGGAAATCTGCTGCACCGAGGCCAGCACCTCAAGGAGGACTCCCCCTTCACAGGGCCAATTTTTGGCACGATATTAGGGGAGGAGTTAAAGGCGAAAACCCAAGGGGCACCCCATGGGAAGCCTGTTCTCAGGGCACACCCCAGCACACAAACCCAACCCTAAAAACACAGGGTCTCACACTCCACTACCAAGCAACAGTTTGCATTTGCCGGCATGCTCTTAACAATAGATGTCAGTAGCGATCCAGGCTGCGCACATCCACGCCGCGGTGCCATCGCCGGACAGACGGTGGCTCTCCCGGTTGCTCTGGCTCCTGCTCCCACCAACCCATGACCACCATCGTGAAGGAGCCTGTTACCTGCTCGTACTTCTCCAGCTCCGTGTGGTAGATCTGCCGGATCTGGGAGAGTTTGGCTCTGTAGTCGGAGTGCTCCACCGAGTTGTCGGAGCCGGCTCCTCCCGAGGCGGCGGCGGCGGCAGCGGCGGCGGCTGAGCCACCTCCTTTTTCGGGGCCTGCTACCCCCTCGGCCAGGAGCATGTTGTCTAACCGCATCAGCTGGGGGTCCGTGGGCTCCTCTTCCTGTGCTCCCCGGATGCTCAGCACTGCAGGAGACACAAAGGGGAGAGGAAAGCTTGAGTTGTGCCTGGAAAGAGGATGCTCATCTAAAGGGGGATGCTCATTCCAGACCCATCAACAGAGCAACACCTCAGCTCCCCCCGGCTCCTCTCCGTCCTGCAGGGAAGGAGCAGGGCAGCATTGGCAGAGACCTCACCCAAGAGGTATCCCAGAAAGAGATGCTTTGTGCTGAAGCCCCAGTGGAACTGCTTAGCAACACCAACTAAAACACCAATAAATGTGCCCATTCTTGCTGCCAGAAGCGAAAGGAGTCTCCAGCCCAGACCTCAGCCCACCCTTACAGTCCGATCCAGCACTGTTTGCATCAGCTGTCAAACCAGATGGCAGAGAAAGAAGCATGGAGTCCAGGGGGGACTATGCCTCAGTTTCCCCATCTTTAAATACTGAGAAGGCTTGCCAGGCCACCCAGTGGAAAATAAAACAACTAAAAAGAGTACAAAGTACATTTAATTCTTTGGAAAATGCCATTTTTTAAAGAATCTCGTCATTTCAGTGCTAAGAAAAGGGGTGACAATAAATCAATCCTCCCGGAGTGACTTGCCAAGGAGAGAATTTTCCTCCCTCCTTTGTACTCCCTGCTTCAAGTATTACTTTGAGTGAAAGTCATCCTCCTGCCAGGGCTTTCCTGGAAAAAACACAGAGGAGCATCCCAAATGCTCTGGGCTGGCTTGGCAAAGGGACACATCCCAGGTCTAAGGGATGGAGGTGTGCCCTACATGCCCCTCTGTGTGTCCCCCCCTCCACGGTCTGTGTTTGAACACAGAAGCGTATCCCATGATTTCCACACACACACAGATATGTACAGCTGCAAAATAAATAAAATGAACCCTTGAGGAGTGCACAAAGCAAGCTTTCCCTGAGAGAAACAAACTGTATTCCCCCCACCCCATCTCTTCTGGCACAGGAGCTCAAAGCTCTTTGTAAACACACACGCATCCCGCCACCCCCTCCTCACACATTCATGCACATCCAGAGCTGGGTAATGGTGCGTGGATTTTAATAAAGCCGTGCCCATTCACACCCGAGATGAACTTGTCCCCCCAAATCTGCAGCAGAAACAAGAGGGAGTAGTTTTCCCCGTTATTTAAAAAAAAAATCTACAATCAGTTGGCAGTAAGAAGTAAAAAAACAGAGCAGCTAAAAAAAATCCACAAAGTATGGTCTTTCCCACTCTGAAATAAGTTAGAGAATGATAAAGCTATTATCAGTATAAACGTGAAGTAAAAGACCCTGTCGAGAGGTTTGGCTAA
Organism: Heliornis fulica; assembly: GCA_013399135.1. NCBI lineage: Eukaryota > Metazoa > Chordata > Aves > Gruiformes > Heliornithidae > Heliornis > Heliornis fulica. The sequence goes on along the minus strand of VXBZ01000285.1, from coordinate 100,274 downwards.
GACTGAAAAAGCCTTTTTTAAAGCCTCAAACTCCCCTGAAATCATTATATTCAGGACTCCAGTGTTTATTGGCATTTTTGTGATTAAAACATTTGCTGTCAACAAAGGTGGGAAGGTTGGGGGAATGAAGAGAGGTTAAAAAAGCCCAACAGCAGTAAGATTGCCAAAAAGGATGAGAGCTAATAATAAATAATTCTGTGACTGTGTGTGTACAGAGGGGCCAAATTTGGAGCTGGGTGCCAGTTGCCGAGCCCCGAGGAGACGGGTCCGGCATCCCCGTCCACCACAGGAGGTTTCCCACGGCACCACCAGCACCGCCAGCTTCTCCGAGGAATGAATTCGAGGGAAGAAGTCAGACTCCACTGAGACAACAGTTCAGGGTCTGCAATCCATAAACTGAGAGAAGAGATAGAGGTAGCCAAAACCTTTAGAAAGAGGAGAGGAAAGCAGGGAGGTGACAGGCTGTGGGTGAGGGAATAACTTGCTATGTAAAAAAACCAAAAAAGGGAATAAATCCCTGTTCCTTAGGAGAGAAAAAAAAAAAAAAACAAACGCTAAATTAAAGCACATCAAAACCCCAAACACAAACAGGAAACAACACAGGTTAAAAAAAAAAAAAATTACACCCCCCCTCAAATAAACAAATCAACGGCAGAGTTGCCAAAACAGGTGCATCTGGATTTCAAAAGGGAAATATTTAGATTAAAAATCTCAGGAATCATTGACCTGACAGGTAGGCACGAGTGATTAATTAGTTGATGTTTAGAAAGCTGCTTCCCGATGAAAAGCACTGCATAACCCCTGAGCTTTATTACCGTGCACCACACACGGACCAGCACCCGCTGGGCGTGTGCAGCCTGAGCATCCCACAGACTGACACGTGTCCCCACAGCAGAGACCCGAACCCAGCCAGGGGCCGTGGGGAGACACCCTGGGCTTGGCTGCCCACTCGGGGTACAGCTCCGGAGTAAATATACAGAAAGGCCAACGTGGCTAAGCAGAACTGATGCTGCCTGTTTATCCCTGGAAGGCTGCACTCAGCCAAGAAGAAGACAAAATGATGGTTTAAAAGCTCCTTTTTATCTTCCCGGTGCTGTCCCCAGCTCCAAGTCACCTCCTGCCAGGATGCCCAGGGTGCTGGGTGGCTCTGACTCTCGAAGTATTTACCACCCCCCTCAATGATGGGATACGGTCCCTGGTCTCATGGATGGGGGGGGCGCTCAGGGTGAGGCAGTGCAGGCAGCACCTGAATCGCAGTGCGTGGGCTGTAACCGTGAAAGGCCGCTGCTCTCCCCAAGCCACCGTCTTTTCTCACTGAATTAAAATAAAATACAACAGAATGATCCTCGGTGGTCCAGCAGCACACCAGAGAGCCAAGGTGGGGGCTGCAGGCGCGCTCCCCCCCGCGCCCTGGCATCCCCAGGACCCGCCATTTGCTGCTCCTGATTAAAGCGATGGGGTGGGGGTGTGCGGGGAAGAAAAACAATAATAGGGAAAAAAAAGAACAAAAAGAAAGATAGCGACTGGCAGCCGGGGGGAGGAAAATTCATGCAAGACTTTCTGTTCTTGGCCGCTTTCCTGCTGGCTCGGCAGCCCCCCGAGCCGTGGCCAGCGCCGCTAGATGGTGCTCAGCCTGCGCCGAGGGCCCCGCTGCCTCAAATCCTGTTTTTATACATAAATATGAACACACACACATGCAAATATGTATATATGGAGGTGGTTTAAAAGCAAAACCAAGCCACGAGCCTCGTCACCGTGGTGAAAGGCCGCCTGGCTGACCGCGGAGGGGAACAGAGGAGTGCGGCCGCCCCACGGCTCGCAGCCACAGCAGGGTCACCGTCAGCGCCGCCAGCAGCGCGAGCAGCTGGGGACCAACGAGCCACCAGCCTGCAGTTCGGTCATGGATGCCACACCAGGGTCACGGAGACCCGTTCCAGCAGCTGGGAAATGGCTCCCAGCTCGCACGCTCGCTCCGCTTCCCTCCTGAGCGAGGTCTGACAGCCATGCTCCGCAGAGGACATCGTCCGAGTCCTGGACTCGCTCGGTGGTGGGACTGGCCACGGAGAATCAGGCAAGGAGGCAAAGCTGAAAACAGGTCCCCGGCTCTTCACCTGCCCTGTGATTCAGGATGCAGGAAGGAAACTGTGTCCCAAAGCTTGCAGATGATCCCAGGTGTTTGCCACCAACCCGAGCATCTCCGAGGAACGCCGGCAATGCAGCCTGCACCAGGCTCACAAGAGACAGGCAGCCAGCACCCCACACGTGTCTGAGTCCCCACATCATGGTACTTTTGCCTGGTGTCAGTGTGCATGGGGGGCAGCCACGCAGCCAGGGTGAGAACCACGGGGCAGGAGAAACGCCAGACATGGTCCTGGCAGGTGCCTTCAAAAGGAGCTGCACCCTGGGGGTAGTCTGGGGCTGTGAAGACACCCAAGAAATCCACCAAGGAGGGTACCCAGGCTTCTCCTGGTCCTCCACACCACCATCCCTTCCCTTCTTTACTCCATCCTCCTGGATCTGAGGAGCCAGCTCAGCACAGGAGCTGAGCACACTGCCTCTCTTCTTCAATGCCACCTCAAAATACTTCAGCTTCGCAACTCTTGCTCTCCATCCCCTCCAAACCCTCCAGATCTGAGGTGTGCAGACAACACAGGTAGAACAACATCACAAAGGCAAGTCAAACATGCTAGGGGTGGAGGCAGCAGCTTAACAGAAGACTGTGGCTTGGCAGTGACAGCAGAAAAGGATGCTCAAGCCTCCAAGCTCTACCTGACTTCTAGACTGGTAAACACTCCCTACTGTGGTCAGCATCCTCAGGCTGAGGAGATGCAGGAAGCAGGGGCCAGTCCTATCCAGACTGCAAGCACGGGATGTATCCATGCACAAGGGGATGCAGACTGCAGGGGTACAGTGTTCCCTATCCTTTCTCATCCACCTGTCTCACCTCGGGTACCACTGCATGCGTCTGTGCTCATCCCCAGTTAGGCACTGGCCAGGATGTCTGAGGTGGAAGCTGAAGACCAAGCAGAAGACCCTGGAGAAAGCTATGGCCAAGCAGAAAACACCAGAAGAAGCTACAGCAAGTTGGAACAGTAGGAAAAGCCCATCCTGGGATGCAATCAGGTGATCTTGGAAGAAGACAGAGTGACCAACATGAAGCCAGCCCTGGTCATGATGACAAAAAAACGAGATCCCCAGAACCAGTGTGGCCACCTGCAAGGGCTTTACTACACAGGACCGGCGTTCCTCGACCCTGCACTGACTTCAGTGGGCAGTGCAGAGATTTGTTGTGACCAGCTGGTTAAGATCCCCTCCAACTACACGAGATGGCAGTTCCTCTACATTTCGGTTTGCTGACACCACCAGCCACTGGCTGGTCCCACCAGCTGGGTTTTCAAACAAACCCACCCTAAAAAGAAACCTGCTGTGTGGTTTTAGTGAGTACAGGAGATACTTCTCCTGCCCTCCCACCTGAGTTGGTTGGCTTCTGGATGTGCTTTCTTGTGTTTTTTCCTGCCCATTCCCAACTTGCTGAATTGCCTTTCCAGGGGGACATTTTAAAGGAGAAGGAGATTTCAAGTAAATGATTGCAACTTATCGAAAATAATGTGCTACTTAGCATCAGAGACAAGCATCCTGGCAGGCAGAAATGGGAAGCAGTGCTGGAGCAGATGGGAGTAATTAGGTTGTGATTTTCAGAAGGGTTTTCTTTCCTGCCTCCACTGTGCCTATGATGTGCTGGGAGCCGGGGGGAAGGAGCAACCCACCCAAAACCAGAGGTTTGAGAAAGGTGGATGATTCCCCTGCCAGCCTGAGCTGGCCTTTGGTGTGACTTTCCCATGGGGGAAACAGAGGGGACCAGAGCAGCAAAGTCAGTGGTGAAGCACTGCTGGCTGCTCTCCTGTCCTTGCACATCCACAAGCGGGGCGAGATGCCTCCTCCCCACCAGGGCACTCACCTGCCACTGAAACACGGACACCTCCCCTCGTGGACAAGGTCTTGCCCGAATCCTTCCCCAGACCGGTGGGGCTGTACAGACAATGAAGGCACCACAGTTCCTCCCTGGGACCCCCAAAACCCCTGCACAGACCCACGTGGCACACAGACAGACTTTGAAAGGCCCACTGAACATCAGCCCTTTTCCTGCCTTTTGCAACGTGACCACCACCCGTAACATTCACCAGGGTGCAGGGAGCCCCAGCTCCAGCAGCCACACCAGCCCACCAGTTTTCTTGTGACCGTTTTACACCTCCAGGTCTAAAACAACAGCCAGCAAACAGAGGAGCAGACACGATGCCAGCTAACAAAACCAGTAACTAATCACCTTGTTTTAAGCTGATCTCGATACTCCCTGGGTCCTGAGTCTACATTTGTGAATGCTGAAGATCAATAGCACTGAACCTGGTATAAAAATATCTCCATCTGCCTCCTATTTGAGGACAGATACATATGGAGTGGCTCATGGCTGGCTGGCTGCATCCTCCTCACACATGGAGTCACCATCAACCTGGGAGACTTGGGGTTTGCTCCCTCGGCTGATCTGTGATGGCATGGGCTTGAGCTGCTCTCCCCAGACTTTGTGCAGAAAAGCCCCAGCCACAAAAGGAAAACATGGTGACTTGGACCTTCTCTTTAAATAGAAAGTCACTTTTGAGATCCTATGCTCACAAGGGATACATCATCTCTAAGTGCACTATGGAGGATGCTAAAGCACCTCTGGCTAGGTCTTCACACTGCCCGTTCAAAGGCCCTCGTGACAGACAGCAACATCAGGTCTTCTCGGCAAAGCCTGTGGTGTCCACATTAAAAGGGCATCAAGGATCTCAGTAACCACCAACATCTAAACATCAACACCTATTTCCAACATAAATGGAAGCTGGAATTTCCAAACACACAGGCACCCACACCGGACAGAAGTTGGGATCTTTTTTCTCTTACAACTGACATGAAAGTTCCCCCCACTCGCTCCAACCTTTCCAAAACTTACAAATGGAGGAACAGATTTCTGCTCAGATTTTCCAAAACAGGCTGCCGTGAGATGAGCCATGGAAAATTTCAGCTGGCAAAATGGCTTTTTGTGCCTCTACTTATTTATTTATTTCCCTGAAAAAGAAGGAGGAACACTATGAAACCGATGGGACACTTCTGTCACCGGTTTTCACAGTCTAAAGCCACAAACCAAACAAAACAAAATCCTGGCAACAGATCAAGACAGAGGCTTATACCCATCAGCACTGCAAAGCCACCCTGGACCTTCACAAACCCACCTCCTCTCCCAACACTGGAGTGTGTCCACCAGGGCTGTTTGGATACAAAGTGCTTCAACAATTTTGTGAGGTGCTTTGAAAGGTAGAGAAGCACTCCTTTAGGTTGTAAAGCCCCCAAAACTGGTGTAAGATACATACTCCCACAGAGACAGGAGCAAGACATGTCAGAGTAATTGTCCATCCAGACCCAGAGGCCAACTCCAGCCATGACCAACAAGACCTGATGGAGACCCAACCAAGGCCATGACCAACAGCAGAACCATCAGATGCTCAGGGCAGTGCCACTTCCCCAGGAACCCTCCTACCCACCATCAGTTTCAGGAACTTGCATCACAACCCGCATTCAGATCAATCAAAATACGTTCCCTGAATCAAAACCAAATTCTGCTCCTCCCATTTCAGACTGTTGTTCCCCTTTTCCTTTTATTTATTTATTTATTAAACTGTTAATCCAATTTTAGGTCAATTTAAAACCAACCAGCTTTAAAAAACCCAGTAACTTCCCAGCTTTCTGGGGTGAAAGAGTCCAAATTATCTGCTGAATCCAACCCAATTTAAGGAAAAAAAAATATAAAAAATTCTGCATTACCCTCGAACTGTTATTATGGGGTGTGTGGAATGAGAGAGGGGAATTTATCACATGCCAAAAAGTTTCTCAGCTCCCAGCAGCAGCTCTCCATCACTTGAGGAGAAGCAGTTCGCATGTGCCACCGAAGCTGCAGAAGAGAGACACGTATTTCACAGCGCTGGCAAGGAGTCTGCACCACTTTTCCCCTAACCCCATCCCAAATGCCAAATGGGCTGCCACAGAGAGCGAGGATCTGGCAGTAAAATGATCAAAAGGTCTGGAAAATTATCACTAACACACTAAGGTGGAAAAAAAAAACCCCCCCCCCCCAGATGGAAAATGATCTAAAATAGCCCTTTCCATAAAAATAAGGCCCAACTTATTGCAGTGATTGCTGAAAACCAGATTCCCCGAGCAATGTGACTCCCTGGGAAGCTGAATGAACACAGATGAGTCTTTCCAGTCCTTCCTCGTGTCTCGCTCCTGCTGACCAGTTTAGCTCATGGCTAGGAACTGAGCCAGCCACAGCCACTCCTGACCCTGGTTACTGCTATGCTGTGGTCTAACGAAGCAGCGTGCATCAAAGTTAACTCTTTCCCATTTTTCTCTTTACAGACCCAAGCTGTGCCTACCCATGGATGCTTCTCTGCAGGCTAGTGGTCAACTCCCATCAGCTTTGGGAGCACAACTCCCAGTTGTGATTGTCACATCAGAAATTTGGGGGCACTCGGAAGCCAGAGCCGATCAAACCCCTCGCACCACGAGCAGATCACTGAACAGAAGCGGTTTAGCAGCAGAATGCAGGCTGGAAGTGCTTATGAACATTAAATCCAAGCCAACCAAAGTCAACCAACCCACCAGTGGACAATCCACTTCCACCCCTCCCAGTTTACAGCAGCTTCAAGCCCTTCACGACTCCCACTTAATTAAGCAAATCAATTTCACTGCCCCCTAATAATACTCTGCAAACAACCCATCACCCCAGAGCCAAGCTACGGGTGTGGAGGGATTAACCTTGTCTTATCAGCACTCTTCCCTTGGAAAAGCATGGATGAATTCTGGCTGTGCACAGGTCCCCTCCCCATCCCACTGAGCACCCCACTCCAGGCTCACGGTCTGGCCATGAAGCTGGCTGAGGTCTGGCAGAGGTGCTGAAGCAGGCTGGAGCAATCCCACCCTCACTCTCCGCTTATCTCAGGAAGCGGTTTTCCCTCTCCGAAGCCCGGGCAGGATTAGCAGGCTCCAGTTACAGCTCTGAAGCGTAATCAATCCCTTATCTCCACAGGCAAACCCGGCACAGCCTCAAATTCTCCTGCTGCATCGACCACAACGAAAGTAACGGAGAGATTGTCTGCGGCCACCCAGTCTCCTTCCATCCCACCCTCCTCCATCCCAGACCAGTCCCTGCAGCGGGCAGGGGGACAGGGACTGCTGCTCCTTGAGGCTGGAGATAAAGGGAAGCAGGGGAAGGAAGACTCGGCACTGCTCTGCTGCTGGCTCAGATTCGAGCAGAAGATGTAACCCAGCTAACCGACCCCGGGCTGATGCTGGCTCAGGGGAGCAGCACCTGCCCCGGTGAAAAGCCAGGGCTGGGATGGTACATGGGCATTACAGGCAGTGGAGGGGAGAGGGACAACACAGACACACAAGTGCCCCATCCCTCACACCCCTTAGAGTGTGTTTGTGTGGTTTTTTCCATGCCTGGATTGCAATATGGGGCAAAGGAAACAGATTTTGCTATAGCGATGAGAGGAACGGGAGGTTAAACATGGAGCTCTGCCTCGGTCCCTCTCCAACAGCAGCACCTGCCACACTGGGACCTCACCTTCTCTCCTGGTGAGGTTTAATGGGCCAGGGTCCAAACTGTCACTGAGGGATGGAGCAAGGCATCCTTCCCACCCCAGGAGATGGCTCGGGTTGGGCATGGCCGAGCGGGCTGTGGGGGCTCCCTAAGCCCCGCAGGAACAAATGGGCAGACAAAAGATGGGATTGCTCCCTGGACAGGTCCAGCCATACACCCCCTCCTCCCTCTGAACGCCAGTTGGGCTGGGATCAGCCTCTTGCTCCGGCTCGGTGCTTTGCATATGAATTCTCCTTGCTGAAAAGAACCGGGTCCTTTGAATGAGCTGAATCTGCTAATGAGAAGCCAGGGCCTCCAGAGCCCCTCTGAGGACAAGGGTCCCGTTTCCACCGCCCCAGGCCAAGCCCTGAAACCCCAGAACAAACAAAGAGAGGCTTTCCCCAGAAGGAAGCTGCCGTTCCAGCCTGCTCCCGTCTGGCAGAGGTCATCTCCCCTGGACACCGAGGGGACCGGCCGCACAAAGGGATGTCACAGGTGAAAAGTCTGGCTGCAAAGCCGCGATTCAGACTCTCTTCTGCCACCCTCCCAAAAAGATGAGCCACTCCGAGGCTCCATCCAAGGAAAGGCTGCCTTGGAGCTCATTAGATGGAGATGTCCCCACTCAAGTCCTGGGCTCGCTGCATAATGTGAAGGTACCCGCTGCCCATCCGTGGCCGACAGCACTGCAGCCCTGTCGCCTCGGTGATGGGCTTTGTGCAATACAGGAGAGATCTTCCAGGTCTCAGAGACAAGCCATGGCGGGAAGCACCCTGTTTTTCCCCTCCCTTTCTCTCCCACCACAAAGCAGGCGGCACACAACCATGACAGACCAAAAGCCAGGGACAGACACATAACAGCCTCCCACTGCTAGCGCCTCAGGGCCATGTCCTCTCCCTCCACTGCCAAGGGACATCCCTGCCTCCTGCTTACTCGGCCCAGAACCACGTTCCCATTTCCTGTGGTGACCTCCTGACGCAACCCAAGAGCTCAGCAGGGCCCGTGTCACTCCTGCTCACTGGAAAGCAGCCTCACTCCTCAGGGCTTGGAGAAGGGGGCTGCAGGAACAGTATATCCTTTTGGGGGCATGCAGAGAGGAGGGAAGCAAAGGAGAAGGAAGAAGCAAGGACTCACCATCCAGGGTGAAACCTCAGGGGTGGGTTTTGCAGTAGGAAACATACTGACCCAGCAAAAGGGAGACTGCAGCCACTACCAAGTATATCAGAAGTGCCCACCATCGGTGGCTGAAGTCTCTGAGGGCCAGGCAAGGCCCAGGGTCTCTACCTTCTGGAGGATTATGCTCTTCCCCAAGAAACAGAGGTCTTCCATTCCAGATGCATTAGAAACCATACCTCCCCCACGTCCACCTCTCCCCCAGCCTTGGTATCAGTCAATTCATAGCCTTCTCCATGGAACTTTTGAACTGAAAGTTATATGCCTATGAGGACAGGACAAGTCCAAAGCACAAGAAGCAATCATAACCAAAGGTGTTGGAAATCCCACCCAAGTCCTGTAGAGAAGCCACCATTTAGATGCTCCAAACAAACACATCAGTCTACTGGACAACCTCAGGCACCTACTTTCGGTGGTAGCCTGTACCGGGACAGTATGAGGCCACTTCCCAGTGTTACAGATGTCACCTAGATGACAGGAAGAGAGCCAGTTTCCCTGGGTGATGCATGTCACCCTGTGTGGTTTTGAAGAACCACAGGTCTCTAAAGGTTCCTCTAACTCCTTGCAGACTTGCCCTACACACAAGGTCTCTCCACTACACACAGGTCACCCACCAAAGCCCACCTGAACATTCCTCTTCCATTTGCTTGGTTTCCAAGTTCATCCCACCTGCAGCACCGCAGAAAGGTCAAGTTTACCCAAGCCTTGATGGCCCATCAAGCTAAGACACACCACCATGAAGCTAACTTTGCTGGCATTCAGTGATCTTGGGCAAATAAACGAGCACATTTCTTGCACGCTGCTCAGTCCTCGCACCGACCTGCCGATGCCGGCGTCAAACCCGCCCTGGAGCGTGCCAGACAAAGCCCGATCTCTGAAAGGCAACAGCCGGTCGGCAGCATTTTAAGGCCAGAAAACAGCTCTGAACGTTCAGTTCCTTCTTTAAATAGAGGCCCCTTCTGTAAACGATCTGTTTGGACAGGAGGGAGAGTGCTGCGAGAGTCCAAGCGCTTGTGAAATAGGATCAGATGCCTTCGCTCCCGCTCCATTCAAAACATGTGGGGGGAAGAAAGAAACCCAAAACTGGCAAGGCAAGAGGCAAGGAAAGAGCCTCTACACCTCCGCGCTGCTGCAAGGGCGCGAGACACCGGAGTAAACGGGGGAAAAATAATTAAAGAGGATCAATTAGTGGCATTTCTGTTTCGAGGCGCCTGCGTGCATTTGATTATATTCCGTGCAAGAGGTTGTTGACGCAGATCTCTGTGCTGCGGGGTGGTGGTGTAACGGGACCCGCTCTGCCTTCTACCTCGGACAACCCCACTCGGGGCCTTACCACCAAGCCCACCCCTCTGTATGGTTTAGCAGCACCCTCAGGCAGACAGGGGCTGACACACAGCCCCACGGCACACTGGCAGGACAGACGGACACACGGCTTTCCCCCCACCTCCCCTGCTCCTTCGAGAGAGGCCCCCTGCCATAAACAGAGAGGAGATTAAAAAGGGAGGGGGGGATGGGGGGGCGGAAAATAAAAATCTTTGCCCAACTCCGGCTGCGTCCCAGATCAAAGATCATCTCCAGCGAGGCCATCTGGTCCTTGTAAATGTAAAACCAAATTGAAAGCCCTGCCCTCACCTCCTCTGACTCCCTCAACAATATTGCTTTTACTGGCCGGGGACGGAGCTGGCAAAAGGCATCTGTATGTAATAGAGTCCCCGTGCAGCTGGGCTGTAGGTTTGCAACCCCCCTTTTTGTTAATCATGAAGCAGAGGTAAATGTTTTCTTTGGATCTTCGGGGGCCCTCTTATTCCCAGGGGCTTTGGGACAAGGCCAGGGCAGCAACCCTGGGATGGAGGAGGGCTACTTTGTATCCCCATCGCTTCTCTCCAGCTAAGGTTGTCATCCCTGTCCCGGTTTAGAAAGGTACACACCAGGAGGGGAAGATGTCCCCAGCACTCCAGCAGTGTCCCCACCATCATGAAAGCCACGCAGAGCTCTCCTTCCCCAGTCCAAGCAGGTTTCTCCTACCACCGCTCCCCATCTGGGATGCAAAAGGAGATGCAGAGGCCAGCAAATAAACAGAGAGAAAGAGGAGGGCTGAACCGAGCGCTTCCAAAGGGGGAATACGACACATCCGAGCCAGAAAATGACTTGTGAGAAACCCCAACATTGCCAACCCAAATACTCCGAGGCTCCACTTGAAAGGCAAGCGGGATCCGCGATCGAGAGGAGAAAGCTACACGGGAGACGTCGCAGGCAAAGGGAAGGCAGCTTGAGGAATTCCTACCCATCAAGCTTTATTGTGTTATTCCAACTAAGCAGAGACAAAAAGACAAATCTCAGCTCCCTACTTTCATTTATAATTGAACCCAGTCCAGAAGGATGGAGCAAGTACCATCTGTAATGCAGAGTGCATTAGCAGCCGGCAGAATGAAATATTCAAATTACTGTAGGCTACCTCGCATTTTAATGACAGGGTTACAAAAACCTGACTTGTAAGTGGAGATTGGACTGGAAGAACCGAAAGTTTGTTTTTCCAGTGCATGAATTAACCTAACAAAATGTTACTTTCAGGGAAAAAAAAAAAACCAAAACAAAACCCCAAACCCCCAACCCCCATGGGTAATTCTGCAACAGATCCCAACGGGCCCTCGAGAAATAAAAATATTATTCCATTTAGCTATCCTAATTGATATATTGTCCAGGGAGATGAAAAAACTCGGGGAAATAAAGGGCAAGGCTCTCTGCTTTTGGCTGAAGGCACTAAATATACAGAGGTGTGCATGAACTCACCGACAGGTCCCGTACGGCGACGTGCGCCGCGGCACGCGTGCGCAGCCACGGGGTGTGTCAGCACGAGGCTTGCACGAGCCGTAGCCCTTCGATGCCTTGCACAATTTGAATATGCAAATCACCCCTTGATTTTCGTGCTTGTGCCTGCACCGGGATCCATTCGTTTTGATATCGTTAATCAGGGCTGCCGAAAAGCCTGACACAGTAAGTGGCTGTAGCCCCTAGCAGTAGTCAAGATAGAGTGACAGGCTCCATTTAAGATGTCACAGCATATAATAAAGTGTAAAACTATACTTAAAATAAACGAGATAGAAACAATAAACTTGACTCCAGGTTTGAACTTTCTGGGAGAGCGGCAGAGAGATGCGAGCACGCGCGTGTGCAAGGAGGCACAGGGCTCGGGTGGCCAGAGAGGATGGTCCCACACCAGCGTGGCACCCAGATGAGAGCAAGGAAGGTGGCCTGCTGTGTCCTCCATGGAACCAAGCTTCTCAGCAACCCTAGGGTAACAACCAGTCTGCACATGGGGCCTCTCTGGAGCTTCTGGAGGTGGGTGGGAGGAAAAGCGGAGTCCTAACTGGGATCTGCCGGGGACAGAGGGGATGACCAGCCCCGATGGTCTTTGAGATTCAGGCAGGAGCCCACCAGAGAGGCTGAGCTTTGCTCCCAGCACCATAGCAGAGAAGATTTACGTACTACAGGTGTCACCGCTGGGTGCCTGGATCGGGACAAACTGGTCCAAACCACCCTTCCTTCATGGGCACTCAGTGTCACTGGCTCCTGGCCACACTCTCGGGGTGGCCCTTCCCCTCCACCCAGGCAGTAGCACCAGAATGGGATGGACAGGGAGCGATGTCCTCAGCATCTCCAGCCTGGGCTTGGCCACGTGCCCCAGGAGTCACAGTAGATGCTGGAGCCCTTCACTGGCAGGATCAGGCCCATGCAGGGAACACACATTAACAAGTCCAAAAGCCCCAATTTTTGGCTCCCCAAATTGCCTCTCCACACCCCAAAACTTCCTGTGCACTCGATGGCAGCTCTCTGTGCTGAGACAAACCAGCCTCTCTCCCTCCTGCTAAGCAGTTAAATTAGAGAGAACTCAATTAATAACAGCTGAATATTCTGTCACATTTAGGAAGATGTATGGTAAGACAAGCGAGTTGTGATGTCTGTGACAGAAATGATAAAAGTTCTCCCGACACAGCCTGGCAGATACTTGGCTGGAGGAACCACTTGCTCTCATGGACTCCAACGTCAGCGCAGACACCAGGCCCAGCGCCGCCTTCAAAGGAGAGACGCTCCAAATTGCACAGGAGAACCACTGCCAAAATCATTTGCAGGCAGCTCCCTCCCGCCCTCCTTCTGGGATCCATCTGAGATGCAGAGAAGAGACCCTGGAGAAGACCTTGGCCAAGAGAGGCCCGAAAGAGCGCCACGTGACCAGCAGCACTCAGCAGAACCTCAAACCCTCAAGGCCTCAAGGCCTCCCCATGACGCTGAGCCTGCCTCGGTTTACCCCTTTACAAAAGGGACAGTCATCATACCCCAAGCAACCCACGCCGAGGAGGGGCCGGGGGCAGTGCTCGCACGGCACCGCGTCCGTGGCCAAGCACCTGCCGCCCGCCAGGACATTCTCCACCTGATTTCCGGATGCAGCGTGTCCAGGGGACACCGGGGAGCGGTGCTCTCGAGACCGCCTCCTCCTCTTCTTCTCGGGGCTTGTTTTTCACCGGTGTTGTTTGCGAACACAGTTTTGTTGCTAAGAAACTACCTTCATATTGCTCGGAGAGCAAAGACAAAGCAACCGTCAAAATAACACCGTATTTTGACAGTAGCCAGATCGTAACCATAAATGATCCATTTTCCCCGCTCTCCCGTATCCTCATTAACACAGACTAATTACTGCACTCCCATATACGACCTGCGCCCTGTACGTATGCATGGGCAGCGCACGAGGACCCGTGCCCAGGGGGTCTGTCGCATCCATTCATCCCCCAAGTGAAAGCTGAAGGAATCAGACCCAGGAAGAGGAGGGGGCTCTCAGGGGAGGCCCCACGGCTCCCTTCTAGGCAGGAAGATGGCACAAGGTCTTTGAGCAAGATGTACATGAGAAATAAGAGAGAAGGTTATGCCTGTGTCCACAGACACTAGCTCTGCCTGTCAGCACTGGTTTGGGGTGAAACATAGTTATCTGTTGGTTTTGAGCTTGTGGGGTGGGTTGTGGGTGGGTTTTCTTTGGGAAAAAAAAAGTGTTTGTGTGTGGGAAACCAAAAACCCATTCTCTGCTCAGTTTCTGAAGTGCTCTTGCTGCCTTCAGGATGGGAGATCCCGCCCCATGGGGAAGATCAGAGCAACCCCTCACCATCACCTTGACACAGATACGTTCCCAAGCCCCCGGGGTCCTGAAAACAGCTTGCCAACACACCCACCTCCCAGGGCAGGAGGACATCTCCACTTTTGCCACCAGAGCATCTCTGGCCCCTCTCTGCTGATCTCACTCCAACTGGGAGGGCCTGGATGGGTATCAGAACAGATGTGAAAACACGTCTGCACTGCCCCTAAAGAAGGCAGGGAAGGGGTAAAAGCACCTCCAGGGCAGCAGCAGGAAGATAGATGCTTCTTGTACTGACCCGGGATGATGCACAAAGCCAAAAGGCTTGGCGGACGCAGTGGTGCGGTGAGGTCAGCAGTGTCCTACTTGCACCAAAATCCTGGAGGAAGCAAATGTCCCATTTGCAAATGTCCCACGTTGCAGGGGGTAAAGGCAGGGGGAGAAATGTCACCCAGGCTGTGCCCATGAGCTGCCAGGAACGAAAAAAGAGGGAAAGGCCGGTAAAGCCAAGGCTGAAACTGCAACCCACCGTGCCAACAGCAACCCAGCAGGCACCCAGGCTTTTGTGGTGCAAGAAATGATGCCCAGTCATGGCTCTTGCCACCCCTGCAGGACAGCAAACACGGACCTGAGGCCCTCAAGCATGTGGCATTGACCAGCTTGACAGCCAATAAACAGACTCACGGGCTGCATCACTCACTTTACAGCCTTCGTCATGCCTGCCAGTGCCCTGCCTTGAGTGCTTTTTAGGGCAAATAAGGAGAAAAACCACAGATGTGGGAAGTGATCCCACAATATCAAGGTTGTTTGACTCTTTCCCTGGGCCAGCTTGACCCTGGCTCTGGCCGACCCCTCAAGATGCTTCTATGCGTACCCAAGACCCCAGCCCTGCACCAAACAGCCCGTCTCCCACAGGGCAGCAGATTGCCACGGGTGCTTTTTCCCTGCCAAAAACCCGAGCTCCACCCCACAGTAGGAAAAAAAGGGAAGGGCGAGAAGAGCTCTGCTGAAACCCACCAAACCCCAAACAACATTTCTCCTCAGCAGAACAAAGCCTTTGGAAATCTCTTTCTCCGCTTGTGTCCCCCGACCCACATGAAAGCGGCATTTTTCTGGGCTAATTACACAGGCTGCTCTGAGCCTCTTGGCAGAACAGGAGCTCCAAAGGCAGACATCAAAGGGCTCCCAACTTTAAAATAAATAGAGAGCAACGACGGCGTGGTCCACAGGAGATCTCTTCCCCGGTGCCTGTGCTGGCCGCCTGGGCTCAACGCTGGAGGTGACTTGGTTCACAAGACCCCCGGCAAGGAAAGCCAGGGGAAACAGGGGGTGGGGCACAGTTAGTTACCTTCATGGCACATCCCCAGCAGACAGAGGCAAGGAGGGGGGTTTGGTCTGTGCAGGACTGGCCATGGTCACAGTAAAGCCTTCTGAGGTCTCCATCCAAGGGAGGGAGTAATTATGAAGCCTCTCTGATGGCTGGGGTGGGCAAGCTGTGGGGCACGGGATGGAGCCACCAAGGGCAGGTTGTGGGAGAGGATGGGACAGAAGTCATTGCCACACATAAGGCAGTGATGGATGCCATCCCAGCTGGTCTAAGCATCAGCCCTGGGTGCTGCATGCCTCAGTATCCCAAGAGGTGAATGCACCCATTGCATCTGGAGCTCCTGAGATGGGAGTTTCCAAACAGGCTTTCAATTGGACACCCAGATGTGCTGGGCTCAATTTGCATCAGAGACGACTGGGGAAGATGAAGCCATCCTACCAGCTCCTCAGCCCCACCTTTCACCTTCTCCTCTGAGCTTCATAAAGCCCTGCAGCACGGCCAGTCCATGCTCCGCAGAGCAACCCGCCCTCGCTCCTTCTTGCTGACGAGCACGCAGATACCTCCAAAACAGTAAGGCATGACCAGAAATCCTATGGGTCTTCAGCATCTGGTCCTTCCATGGACAGCAATTACCCAGGAGTGCTGCTGTGAGACATTTCTGCAGTGCCTTGGAAAAGGACAGGGGCAAGTAAGTCTGCAGGGGATGCTCTGATGTTCAGGAAGATCAGCACACACAACTGTCACACGAGGGATGCCGACCGCGCTCCTGATCCCAGCCTGGTCCAGCCCATGATCTACCCACTGCTCCCCCAGCCTGGGCTCCCAGGGGTGACGAGGAGGGCTGGACCGCATGCACCCCACCCTCTCCTAGGGAGGAGAAGGAAGATGAAAGGAAGGATGAAGCTGGGACGGCCGAGCGTGGGATGCGAGGGGAAGGTGTCAATTAAAGCAATGAGTCCCTCTGCATCCCCGTGCCTGACAGCCGTGCTGAGAGGAGCTGACAGCCGGAGCACCGCCTGGCTTCCCCGTCTTGCTCGCCGGAGTGCACTTTCCCCCCACCCCCCTGCGCAACCCCCGGCTCCAAATCGGCAGGGCCGGGCACGCGGACACCAGCAGCGGCGTGGTGTCCCTGTCCCTGCCCCCAGAGATGCTCCTAATAATGGGAATTATGATGATTTGGGGATTAAGCAGGCCACGACCAGCCTGGAGGCGGATGGCAGCGAAGCGGTTGGGAAGGCATCGGCAGGCACTGGATCACAATGAGATCACTGCTCAGCACTGCAAGGTCCTGGCCCTCATGCAGGATGGCATCACCTGGGTGCCAGGATGCAGGGAAGGTGGCAACCCAGCAGACCTGCAACTCGCATCCCAAAGAAACAACACCTCCTGACCCCACTCCCCAGCAGCCAACCTTCATCCCTGCTTCCCTTCGCCTCCTCTCGGGAATCGCATCCCGGGAGCCCCCTCTCCGCTTCAGCCCCCTGCCTGCCCTCCCCGCGGGCTCAATCCGATTACTGCTGATACACATCTCCTCCTGGGCTCCAAAACACGCTCTTCCCAGCTGAAGGATTCGCACGGACACGGAAAACTTGTCCTGATTGCGGCGTTAATGGTCGTGTGGCCCATGTCATCACCGAAATGGCCTTAGGGGGAGAGTTGATGGGTCTCTGAAGTCATCAGGACTACCCCACCTCATCTTGCTCCCCTTATTAAAACCATTCATCCTGGGAGCTAAATGAATATGTTTCATCTTCAAATGCTGAGACACAACAGCAAGCAGGCAGAGATCTAATAGAACAATACCCATCTAATCATGCCGATTTTTCTCTCCCCATCCTGCCTTCATATTACATGCGCGGCCACGAGACCAAGCCGGGGCCGCAGGCGATGACTGAGGACGGGGCACAGCCAGCTCCCGGCTTCGCTGCCGCCACCACTCCTTGCTCCCGCTCCACGCCAGGGTCTTCCTCCCTCTGCTGAGGTGGAAAAAGCCCCAGGACTTTTAAAACTAATAAGCCGGATGGAGACGGAGCCTAACGAGTCCAAGGGAGCTGGGGAAGCAGGGCAGGCCCTCCGCCACCGGCAGACCCCTGCTCCCCACGGGAACACCGCACACCGTACTGCCCATGAATCATTCTGGCGCTCCTTCCCGCACCCACCACAGGTTTTCCCTGCTCCTGTTCCCTTAGATACAGAGTTTTTTTTTTTAAAATATATATTTTTTTAATCCCCTCCTTGTTTGCCAAAGCACCTTTTTGCAGGCGTGACGTCGGAGGGAAGCGTAACGCTTTTGTGCCTGTCACGTATTACTGCTCTCCAGCAAGGTCCCTGCCTGTGGCCAGGGTGGTGGAGGACGCTGCAGGTGGGAGCACTGGGAAGGGTAGGAGATGGGAAAGCTGGTTAATCCACTGCATCTTTCAAGAGCCCACCGGAGACACTGCTGGCCTGCCCTTCCTAACCAGGGTTTGCACAGCAAATGCCCGCTCTATCTAATTATTAACGATAATAACGGCGCCTGGCTCGCTGGATGCCATCTGGAGGGCTGCCACGCGTGCCCGCCGACCCGGGAGGGATGGGGAGGGGGTGACCTCACGGGGTGAGGGCCAGGGGCCGGCGGCCGGCCGGGCGGTGGGTACCAGCTCAGGATCGCCCCGAGGACCCGGCGGGCCCACCCAGGCTGCCGTGCTTGTGTTCGCTGCTGTGGCAGGCTTCATAAGGCTCCGCTCTTTGACTGGCGTTGAGTTTATGTGAAAGTAATTAACAGTAATTAATCCTTAATTACAGTAATTAGCCAAGTCGCAGTAAATTAAACCACATCTGGAGCAGATGAGGGCTTCCGAATGGGAGGCTAGTGCAGGCGACAATCGTAGAGATGCTGAATTCATCTGACAGCATCTGATTAAGGCTACCTGTTGCAAGCGCCTCATTTGCATCATGTTTTTGTTTGTGTTTGGCAGTAACCCTTTCAGCCAGGCTCCCACCCCCACCTCTGTTCCCCCCCTTTTCTATCCCCCCTCAACCCCCACCCCCAAGAGCTGCATGGATCCGCAAGGGTGAGGGAGCATCTCCAAGCCAAGTGCCAAGGGTCTCCTTGCCAGCACCGAGCTCCAACCAGCCCAGGCTATCCCAGGGTGGAGATGAGCCAGCACAGGACCAGGGAGAGCAGGAGTTGCTCAGGAGGTGATCCAGGCAGGGAATGACCGACCAGGATGTAGGCAGAAGGATGGAGGCAGCCAGCTTCGCTCCTCAGGTTCCCCACATCCCGCATCATAACAGCTACAATAATAATAATCATCACAAAAGACCTGGACTCCAAAGGGGAGCATATTAGCAAAAAGGGGCAGGTTATTATTAATACTACTCAGCATTTACCCAGCGCCACGCAACCTCGGAGACCTTTGCTGATGTTTATCCACACTCACAGGGAGGGGGAAATCCTTCCCTTCCCTTTCTTCCTACAATGGGGAAACCACAAGACGGAGAGGTGAGACGGTAGGAGAGGCTCGGCTACGGCTCTGCTGAAAGCAAAGAGCTCAGGGAGCGAATGACGCTGTCCTGACTCAGTTTCATTGCCTCCTCCCACGCTGCCAGGACACACTGTTGGCTCTGAGCAATTAGAGAAATACTGGGGACAGCTCCCAGAAATACCTTGCAGTCTTCTGGTCCTCAAACCACGCTGCTCATCAGCACCTTGCACCTTGGGACAAGGATTTCCATCGAGGCGGGGAGATGCCAAGAGCAGAGACTGTAGCTGTGATGGTGGAAACAATTCTGGTAGGTATTGCAAAAGCTTCAGGGCTTAATTGCACACAATTAATGAGCGTGAAGGTTCTGTGTATGCTGCCTTTTCGTTACGTGGTACAGGGTGGATGGGTGGTGTACCTAGGCTCACGAAGCCTAAGCAGAGAGAGCTAAAAACTCCTTTGATGCTGAAATATCATCTCTCCTCTGGAATTAAAACCATTCAGGATTGCCAAAGTCAACATCAGCAACAGGCTCTGGAAACCATCGGAAGAACCTCATTTTATGAAAGAAAGAAAAGGGCTACATCTGCCCCTAACTGCAAAATAAAAGCTGCCCTGTGAATTTCCTGCACAAACAGAGCCTTGTAGGAAAAAAATGTGGTTTCCCCACCTCTGCTTTGACTCCAGCATCAGGCAGGATTCCCCCGTACCGCTGAAACCCAGCCAAGCCCTGACACAGCTACCGACCGCCCAATGCCCAACGCCCATCTGCCCCAGAAACACACTTTGCCATCTACACCTTGGTTGGAGAAAGGAGGATTGAGAGCTTTTCTCCTCTCCCAAGGAGAAATGTGGTGTCCATCGGTCCCCAGGGCCACCAGCCGCCAAATGGAGCGGGAAAAATGAAGTAGACTGAAGTGATGCTCCACCGAATCTCACCCTTCCCAACTAGGCAGGTCTCTTAACACAGATGCTACTTGGTACTGAACAATGCATGTCTGCTGGGGCAGGGAAATAACCCCGCCGTCAACTTAAAAGGGTTCTTGATTCACACCCCAAAATGAACCCACACTGTCCCCACAGTGCAATTTTGCTTTCAATCAATAGTTTTCTAAATAGATACTCCATCAGCTCTGCACTCGAGATCCTTCACGGCTACGGTGGATACAGCAAATCACATTATCTCGCTGCAGCCAGATTTTTGGCTAAAATAAAAAATAAAATTTGATTCAGATGAATAAAAGATTCCCTCACAAACGCCTTCAAGAAACATCCCCCCCCTAAATCCGCAATGCCAGCATTTTTGCCTTACACAGAAATAACACAAATTGGGAAGCTGTAACAAACAGACAAAGCCTGCTCCGGCCAGGCAAAGAGAGGTAGGACATCGCTCTGCTACAGAAGCTGCAATGACCTGAGAGAGTTTAGTGGTGGAGGCAGGAGAGTCTGGTTGGGCTTACATCTCCTCCACTGGTATCAGCCAACTGTACAGAACGCAGATGCATCCTAAAGATGCATCCTTCAAAGCTGCAAAATATTCAACATCTCAACTTGGGTGAACAACCAAGTTTTAAGTGCACCAGAAACTTGACACTCTTGGGAAGACAGTCAATTCGCACCCACGCTTATGTTTCATCTCAGCTTGTGCATGTCCTTGTAACCAAATCTCCTTTCATCTCATTTGGCCATGAGGCTCCATCTCTGCACACAAAAGAAGCTCCCTTCCCCATGAGCTGAAAGTCTCAAGAGCAGTGGCTCCCAAGACAACTCCTAGCTGTCCCAACCTGGATCAGTATGGGATGAGACATTTCTACCATGCAGACAGTATAGATGAAGTGGTGTAACCTCCTCTGCTCATTTGCCCATTGCTCCTTTCAATGCTGGCAAAGACCCGTAGGAATATGAGATCTGGGGTCAATGTCTCCAACAAGATGGATAAGCTACATTGCCGTTGGGTTCAACTAGACCAAAGCTGCAAGCTCCCCAGACTTCCAGCAGTGCTCTGCCCATATACCCTATCTGCTTGCAACTGGTACATCTCAAACTTCCAGGCCTATGTCCTTCATGATGACTCCAACCTGCACAGCTAGCAACAGGAGGAAGCACATCTTGCTTCTCCTGGGGAAGGGACTCATGGCCACACCTGGGGACCAGGGGGAGATGCATACCACCATTTTACCACCATTTTCAGACCAAGTGCTGGCGTGGAAGTTTCAACGTGAAAGCGTGCATGGGGAAGTTCCCAAAGAAACCCAACTAACACTGAGCCTCTAGGTCTCACAGTCCAGGAAGCCAGCGTGGCCCAAGGACCTGGGGAGGCGAGAGGTGGCAGATCTGCCCAGCCCTGCCACAGACCCAGCAGGGATGCACCCGTCATCGCAGACGGACACGCGCACACACGTTTTACGGACATGTGTGCGCTCCTTTCAGGCCGAAGACTCGGATCCCTCCTCATCTGCACAGTTCGAATTAATTATACACTTTAATTTCATGAATTATTAATTTGATTCTGACTCGGCAGCTTACGATTATCCAGCGCTACAGACTATGCAATTCCAGCTTCATTAAAACATCACCAGCTGCCTGAGAGACAGACATTAAATAGCAGAGAGTAATAATAAAATTAAGCTCCCTGCGCATAGCAACAGAGTCTTCCCCAGCCGCACGCGGCGAGGGCCCGACTGGTAAATAGGTCTCTTCCAGGAGCTTTATTCCCTTCCCGAGGCCGGTCCCACCCTGCTCCTCACCGGAAGGATGCTGCTCCCGAGATGCGTGGCAAGAGGAGGACTGGGGGTCTGTAAGAGCATCTCTGGGATGGGGGGCACGGCTGGGCCATGAGGGTGAGCGGCATCCCCCCCTCCCCAACGCCCTCCTTGGCGCCCGCAGCAAGGACAGGGAAGGCTCCGGGGCTAACATCACCTCCAAATAAATAAAGCCGGAGCGCTGCCTCCCAGCGTCTCCCTGGCAAAACAATTTATAGAGGGAAAATGTCGGAATTTAGACATTCCATTTAGCTGCTTCAGAAATCTAAGGACCCCAAACCTTGTGGGATTTGAGAAATCGATGGAATTAATTAAGGGAGATGTCCAGCGGTCTCCGCTAAGTAATCAGCAGGTACAGTAGACCTGAAATTCTATAAAGAAAAATGGGAAGGGATGACATTGAAGGAGGCAGTGGGGATTAAAAAATGAGCATCCGAGTGGTAAAGGCGCACACCCATTGATCGCTGCATTACGGATTAAGGCTTCAACGAGCAGCTAGAAGATTCTGTAGCAGAAAATGGTTACAGAGGATGAGCATGAGCAGAGCAGATATATATAACCTCTGACAGCCGGGAACAACTGAGACGCAGGATCGCTCTGCGGCGAACCCCGGAGCAGGAAAGTTTTGGGGAAGGGGAGNGGGGGGGACATGGGGGTGAGCAGCGGGGTGGGAAGGGGGCACTTACACGCTGGCCTGGAGGCCACTCCATCACATCCCCTCCGCCCTGCCGCGGCTCTGCTGGTGACCACAGCCTTTACTCTTGCGCCCCTTCCACAGCCCCGGGGTTTGGTTTCCCAACATCCCACCGCCCATGGAATGGCCACCTCCAAGACTGCAAAGGCACCATCCCCACCCAGATCACACCCGGGTGGCAGCAGCTTCCCGAGGTCACTCTCCCCACAGCACAGCCCCAGGTTGTGCAGCTACCTGCCCCCCCCAAAAAGAGCCAGGCTGGACCCTCCTGGCAAGGGGAGCAGCAGGACACGCTGCACTCAGGGGCAGGTCAGCAGTGAGCACCATCCACCCTCAGGAGAGAAACAAAAGGGGTACACTCTGGGTACACATGGGATGGGGATAAAGCAGGATCGCCTGGGAGGTGCCACCCCCTGCCCTCAGCACGCTGCCACCCACACTTGTGCCACCATTTGGGACCAACTGCAGACAAGACCTGCTTCTCCAGAGGTCCCCAGCGCCGCCCAGACCACAGTACCCAAGGACACTGCACAGCAGCCGGTTCCAGCACGACTCCAGCAATGCAGTGAACTCAATTTTCCACACTTAAACCAGACCCTCGCTGGGAACGTTACAGCTGCATCCAATGCTGTGCCAACAGAGCCGCTGCCCGGAGGAAGCCCTTGGGAAGGCCCAGCCCCCTGCCCACCCCCCCCTCGGCCCAAACCAAGCTGAGATTGTCGCGACCGTTTCGATCTCAAAAATAAACCCAATCGCCCCGGAGGCACGTGCAGCAGCAGTAGCTCGGTGTCTGCGGGGGTCGCGGGGGGCCAGGGCCAGCCCACCGTCACCCTCCTGCC
Organism: Heliornis fulica; assembly: GCA_013399135.1. Taxonomy (NCBI): domain Eukaryota; kingdom Metazoa; phylum Chordata; class Aves; order Gruiformes; family Heliornithidae; genus Heliornis; species Heliornis fulica. Next base: position 77,221 of record VXBZ01000285.1, on the reverse strand, counting down.
CACTCCTCATGCATATGCATCGACACAAGCCAGCGTGAGCTAAATGTCAGCGGCGCCAGCGCCCAGCCGGAGGGGACCCTCGCTTCGCAGGACAAAGGCAGGCGCTCTGGGGGACGGGAGGCGCAGAACAGCCGGGAGAAGGGCTCACCCCCCGCATGGATGTGGCTGTGGGTGCTGAACTGCTTCGGGAGACGGCTGCCAGCTAGCGAGGGTGGCGAGGCCGAAGCACGCTCCCAGCGAAGGGATGTTTGTAGTGCCTGGGTGTATGGTTGGGTCTAGCAGCCCCTGTGCCCCCACGCTGGCACTGCTGCTCCCACCACACTGCTGCTCTCCACACAGGAGGATCTCCATCCTTCATCTCTTAAAATCTGTCTGAAATCCAATGGGGATTAAAAAAAAACATGCCTGAAGGTCATGGGCATTTTAAGCCAAAGCCAGTGAGAATGTTCTAGCTGGGGAAGGGTCTGCAAAAACATCTTCCCTCCCCAGCATGAACTGGCCCACCTGCCCAGTCCAGCAGGAAACACACCACCATGCTTGGATGGACAACCTCCACAGAGCATCTGGGTCACCCCTTTTGGGAGGCAGAGCAGAACACCAAGTGGACCACGACCCCTTCATCACTGAGGGGGACAGTGCTACCTTCTCCACTGCTGGTTGAGGAAGGCAAGCCACAGGGACCTGGTGACAAAGGATGGGCAGTTGCCTGTTCGAGCTGAAACGAGATGCTCTTGCATGCGGAAGGCTGAACACCGTGTCCCCAGACCCAGCATGACAAGACACCAGCATAAAGCGGCCACGACCTCCTGAGAAAGATGGGTCTAGCAGATGCAGCAGAATGCACACAGCCCATCCTCTCTCCCCAGGAAGACTTTCTCCTCTGCGTCCAGGCTAGACTTTGAAGGCTCTTTCTGCCCACATGTCTCCAGACCTCCTTGGATCAAGCCCCTCTGGCTCCATCCCCAGGGTCCTTCAAGCCAACCCCAAACTTCTCCTAGGCAGCAGATGCCAATCCCACAGCCCGAGCCCACAGCAACACCTTGAAATCACACTTGGGAGGCCTCACGGGTGTCCAGCGACACGCCAGGCGCTGTGTGCTTTACAATCCATGTGTCGAAGAGCCCTGAGCAAAGGCTGTAGCAGATGCAGAGCGTTCAGCAGATTCATTCCCCTGGCTGCATTGCGGCGGGAGGCAGGGAGCAGCCACGGCCCTCTGCCCCCCGCCTCCCCGGTCCCCAGCAGGCATTTGGCATCCAGCACCACAGGCTCCCGGGGCAGGCGCGCTCGTCGCCACAAACATCCTCCCTCAAAGCAAGACGCCTTCCCCCATGGGGCAAACATTAGTGGGACAACTGGAAACGTTCAACTTGATTATAATGCTTTAAGAAAAGGTCACGGTGAAATTTCAGCGCTTTACCTTGAGCTCTGTTTGTTCTCCGCGGGATGAGATGGGAAGAGTCAGCTTGCCCTGGCTCGTGGCATCCGTGTAGCTCTGATTGCATTTCACGGGCCGGCAGCAGGCTGTTGAGCCGCAGCAAACCTTCCCCCCGCTCCTCTGCCCTCCTCCCCAGCCCTGCGGACTGAGATAAGTCACCGTGGATGCTCTTGTGGGGGCACGTACCGGACCACCACACCGTAACTGGACCACTGCGCCGTAGCTGGACATGCTTTCACTCCCAAGTCCTTAGCTGATTTTGTACTGTGCTGTCAAACCAGGCCGAATAAACCCCAAAAGCACGGAAAAGCAGCCAGCAATTCCTAGATAGCGTCTCCCTTGGAGTCGGGAAGGTTTTCCAACACTCCATTTGGCTTCGTCTTCTCGTGCCTCAAAGGGAGTTGTGGCCAAACCGCAATGAGAGAGCGGCACTGTGGGATTCCAGCATCACTCGGGCATCGCCCAGACCACAGGCCACCACGCCAGCCCCACCAACACCTGCTCCCTGCTCCTAGAGCAGAGGGATGAAGCAAAGGTGGCCAGTACTGAAGGGCTGACATGGTTTCTCTGCCATGACTATGAGGAAGACCAGACCTCAGTACTCACTGAGCAGACTGACATTCAGGAGTACATCTCCTGGTTTCCCCATCCACTCTCCTTGCACACCAACACCTCATTCACAGGACACTTTGCTCTCGAAGCCGAGGTGCCAAGGATAACTGAAAGGCTCACAACTGATGCAGAAGGTGACCAGTGCTCCCCAAAATGCATGGGTACAGGAGAGGACCAGGCTAGCAGCCATCCTCTCCTGCACGTCTGAACGGGAGCGGCTCTGACCCACAGCAAAGGGTTTCGCCATCGCCTGGGCAAGAGGAAAACCAAGGTCAGTTGTGTTTGTGGCCAACAGAAGAATGCTGTGCCCTCAGCAATGTTCCTGCTGCAATAATTAAATCTGTCGTCCAACAATTTGCTGCCAGGGGAGTTCTCTCAAAAGGTCTCCAAGAAGAGCCAGGAGACGAGTGCTTAGTGGAGATGGAGCCCTCTGCACCAACTGGGGTCCAGCCTGCCGGGTCTATGCCCCCATGGGTGAAGGGAGAAGGAAAAGCCACTGGGAGCTGCCTTCAGCTGGGACAGCTCCCCAGGAAAGCGCTGGCAGCAGCAGGTTTTCGGGGCAGATTTTAAAACAGCCAGTTCAAGCAAACCGGACCCAAGGTGCTGAGTGCTCCTGGAGCACTTGGGTAGCCGGGAACTGCTCTGCATCCTTCCCCGGAGGTGGCTGCGCAACCCAGCTTGCAAAGCACTCCCCCAAGGGCCTGAGATGCTACCACAGCACAAATGACTATATCCTGATGCCTGCTGATGCAGCCAGAGCCCGGGGCCGGCGCGACACTCATCCACAAGCAAGCGAGCGGGTCCCTTCAGCAGCATCCTTCCACCGAAAGCCAACCTTGGTGAAACCAACACCTGCTTCCAGGCTGAGGCGGCCAGGATCAACGCCTCGGTGTGGTGGCGTTGTCCGCCACAACGGACTCCGGAGAGAGACAGGCAGCCCCTCGTCCCCACAGCACTTGCTCTCGTTTTTCCGGAACACACAGACGCACCTGCCCGCGGAGCCGGGATGCTGTATTCCCACCACTCCGGCAGCGCTGCTCACAACAACTCCCAGCTGCTGCCAAAAGGTATTTTTAGCTGCATTATTTATTTGAACACCTGCCTGAGACTTCAAGGCAGAGTACGGAGCCGGAGCAGCGAAGGGAGGGAGGGAGGGAGGAAGGGAAGAGCAGCACCGGCAGATCTGGATCGTTTCCACTGGAAGATTCGAGAGCAGAGGAGGCGCAGGTGCGACGGAGCAGGACTCGGGCTACACTGAGGAAGAGGATGGCACGGCTGGGATCATGCACCTGCACCACCAACAGCACCAGGTTAACCCATCTGCTTGCAACAGCCCAGTAGCAGTGCAGACTGGGAGGATGCTCTAGCCACCATCATACTGAGAAGCTGCCTTCAGGGAAATCGAGCTTGTACGTACCCAACCACACAGGATGTCAACACGCTCTGGCCCAACGTGGTGCCTGCAAGCCCACATCTCACTGCTGTACATCTTCTTTTCTATGTAACCCCACTTTGGGGAGAAAACTCGGCAGATCTCCTTTCAAAACGACTTTTCTCCTCGCAAAACCAATTCCAGCCCTAAACCAGGCTGCTACCCTGCTCTGGAGAGCCAGCCCTAGAGAAAAGAGGACAATGCCATGAGGGAGGACAGACACACTCACTCTTCCTCCTGAAGATGGAGATGCCCACACGAGCCCCAGGGGCTTGGGGAGTGGGGTGGGCACTGGGTAACTGAGGGATCAGGCAGTGGGCACACAGAAAGCAATACGACCCCCCCTCCCCCGTGTATTTTCTGTGTGCTTTTCTTGCCACCCCATTTACTGATGTGAACAAAACCCGCTGCTTCCCTCCCTTTCTGCTGAAATAATCCCCCCTTCTCTCTGAAATCAGCCAGGAAAAGGCAAAAAAAAA
>VXBZ01000285.1:23675-73198 GCA_013399135.1 Heliornis fulica | reverse complement strand
AAAAAAAAAAGAAAAGAGCATCTAAAAATAAAGGCCAGGCCAGAGTATGGGCCTCTCGGTTGGGCTCCTGTGCTCACAGATCTGCTTATTTTGGCCTATCTCTCCCCAGCGATAAGGCAGCTAACAGCCCGTTATCAGCCAGTCGGTGAAAATGTGCTCCAGCCTGATTAGGGCTCAGTCTTTGCCAAGGTTATAAACAGCCGTTATCGTTCTCCCAAACAGAATAATCCGGACAGTATCAGCTCAGAAACATATGGGCCACACAGCGAAGATAGCCGCTGACGGACACTTCATTTTAATTGTAACGAGTGGTTAGCAGCAGCCTCCAGACAACAGCCACAACTGCCCAATTGGCAGTGGGTTCTCATCTCCTCCCGCAGCCCTCCTCCCTCCCACTCACCGACTAGGATGGTTTTCTCCTCTCCTCGCTGCCCTCCTCCCCCTCGACTCTGCAGGCCCCTGGGTGAGCATCCCTGCGGTGCTGCGAGACCCCAGCCTAGCCTCTACGGGGATGGGGGTGGGGGGAGTGGGGGCAGGCAGCATCCTCCTTATCTCTGTGTTTGGAAAATGGGCACCCTGATGGGGTGAGCAGGGAGCAAGAGGGTGCACCAGGCCATCGCGATGGTGGGGAGGCACCCGTGCCCACCTATCCGCGGCAGACAGAGGCACAGCGATGGGTGCCCGTCGAGCGCAGCACCCACCCGCCTGTGTCCCCGCTCCGTGCAGCATCCCGGCGTTCCCTCACTGCCTCCCGTGTGCCAGCTCAGCAGCAGGCAGGGCACAGGAGGAGGGGCAGCAAACCCTCATTTCACATTCTCCCGGTGTCCCTTCTGTGTCATACTTCCATTTTCCGCGCCCCCCCCCCTTCCCAAAAGAGGTGGTTTAGCTCAGAGAGTCTTAAACACATTTGCATTCCCAAGACAAGCTTAGGCATAAATTCATCTCAGTGCAGGGGTCTTTTTTCTTTTTCTTTTTTGTTTTTATCCTCCCCATCCTCCTTCTTTTCCTCCCTTCTCCTTTTCTCTCCCAACCCGAAATGAATGCAGCAAGAACCCTTGCCATTCCAGCACCGTCGCGCTGCGCAACGCGGGATTACAAGGGATCCGAGGGCTTTCCTTTTCTTCCAACTCACGGCATGCAGTGTTGCTGCTTGGATTCACTATTAACAATATGTGGGGATAAGGCTCTTAGCCCCATCAGATCCACTAACCTTCTTCCCACTTTCTTATCCAGCCAGCCCCAGCTCCAAGAAATCACACCTGAGCTCCATCCCCATCAAGGAAAAAGCTGGAGAAAAAAAAAAAAGGGGAAATTCCACCACCACCACCCCCCAGAAAAAAAAACCAACTGATAATGAAATGTTAATATGGGGAGAAAAGCTACAAACCTTGGGAAGACCCAAGACTGAGCTTCAAGTCACGGATGTTTTCTCAGATAATCTGTATTCCTATCTCAGTGCCAGCGGAGCTGTGATCAGAATATCCAAGGTCTCATAAAAGATTCAGGGCTTATTGACTTCCCTGCCTTCACTGTCTGCTCACGGTGCTCCTGCCTGCTCCTGCTCAGCCCCCAAAGCACCCGCTGCCCCTTGCAAGTTGCCATCGCAGATGCCAAACTCGGAGACATCTATTTCTGCGGCTGTGCCGGACCAGAAGAGCGGAGCGACGGAGGAAGGCTCTCCTCCCAAGATGAAGGATGTACTCCTGGCCCCCAGCCCTGGTGAGAGGTGCTTCAGGAGACCCTTTGCCCCTGTGGGCATCCCCACAGCAGAACAAACCCCTCTTAGATCTCCTCACAGCCACCAGCCAGCACGGCAGGCAGGCGATGCTCCCCACGCAGTGGGCAGAAAAGCAGATTCAAGTTATTTTAATGTAAGTCACGCATTTAAGTGAGATCATTCCCAAGGAAGAAAGAAGAAACCTTAAGAGCAGGGACTCCTCAAGAGCAGGTTTTCCCTGGACTGTATAGAGGATGAGCTCTCCGAGGGCTGTTGCTGGCAGCAGCGCAACCCGGTTTTGCTGCATAAGCAGCCCCGAGCAAATGTGCCGACCAGATAACCCAGTCCCTGCAAATTTATGATCAGCGTTACTCGGCTGCGGCCCTAAGGAGAAGGCAGGGGATGGGGGCAGGCACACAGCCCTCTGGACCCCACTTACCCACTGTCCCCACGTACTCACCCGTTTCAGGCACAAAACAGCAGGTGAATTGTGAACGCAGTGTAACTGGTGTAGTTTACGTACCGGAGATCTTCATGCATGAGCTACACAGAGATCCTCATGAACACCACATACAACCAAGCGTGATATAACCACCAAATCCACCCAGGCACCCTATTAATATTATTTCCCCATCACCTAAAAAATACCCTTAGAGGTGCACCAAGAATCCATACTAGAAGGCACTGCGCAGTATAGGAAAAAAATCCAAATAAAAAACTATAATGCCACCTAGCAACACACAGATCTATATACACATATATGCTCGAACACACACGTGCCCTTGTTTGTTTACACGCCGGGTGTGCGTATACCCTCGCACAGCACGTGCGCAGACACCCCCGCAAGGCATACCCAGGCACGTACATGTACACGTAGCTGCACGTAGATGGAGACTATTTATACATACACAAACTATACAAACGCTCTACGCGCCCTGCTCGGTGACAGCTCAGATTTTCAGTAATATCATAATATTATTTTTTAGATCAGTTAAGGTATAAAATGTGCGCTCTCTCAGTCTTTAATATTAATAAGTCTTGTAACTAGCGGTTTCTCGGAGCTCCGAATTCTTGAGCACAACTAGAAAGGGCACTTATCCTGAAAAATCTAATAAATTTACAGTTTTATATACTTCCTTCAATTGTAAAAGTCTTGTTCAATAAACTTTAAAATGCCACTATAGAGCAATAACACAGACAGTATAAACCCAGCCCTGGGAAAGCTGTGCAACCAGAAATTGTTCCCCTTTCTGCTACAGCAATAAAGTTTTATATGTTTGAACTGACTGTAAAAAGGTTTGAATGTTGGCAACTGGGGAATAATCTGTCTTCTTTATAGTTATTATCATATTTCCCACAAGACCCTTTGGTCTGTGTCAATCCTTCTCGTATATGACACCTTTGTACTGTCAGCGAAAGCAGGAATACTTAACTTTTTGCGTGCGCGTGCGGCTGTGACTGGAGGTCCTTCCCTCTGCTTTTCCTCAGATTACAGCACTCGAGAATAAATTACCTGTGACGTGCTGTGCTGGAAGCCTTTTACCAAACTGAGCTGATTTGGAGCGCAAAGAGCCAACCCCACTCCCAGCAAAAGGGAAAAATAAAAGGATTTATGGGTGGATTCTCGAGGAGCTGAGGGTAAGAGTGGGTGCCACCCAACAGGGATGCTGACGCCCCCACGACTCCACAGGATGCTGCGGCTGCACCCCCCCGTGCGGGCAGTGTCTCCCCCCCATCAGTGGCATCTCCATATTGGTCTTCCACAAGAACGAGATTTTTTGGTTCTGTCATTGTCTGAAAGCAAGGGCAGGTCCAGCACCGGCATCCCTAGGTTTGGTTTCCCACCCAGACACCTCCTGGATGGAATCGTTTTGGGAAGTCTTGCTGAACCTCAACAAGATCCAACCCAGAACCCAAAGATGCAGCAGGCAAATACAAGGAAATTCCTCAAAACTCATCCATTATGACAATGCTTTAACCACCTGCGATTATTAATGAGCTGGGAGCTCACAAACCAAGAGGAGGATGAATTTTGTCCCAAGACCTACAGCAATCCTGTACCTCCCCATCATCCGGCAGGGCGGATCTCCAGAGAGAATGGCAGCCGCGGGGTGCAAGGGAACCTGGTCCTCACCCAACTCCATGCAATCCCCAACCATGGGCCATCTTTCAGGTGACAATGATGAGGCTCAATCAGAGATTGAGATGTCAGAAGTGATGTTAAAGCATGTTTGGAAAATGAAAAGTGATGAGTCACCAGGACCAGATAATACCTGCCTCAGAGTTCTGCAGGGACTCAGAAATAAAATGATTGCATATTTTCATTAGCAGCTCAATCTCTCATTACACTAGAGGACACAAAGTGTCATACCCTATTTTTAAAAAATGGAGCAAGATGAGCCACAGATTCACTGACTTGTGAGTCTCCCTTCAGTACCTGCTGAGATGATAAATAGAGTGGATAAAGCCTCGAGATGGACACGGTGCCACCGAGATTAAGTAGCAGTGTCCACAAGGAAGAAGAACATGTACCTTGTTAATCTGTCGTAATTGCTGTGTACCCAGCAACAGGGAGGTACCAAGCACACTTGGAGTCCCCCAAAGCTTCCTCAGTTGATAAACAGAACTACCAACAAAAAAAAAGACAAACAGAACTCTTCTACCAACAAAAAAAAAAAAAGACTAAAGGTTGGTTAAGAGGTGGAGGAGAGTAAAAATAAATGGCTTTTCCAACAAGACTAGGGCTGTAGAAAGTTTGCCCACCGCTGCTTGCCAGGGTAAGAGCATGAGAGCAGAAAGTTTGAGGAGAACATGAGCAATGGAGGTTAGCAAGGACTCATGAAGGCTGAGCTACTCCTCCAAGGACGTGTGAACAAAGCTCCATGAGCTGGAGATAAGACGGTGGGTAAAAGTCAGCGAGGGTAAAATGCACAGGGAGGTAATTTAATTACTCACACACAGTGAGTACGACAAACTTTGCGCAGCCAGGCCGGACGCCCAGCGAAGCGTGAAGGGAAGGGGCGGTGAGAGCTGCCAGGGCTGCAGGTTGCCCAGTGTCCAGGCTGCCCCCTGCCCTGAGGCTGCTCAGTTCCTGCGAGCCCATCCTCCTTCAGAGGAAGATGGAGAGACTTTTCACCAGGGCCTCTAAGTGCTAGGACAAGGGCTGGTGGGTTTAGACTAAAAGAAGGTACATTCAGATCACATGCAAGGACGAAATATTGCATGATGAGGGTGGTAAGACACTGGAAGTGGCTGTGGATGTCCCATCACTGGAAGTGTCAAGCTCAAGTTCAACGGGGCTTTGAGCTGCCTTATCTCTGAAAGGTGTCCCTGCCCATGGCAAAAGGGTGGACTAGTTGATCTTTGGATCATCCCCCAATCATCCCCTTCCATCCCAAATCGCTCCATGATGCTGTGGTCCTGCAGGCAGGAAACAACACCACTTGTGGGGTCTCCTAATAGGGGAGCTACGAAGTCCAGTAGGAGGAGGGGCAGAAATGAGCACCAAACTCCTTAGCCTTCAAAATACAATTTCATAGTTAAGTGGGCAACTGGCATAGTCATCAGTGTGAACCAGAAGCAGAGGTCAGAGATCCACACAGCCAGCCATCCCCAGGCAACCAGAGAGCTGGAGGGGCACCAACAGCCACAGCTTCTCCCCACCCAACTCGCCCCTCTGCCCCAGACACAAGAAACAACATCTGAGACACAAACCAACACTGTAACCACGGGGTTTTGGTTCTGGACCCCAGCTCAGCACTGTGTACAACTAACCATGAACAAAGTTGAAGCCCCTCAGCTTCCCAACCTCTCTGCCACTGACCAAAGAGAAAGACTAGGTCAAGGACCACCTCTGCTCCAGGCCTGTGCTCCTCACCTCACCAGCTGAGCCCCCAACATCTCAGACCCACCCTCAGCATGACCTCAAACCCAAAGCCCCTCCCAAGCATGTCATCGGGCTGCTGCTCGCCGACAGCTGCACCCCTTTACACCTCCCAAGCGGCACAAGCCCCTTTGCTGAACAAACAATGAATAAACCTCTTGGTGCTCACCATGAAGATGCTCCATCCTGGGCTTGTGGCAAGCCCCTCATCCCACCCGCGGAGCGGCGAGGGTTAAGTCCAGCCGGCAAGGCGCATCTCTGTTGCAAAAGTCCATTACCTCCCGCCACATTACCTCATTCATTTCTTATATGCGGATGGTTTATTCTCCCATGAGCACCCTCGCTGGCAGACATGGCTAGTGTAAAGTCCCCTCCCTCCTCTGTATTTCTCTATCCATCACATTTAACACTCTGACAGTAACAGTCTATAATGTTTCTATTCTACAAAACCGCTCTGTCAACTCCGGGCTTCCAGAGCAGCAACTGAGGAAAATAAATAACATCAACGCCAGGCCCGACAGTATCACAGCTTGCTTTCTGCTGGGGGTTTATTTTCTTTTTTTTTTTCTTTTTTTCTTTTTTTTTTTTTTTTGAGGAAGGGAAAGGAAGGGGAAAAAAACCAACCAGGAGAGCGAGAGAGAAAGGAGAAAAAAAGTGCAGGCATGAAACGTGCAGAGACGGGCTGGAGTTTCCTTCCCACCCAAACAATGGGCTGGGAGACCCTCAGAGATGAGCACGGTGCTTTGGATGAGAGGAAGAGGGAGCCTCTGCCCCCACTCCTGCCCATATTCTTGGGGACACGGTGGCTTAAGGGAGGGGGAGACAGGGGATCATACCCCAGATCCCCGTCTGCTGGCTCTAGGGGTGAGCGCAGGCAGGCAGGCAGCTGCCTGCACCCAAGGGCAGGCATGGGGTGGGCAGTGCTTGAGGAGGATCCTTGGGAGTGCAGAGGCCAGGCAGCAAGGAGGAGAGGGGGCCACAGACCTTGGGGACGGATGGCTCAACCCATCGTAACCCCTGCAGATCCCACACCCTGTCTGCTCTACACCAGCCCCTGGTCAGAAGTCATTAATCCACTTAAATAATTGGCTCCAGCACCCGGCTTAGCAACCTTGTGGTGTTTTCCATCCCCTTTCCCTCCTGCGAAATCCCCTGGAGCCAGCTCCTTTCTGGTCATCCCAGCACCCAGCAGTGGGGAACCGCACCCAAGAAGCGCCAGCATGGAATTACAGTAATAATAGTATTAACCCTAAGAAATTGTCTGGCAGTTCAGAAAGCAAAAGTCAAGCAGAAAAGCTCCCCTTTTTCAATCATTTTTGCTTTTCCTGAAAGCAAAAGTGTTTGTTTTCCCTCGACATCTGCCTTCTGCATCACCCGCGCAGGCCTGACAAACACAGACCTGCTCAGGTGGTGTTTTTCACTGGGAAAAAAAAAAAGATATAGATATATATATAATAAAATACATGCACAGGAACTTTTCCAATCAATTGGAGAGAGACAAGGGCCTTGACAGCCCTGCAGACTTGGGGAATGCGCTCACCAGGCAGCTTACAGACACCGCCACGGACGCGCCCGCCCGCGGCAGAAAGACAAGGAGGAAACGCGTGCGAGGGCCGGAGGGGATGCTCAGAGGTTTGGAGGGCTCAGAAAACACGAGGGACCATCCTCACAGTCCTGTCCCCACCCACCCCCACCCAGTTACTCCAGTCCCTTTGTGTCAAACGTCTCTGAAATCACACTGACATCCTCCAGCTTGACACCAGCAGGGCCACCGCCGACCCTGGATGGGGACGTGCACGGGGCTACACCACCCCGCATCACGATGACTCCTTCTAGTGAAAAAAACAAAAAAGGAAGAAAAAAGGGAAAAATGAAAGAAAAAAAAAAAAAGAGCAAGCAGAGAACGGTTCCCTCTTTTGTTTACATACCTGCCAAGGGCTGATGCTGGCTGCTGTCAGTCATTTGTATGAGCTGACGGTTCTCTAGCCGAAAGCAGCACAAGCAATAGCAAAGCAAGCAATAAAGGGATGGATCCTGCTCCGAGAGCCCCACGTCACTCCCCAAGCTCACCCTGAGATCTCTGCTCTGGGAGGAAAATGCACCCAGCATCCAGAAGGGCTTCGAGTCTGGAAAATAAACGGCACGCTCTAACTCCTTGAGAGGGAATCAGTCCTGCAGGAGGGACCCTGGAGCGATGCCACCACCGAGCACTGAAATCTGGAGATGGGCAACATTGTGAGGGTGGCAGAGCCCTGGGACAGGCTGCCTAGAGAGGCTGTGGAGTCTCCTTCTCTGGAGACATTCAAGACCAATCTGGACACGTTCCTGTATGATCTAATCTAGGTGACCCTGCTCATACAGGGGTGTTGGACTACATGATCCTTCGAGGTCCTTTCCAACTCCTGACATTCTGGGATTCTGTTTGCACCCAAGCATGATCTCTGGGATTTCCCTGGAGGAGGATGGCTCATAGAGCACCCACCCAAGTTCAAGTTTGCCAGCCGGACCCCACCTGCCCCTTGGGGCTCCTTGAGCTGGGCTTTGCTGCAAAGCCCCCCCCCCCCAAAGCTGCTTAGAAAACTAAGGATGCTAAAGGGATTTCTGCTGCTGGCTGGAACAGGTGAAGGGATTAAGCCTCCAGAAGCAGCTACCTCTTGCCACAGACTCCCGGTCCTCCGTTGGGAAGGGCCTTTATTCCTCTGCAAAAAAAGAAATTTCCCACTTGCAGAAGGAAGAATAAAGCTTCCCGCAGAGGTCTGGCAGGGTAATGTGCATGCAGGCCCACGTGTACACACACACCCCTATACAGGCACGCTCGCCAGGCGAACGTGCAGGAGATACACAAAGAATTAAGGAGCGATGAAAGGTGCAAACCAAACTTGGAGCTTTGATATGAAAAAAAAATGCACAGACTCCTTTTTTTTTTTTTTTTTTTTTTTGTNTTTTTTTGTCAAGCTGTATTATTTCCCATTCATAAACATCCCCCTCAATAGCTATATACGTACCCAGATAAAATTTGTGTTTAGCTAAGCCCTGTCACCGGGAAGCGTGTTATTTGCTCTTTGATCGCTGCTGTTATCCAGCTTATAAAAAAGGAATAACCTCCCTTTGCCCAACCTGAAAGGAGAAACTGGGCACTGGGACTGATCAGAGCATGACCAGAGAGTAGCCCTTGGAGGGAAACGTTTGCAAACAGTTCCACAGGCTGAGATTTGTTTCTGGAACCCATTTGTGTTTATATAATTAATCCATTACCTATTTACTTTTGCACCAGGATTTGCTAGCAAACAGTTTGTGAAGCTACAAAGTAAAAGCGCTGGGTTTTGGATGAGCTGGGGCCGGGGAGGTGCTCACAACTTGTTTTATTTACTCCCTGATGTGCTCTGGATAGGCACAGCAAGTTTGGCTGCTGTGTGGAAATTTTGCTGCTGCCAAATTTTAAGGCTGGAGACTCACTCACAGGACCAGCAGCATCTTCTGCTCGTGCCTGCACCAGCATCCTCTGAGAGTCAGAAACGAGTGAAGCAGCGGTGCGCAGGGACAAGGAAACCCATCCCTCCCTGCTTCAAGACAGACAAGGTTTGGAGGGGGGTTTCTTCAGGGGAACCGAGGAAGAAGGAGATGCCACAGTGATGGCAGGCACAGCCCCATCAGGTGCAGAGTTGGGGGGCTCCCCAGGAGCAGGCAGCACCAGAGGGCAGCAGTGCCAAAGCCACCCACCCTCACCCTGCTCCCTCCAACCCCAACCACCCCACCCAGGCCAAACTGCCCAGTTCCCATCACACCATTTTTCACCAGGCGCTGACACGGAGTAAAAAGGCAGCAGGAAAACACAATCCCTGACCACTCAATCCCTCTCCTTCATGGAAACCTTAGTGCCACTAACCAGAGTCAGGAGGACCCTTGTACCAAACCAAACTTCAGCCCTTTCTGGTGCTGTGCCAGCGCCGCGTCACCCAGACTGCCGACTGGGCCTTGCAGGGGCTGTGCTGCCGCAGCGCTCCCCGTCAGAGCATGCCTGGATGGGGGCCTAGTCGATGGCCCCCACACACACCGGGGCATTTCCGGGCTCTGGAAAAACCCGAGCGCTGCTGCAGAGGAAAGGTGAAGATGAAAAGCCGTAGGGAAGGCCCAGCATACAGGCAACACATCTCCAGAAGCATCGCTGCAAGCAGGCCATGGGACCGGCTCAGCCGCAGTCAGCGCGATGGCACCCATGGGCCCCCGGTCTCATCCCACGCACCCTCCTCCTGCCGTGCTCCAGCCTGAAGCCCACCTCTGGAGCCGGTAACAGCTAATGAAACCCACGGCCTGCTGATAACGGGAGATCAGGCAAAGCAGCGGCGGTGGCAGCAGCAACCAGGCTGCCGAGCGGGCTGGGATGCATGTAATCAGAAGGGTTATCTAATGCTAGTTTCATTCTAATTGAGTCACTACCATATGTCACCCTGCAATAACAACGCAAGCAGCATGCAACTGAATACATATTTAATTCACATAATGGGTACAACAGTAGAAGTAATCAAGGCAGTTTGCCATAAGCCATAAAGAAGTGTAGCGCGTTCCTATCGAGGAGCAGCCTGCGCTCGGGGAGAAGGGGATGGCAGGGGCATCGCGCCTCTGCGGAAGCTGCAACGGAGGGAGGGGGGAACCCCCCCAAAACGCATCCCAGCACGGACTGAAGGCGAGATGGCCGTTCGACGCGAATGGAAATCAATGGCGGAATATTGGTGACGGATCGTTAGCCCCTCCAATATAATTAACAGTAATGGATTTATTGGCGGAAACTTAATGATTTGAATGTTAAATACCGGCCTGGAACTGCGGCACACGGTCCAGCGAGGGGCAGTCGCTTTGTCTCCAGTTTCAAAAAGGACCAAAAAAATCGGAAATATTAACCCAAGCCAGGAAAAGGTGCAGCCCCGGAGGCAGGGCACAGCGGCAGCAGCCGTGGCCATCCCTGCTCCCGGCTCACCCTCCTCTTCCAGCGGCACCTGAGGGCCCCGCTCGCCGCCTTCATTTCCTCCCGCAACAAGAAGATTAATACGATTGAGGACCACTCATCAATATCTTTGGACAGATCAACCGGAGTTTTCATTAAAGCCATATTAATGCTTTTGGATACACAGCTGTGGATGGGTTAAGGCTTCAAAAATAAAAGCCCAGAGAGGAGAGAAAAGAGGAGAGGAGCAGCGTCCGCTCCCAGCCGGGAATTAACGGAGAGAGCCATCCCGTTCCCTCGTTAGCGGCCTCTCCCACCAACATGTTTTGATGTATTTTTCATGAGGATAAACAAACATTCATTTCACTTTGGGAAGGTGCTTGCTGTAATGTATTGGCAGCCTCACCAGCAATGAGGGGACATTAATTTCAATTCTGGTGTTTAAACACTTTGTTGGGTCCCAATCATTCATCCTTGGCTCAGCTCAGCCCAGGCGTGGGGAAACAACGGACAAGCAGAGCCCCAACCTCACCCTCCTGCAGAACCCAACGGGGTTTATTCACTGTTTAAATGACTTAAGAAGGAATGAAGGAATGTAAGGAAGGAGGTGGCTCTACCCCGACACCGCCTGCCTCAGGGTATATTGTCAGAGAAAGGCTCCCAGCCTACATGCTGGGAAACACTGTCCCTGGAGAACAAACTCCAGGGAGTATTCACAGCTACTATCAAAGTGGGTACGCCAGAGATGGAAGGAGAAGGTCTTCTGGATCTTCCAGGACCCGTCATCCCTCTCTTGCTTGCCCCTTCCATGTCTGTATTCCCACTAAATGAGAGAACAAGCTGGGCTTTTCTCGGGGGGATGCTGCAGAGCTGTCTCTTGAAGACAGGAGATTCCCAGGCAAGTGCCAAAAGCCAGACTGCACTTAGAAAAGAGCCTTCCAGGTTTGTACACTTGGGACAAGGGACCAGATAATGCTGGTGAGGATGCAACAAACATAGAGGTACGTTGTTTTGCAGTAACACTTGCAGCCTACTTCAAACTGCTCGGGCAGATTTGCTCATCAATAGCCTGCACCCCTCAATGGGGCATCAGAGATGAATGGGCCACACATGAGGAAATGCCCACAGCCTTCCCTAGAGAAACCCAGGTACAGATCCAGGCAGCTGTGTCTTCTCTCCATCCCTGGTCATTGGGTCCTCATGTGCTCCACGGAATAAATGGAGCTGGCAGGAACTGTGCAGCAGAGGGAGCAAGGGGAGTCAGGATGTGGAGCATGGGGACATCTGGGGAAGTGGGAATATGGGCTGGAAAAGGACATGGGGCCCTGCTGAATCGCAGAGGAGAGAGGGACAGGCTGAAGAAAGAGTGGCTGCAAAGACAACACTGCTTTTCTTACTCTTACTGCCTGCAGAAAGGGTTTTTACAAATCTGTGGGTTAAGACACACGGAAGCAGCAAAAGGAAAACGATGCCTTGTTGATGCATTACGTGAACACCAAGTTTTGCTTATCCCAACCCCCCCGAACACCACCCAAAAGGAAGATGGGAGCTCCAGCACAGTCCCATCCATGCCCCACATCCAAAAAAGAGAGTTCCCATCAAAACACTATTGAATATTCACCTGAAGATCCAAGGCAGGCATGGGTGGAGGGGGGCGGGGGGATGCACTTCACAGCGGGACAGCCAGAGCTGCCCCCTTAGCTTTCCTCACACTTCTATTCTGCTTCTTTTTCTGATCACCAAATATGCAAGATACCCTACCCAGGGTAGACTTAGAAGTTGTTACAGTATCTGACAACACATCAACAGCTCTCTGGGAACACCACAGAGACACTGCGGTCGCTTTGTAAGGGACGCACAGACACACGCACATGCACATGCTCCTATCTAGCGCCACATAAATGCACAAAACCACTTCTCCTTTTGCTTTATTTGGCATGATCTGCTTTGTGGGGATGTCGTAGAGGCAGGAGCACTGTCTCCCTTCTCATCTATGCATCTCATTGCTTTTAAGGGTAAAAAGCTGCTTTAAGAAGAAAACACACTAATGCCTGGAAAAGGAGCTTGTGACAGAAGAGCGTCCGCAAGCAGAGACACCAACCTGCACCCCAACACCTCAGGGGTATGATCCCAAGGGAAGGGCTTTCCTCAGCATCCGTGGCTCCAGGAGGCAGGGCCATCCGTTGGTACACAGAGGCTAACCCAGCACCATCAAGGTTCTCTTCCTCACACTTCATCACAGGCTCTAATGAGGGTCTACGGACCTCCAAAACCTCCCCCCACATATGTGTTGACTTCTCCAAAGAGCCTTTTCTGGTAGCACTGCAACAGATACAACTGACCTGTCGGTCCCCTTGGACATGCAGCTTTAATAATTTTTGGATCCAACAGATTTTCTTGTGGTAGGGTTAAAAACTGCCAAATTTCCAATGTCAGGTTCCCACAAGGAGCACATACCATCAGATCATGGTACCATCCCAAAGAGCTCCTCATCTGACCAAACTGGCCAGTCTGGTGGGGGAAGGACCGGGTCAAACCTCTGTGATCTCACTTGTCCCAACTACAGCTCACTCTGACACGCAGCAAAGCCACCCCAACTCCTGAAGCTTCCACATCCCGCTGGAGCCACTGGAAAAGAAGATCCATGGTCTGAAGTGGTATGGAAAATCCCAGAGCCTTCCCTCCCTCTGCTCCCCCTACCATGTTCAATAATCCTGTTAAACTGAACCCTGGCTGGATTAATCTCTTTCCCCAGACAAATGGGCGATTATTCAGGCATCACATTGGGATTTTTAGGGTTTGTGTGTGTTTCTACTGATCTTCTCTTGGCTGCTTTTGTAAATGGCTTTTACCGCTCCCCCGACAGCACGCACGATTCAATTCAAGCTCTCTATTAACATTCAGATACAAATACCTGCTCCCCAGGGCTACCCGCAACAAATATCAGCAGAGCTTTGGGGAATCTTTCCCTGCTGCACCACCAGTTTGGTGGCCAGAAAAACCTACAGTGACTCATACTCGTCCTTAAAGTCCTCTTCTCTCTAAAGCTCGCTGAGACAGGCTATACAAATACTCAATACGCACAGCCAAAGGCCAGAGCAGCCAGAAACCACCCTCCCAACCAAGGCTGGCAAATCCAACACATGCCTTGGGCAGCCTTGGTAAGGTACATCGATCCTACTGAGGTCAACTGAATCCGGCACCCAAACACCTGGGTGTAAACACGTACCCTGACTGAGAAACACTCCAGTAGGAACATCGGGTGGCTGCTGTACCTCCTGCCCAGGGGAATCAATTTCCTACTACCCAGTAGGAAAAGCGGGAAGGAAAGCCAATGTGACCCTGAAGACACTACCCAAGTTTCTTGCCTGGCTAACAGGAGATGACAGATGACCTACCACAGGGTCCTACCTGGCCACACTTCCAGCAAGGTTGGTGTCCCTATTTCCAATAATCAAAGAAAGGAATTTGGATCAGGACACGTGGTCCCTAACTTACATGAAGAAATGTAACTGTGGGGCTCCTTTACTCCCTGGAGCACCTCTACAACACTGCTTCTACCTGCCAGCACCTCAGGTTCCCATCATCCTATATCTGCATTCCTACACACGCGATTACGTGCGTGCACATACAGATCTAATAAAGCACACACACATCTACACCAAACGTGCATTCCTGTCGACAGTATGGATCCAGGCAGCACCAAAACACCTTTCTGTTCTCTAAAAAAAGCAAAATATCGACTTTTAAGGTTCTTTTCTCGCAGCCCCAAATAATGCCATCACATAAGAGCCAACAAGCCCTTTTGCACTGCCCAGATGTTTTTCCCACATGTCCTCAGCTGTATTCCTGTACTTGAGTGACTACAGCAAGTTGAAACTAATTTATACTCTGGCTAGCCCTGCCAAGGCGAGCTGGCTAGGAAAAGCCAGCTGGACCACAGAGCTACGGGACTGTTCACCAAGCCCCAGCCCACCCTGCCAGACCATGGCCAGCAAAGGAGCACATCGCTGTCCCCTGCATGCCAGCATGACCCTTCTGCTGCGAGCAAAGAGAAAGGGAAGAAACCAGAAGGTATCTTAGCTCTGCAGCTGGATGGAAGAGCAGGTTGGTACTCACTGCGCTGCCAGCTTCCACTTCAGTGGAACACTCACATTTTTGGTTGGTTTTTTTTTTTCCCCCTCCAGGAGCATTTAGAGAGGTAAGACTTGGAATTTGGTAGCAGAGAAGAGTATGCAACACAAAAAAAAAGTATACAACACAGAGTAACACTGCTCCTCAGGAAAGACCAAGCCTCAACAGCGAGCCTCATTGCATTGCTTAAGGTATCCTTAGAAAACATTGGTATTTACAGCTTCTCCATGGGTCTGGTTGGTGACACTCGGGTCACACCACATGCTTCTGGACATAGCTCTGTCAATTCCTGCCCACATCACGTCAGCCCAGCTCGGGGACCGAGGACAGGAGCAGAGGACTGGCGAGCCTAGCGCTGAGCTGGAGGGGTGGTAGACCTCAGGAGAGACCCGCAGCACCAGGGCAAAGGGATGCTCTGCACCCCTGAAGAAATCCTTCCCATTGCATCCGTCCCCTTTGCAGCAAAGGACAAGCTGGGGCACCAACCGGACCAAAAAGCCTTAAAATCCACAGAACCCCAGCCTCTCTCCCCTAACCAGGACAGAGAGAACCTAGGCAAAACTCCCATTAACCAGCTAATGCGTGTAGCAGCCTTTCCCAGCCAGGGCTCCTCATGGCTAAATAACAGTCTTTATCCCCCAATTTCCCTTCATCATTTGTCATCTTCTTTCAAATCAAGTCTGTATTTCCTGAATCCTCAAGTACTAACAGGCTTGGGAAAAGAAAAAAACAACCCACCACAACCCAGGGAGGAAAGTGTTTGTGACTCACCAGAGAACTGGTTGATGTTTCCCACCCCTCCTTCTCCTCTCAAACCTCCCCCTTTCCACCCTGGGCCTCCAAACGCTTCCCGGACAGCCTCGGATCGGCTCAGACACGCTGGCCTGGGGGAGGAAACCCAGCAAGCAAGAAGGCAGATGGGTCCCAACGCTGGGAAGAAGCAAAACACACCAGGATCTCCAACAGATACGCTTCCTGTCCTCCCCATCTCACCCCAAATCAGCCCAGCACCCCTGGGATAAATGCTGCACTGCTCCAAGCGGGGCAGGGACCCTTCCCAAAGGACAAGGACAGGAAAGGATCATGCCCTCCATGCTGGGCAGGTGGCATATGCATCCTCCTCTGCCAGGACCCTCTTCAAGGGGATGAGAACAGGTGTGTACGGAAACAAGAGGTGAGAAAACAGAGCACAGTGGGGGTTCAGGGGGTCTTCCCCCTCCGCATGAATCCGTGGGCACGACGTGGGGGTGGGGGAAGTCAACAGGACCCTGTCACAGCCACGCTGCTCGCCTCCCAAGCAGGGCCCATCCTCCAGTCTCCAAAACAAAACAGAAAGACATGAACACTTTCTTTACCTCCCCTCCACTCCCCCCCTCCCCAATGCTTTTCTCTCCCTCCCTTTGCTTTCTAAACCACCACCACACGCCCCAGGTAAAACCGCCTAAAGGCAATTTAGGTGGAACCCGAAAGCGAAGCGCAACGGCTGCGGAGTAAGGAGAGAACGAAAAAAAAACCCAAACCACCCAAAAATGATACAAAAAAGGAGCAGAGAGGGGTTTTAAAAAGAGACAGGACCCGAGGAAAAAAGCAACGACAGCACAAGGGAAAGGGAAGGGGGGAGGAATTCCTCTGGAAATCATTAATACTCCAGGAACCTTCAGGACTAAACCTGAATACAGACACTTAAGCTCTCAGCTCTGCCATTAACGCTAGGGCCTAAATTATTGATCTTTTGCCTTTATCAGCATAACAGTCACGTCCCGGTATCAAGATCTAACTACACTGCGGTCCCTGTGCTGCAGCCACTGAAATAATTAGGAGAAATTCTCATTAAAGGAGAGTGAAAGGTTCAGAGATGGAGACAGAGAAAAGGGTCTGGGAGGGTGTTTAATGTCTTCCACGGGGTCGAGAGAGCGCTCTGATCAAATCCCCGTGCGGGGCCGGGGGATGACAGCTTATCAAAAGGAGAAGTCCAAAGCCCAGGCTGGGCTGCGTCGTACCGGCGCCCGCCCGCAGCCACCGCCACACGCCGGCGAGAGGGAGAATAAAGGGAGGTGGGGGGATAAAATGCATGAAAAATAAATAAAAAGCACCAAAAAAAAAATAAAAGGAGGGGGGAAAAAAATTAATAATGAAAGGGATCCTGGGGGATTCTTTGGAATATAACAACAAATCAGGCTGGGGAGGAAGNCTTGCCTGTTGATTTAACGAGGCAGCTATTTGCTGTGCTGGGGCTGAAGGCAAACGCAGTTAGGAGGAGGAGGAGGAGGAGGAGGAAGCCCAGCCTGTTCCCCAAGGCACACGGCCACGGCGCTTGCTATCGATTTCACTGCGGACTGCGCCGCTCGGGACGCCGAGAGGAGACCGCAAAGCAAGAAGGGAGAGCGGCTGAACAGAGGGGAAACCGTGCACGCAGCCAAGAGGATGGGGGGAAGATCCTCAGCCTGGTGACGCGCAGCCAAGAGGATGGGGGGAAGATCCTCAGCCTGGTGACAACGCTGGTCCCAGCCAAACCCCCCCGTGAAAGGCATTAAAAAAATATTAACGATAAATTCATTAAAAAAAAAAAAATGGAAAAAAATGCAGCCCCGCCAGCCCGAAACCCCAGAACCAATTCACAAAGCCTGGGGTAAAGCGGGGGCGGATCCCAGTCTGGTGGGCAGCAAAAAGAAGTCACTGGAGATTTCAGCGCGATCGGGGAGGGGGTGATGGAAAGATAAGGAGAGTGATGGACGGGGAGGGAGAAGGACAGGGATGAATGTAAAAAGCCTGTCCCCTCCCCCCCACCCCGGGCACACACAAAGTTTGCCTATATTTAATGTCAACGCGCTGTAATTTAAAAGAAAAATTCCATTTCACTCGGCTAATCAGAATGGTTAGAGAGACCATTACCACAAACACTGGGAACATCTGAAATTGATTATTTTTTACTTCGTGCAGTTAATGAAATCCTCCAGCGACCGCGGGCGAGCGCAGCAGAGGGGTCCGCGCCCGGCGCCGGGGATGGGGAGGGGTGTGCTGTGCCGCCGCCACCACCACCCCTTTCTGCCCAGGGTTGTGGGGGAGAGACGCGGGGCTGCCGGAGACGGGCTGGGCTCTCTGCCCACCATTTTGTGAAGGCTGGAGATATTTAGCATGGGCGGCACATCCCGTGAGGAGCACCACATCATTAAATGTCTTGGGCTGGTGCGGCGGGGAAGAGAAATGCAGGATGTCACTGCCTGATAGGGAGAAGACTCGGAGGTTATTTATTAGCGGACACTTACCACAAACTGCATTTTCTCCATTTGCATTTGATATGCTGCAGCCGGCTTAGCGCTGGGAAAAGGCAGGCGGGATAGAAGGACCAGCACCAACCCCCTGCTCTGTTCTCTCCTCCTGCCCCGTGCCCACCTCAAGCCCTCGAAAGCCCAACTCACTCCTTGCCAGTCCCACATGTCTATCTGCTTGGGATGACCTGGTCACACCAACTTTTCCAAAGAAGCCATGAGGTTCCCCGCACTGATGTTCTCCAAAGAAACTGTGAGGGCCCCCTGTTGATGTTCTCCACCACCGTGGTTCAAGCAACCAAGTGCTGGGATCCAGCCACCAAGTCCTGGGGTTCTGCTGAGGTCCCCAGAGGTCTACAGTGGCCCTTTGGCCACGAGTGCCAGGTACATCCCTTCTGCAAGACCATCCCAATCAACATGCCAAAGAGCCCACAGGACTCAGACTCAGCCTGTCGCAGCCCGGTACCAAACCCCTCCTGAAAGCATCACAAGGGCATCCAGAAGCATCCCTGCCTCAGACACAGACACATGTGGGGGTCCACCATCCCTTCCATCCCATGGCCGCAGCCTCTCCCCCACCTCCGAAAAGTGGCCGAGTGTAATTACGCAGAAAGCTCCTCTGGAGCTATATCAATAAGACAGACGTCTGTTGTATCATTCTCTCTCAGTAAGGCATTTCTTCTCCCCAATTGCTCATATAGAATCATAGCCTAATAGCATGCTATTAACATAATTGCCAACACAACTAGTGTTCCGTGTCTCACAGCCATTTGCTTATTTTGCCATAAAGAATATCAAAAACCAGCCCGAAAACCAGCAGCCGGGCTGTGCAGCCAAGGGGACCGGCCGCTCGGCTTTGCCGGCGGTTTCAGGACCCGGCCAGGAGTGGAGCGGCACCGCCGGCCGTCCCCAGCTGCGGACCGCGGCACCGGCAGCGGGCTCTGACCGGGCTCCCAAGCAGACGTGTGTGAAGATCTAAACGGATTCTGCCAGGCGAAATGAAATTCCCATTATTTTTAATTAATCCTTAATTAAAATATATTACTCCGCAGATTCCGCAAATCTCTCTTAATATGCAAATGCGGCCCATTCAAGGATATTTACATATCATTAATTAAAACGGCACATTCTTTCAGTCTAACAAGCTGGGAGCCGTGGCTGTTGCCACACTGGCAAGAAAGCCCAGCCCGGCACTGCCAAATTCATCCGCGAGAAAGATGTTAAGTGTCATGGCAGAGGTGGGAGAGCGCGGATGGGGCTTGGGAAAGGAGCCGGCTCTCAAGGCTCTCTCACCAAACGAGACGAACGTGGGAGATCCCAGTCTGACACAGAAGAGCATCCTGGAGCCCACCTGAACAGTGGATGGGGATGCTCAGCGGCACGGCAGCACCCAGGGAGGGAGGAGGCGTTTAAGCTAAGCCAGGGGCACAGTGCAGACTCTGATCGCAAGGTTGGTGCTCACCCACACACGTTTGAGATCAGCTGGTTCCCCATGGGCTTCATTGCCAGAGACACTGCTGTCCCAGCAAGATTTGTCACCAGGGAGTCTTCCCGCTCTCCCTGTCTGCCTCAACATTGGAGGCACGGAGATCTCTCTGCCTGCTTCAAAACCAGGAGAGACACAGCATCTGCAACCTACCACCCATTTCACTCCAGTCTGCTTGGCATTAACAAGACAAACCACCCCCTCAGAAGCGTCAGACTCTACAAGACAAGCCAGTGCCACAGCCTTTCAACAGTGTGAAAGCATGGAGGTGATGACGAGCTGGCCCGAGAAAAGAGACCTTTCTGTCCCCAGTAATTGCCTCCTCCAGGGCTCTCCAAGACAAGTCTGCACCTCTTTCCTCAAGTCACAAGCACCAGGCTAGTTGAGCGCCATCACAAACATGTACCACATCACCCATGCAAGCTCTGTGCCCAACTGCCTGTCCTGTGAAGCTGCAGACCCTGAGACGCATCTGAATCAAACCAGAGTGTGAGACAGCTGAGAGGTCAATCACTGCTCCAGCATGGGTTGAAGAGCCACAAAGAAACTTTGAAAAGTTTGAGTACTCTGGGGAGGCTTATCCAGCAGCTGAGCCTGGATCCTAGTAGGGCAAAAATCCACCACCCAGGAGCCATGGGTTTGCACAACTTCCCACTGCTGCCAACCAACCTGTATGTGAAGTGTCCCGTGGGCTGGTGTCAACAGGAACAAAGCTCACCTAGCAGCTCCTTCCCAGAAGATGAAGGTCCATCACCAACAGAATAGTGTCTTTGCATTCACATCTCCACTGGTGCCTGAAAGCAGAAGCTGACCAGAGCTCCACAGCAACGCACCAGGACAGACCAGTATCCCCACCAGAACCTGGACATCCTGCTCCTACAAACCTGGAGGTTTTACAGCCTTCAGGACTTATTTCCATGTGAATGACAGCCCCACTTGTGTTGTCTCCATACTGTCACTACCTTCTCCTAGACAGAGCAGACAGCAGAAATTCAGCCAGCAGCTCTTCATGCGGGACTGATGGATATTCTCAACAACAATTAATAAGCACCTGTCTTTCTCCAGTGCTTTTCATCAGAAGACGTCAAAGTGCTTAAATGAACTTGTCTCCACTGTACTCCAGAGTGGGAGCAAACATGTACTGTCCTTCTGCTCAGCTGGGGAAACTGAGGCACAGCACAGGGAGACCTGTCCCCTGCCACACAAGAAACCTGACGCACAGTAAAAGAAAAGCCACCCAGCTGGATGAGGGAACTCGCCACCACCTATCTTGCTGCTTGCTGCCAGGATTTGAGAGGGACACCAGGGAAGAGACACTTCACTCTCCATTTGCTCCTTTCACCGCCTTCCCCTGGCAGCTGCCACCAGGTTTTGGCAACAACTGGCTGGGTGCAACTTCAGCCACCGTGAGCCCCCCTGAGATACCACACAGGTACCCACTACACAACACATTCACACTTTCCCAATAAATGAGGCCACTGATGTCACACGAGCCTTTGACCTCCCACGTCTTCAGAGGAGAAAGAGACAACTTCCCTACTCCAGCCAACTGAGAAGGCATGATACGAACCCCTCAAACCAAGATGACTTGTCTGCTTTTCAGTGCCTCCCGTGGTCAGAAGCAGCAATACCTCGATGTACCGAGTCCATTTTAGGCCACTTACCCCTTTTTGCTGCACAGGGAGTCACTTGTTCTTCGAGCAGGCTGAGCCTTCAGCCAGAGAGGCACATCCGTGGGGACACTTGCTGTTCTCCTGCCTTTTTCCAGGACAGTGAAGAGAAAACCTTACTGCTTTATGGCAGACTGCCCCTTCAGCAAGTTTTCACATCACTTAACTCCTCTTCAGATCATCAGTGCCGTAGCAGTCCAGGGAGCTCACCAAGGCCCACAGAAACACTGCAGCTGGCAAGGCAAGCGCTGACGGAGAGGCTCGACCTGCCTCTGCAGCATCTTTGGTCCCAAGTCCTCCTCAGGAATCAAGGCTGGGGTGGGGAGGGCACTTGGACTGGGCTCAAAACACCCATCCAACCCCTGAGCCAACCTGCTGAGGAAGTGGCTGATGCACCAGAAGCCACAGATCAAGCCTACCTGGATTGCCTTCCTCACTTGCAGGTGGGCAGTTCTGGAGACCCTTTTGCTGACCCCCAGCACCACAACACAGCTGCAGGAGCCGTCCAGGCCAGTGGCTTTCACCTGCTTTCCAGAAAAGCCTCAAAGCTCCCCAAAATTACCACAGCCTGGAGCACAAGGACACTGCATGGACAACACATGACAAAGTGCCAAATGGTTGATGAATTATGCCAATTAATACTCCCCCAGCAGCTCTTGTGACGGAGAGGTGTTTGAACCTTGGTGGTCTTGGCCCTGGGCCAGCCAAGGTGATTAAATCGCGCCTCCCTCCACTCTCCCTTTGCAGTTCCAATTGCACATGAAATTGCTCCTCACCTCCTGGCACACCCAGCTGTGTCCTAGCCACCTGCACGGGGTTCAAAGTCACTGCCACAAGCCATAGTTTCAAGCCATGGGTCCAGAATCAGAGCCCATCCATTAGAAAGGCCCCACATCCTGCAGTTGCTCCTCCATCGAGGACTGAGGAGGAAGGGAGACAGCTTCTCTCTCTTCTACACCATCTTCCTTTCACCCAAGATTTTGCTGGTGTGGATGGTGGAGCAGGCCAGGGATCCCTGCTCCGCTCCCCAGGCTGGGGGACCAAGACACAGGCTCCCCAGGCAGGCAGTGACAGTACTGCATCCCATGCAGAGACAGGCACCCGTCCTCCTTCCCACCACCTCTTCCCCTCTCAAAAATCACAGCAGAGCAAAAAAGAAATGCCACAGATCATTACAGCTTCAGGCCCAGCAAGGGGTGAAGGACAGGAGTCACTGAATGGACCCCAGGGTCACTTTGTCACCCAGGCTGGTGCTGTCCAAGCCAAATTCTTCCCAACAGCACCCACCAGCAGCCCTGAGATATCAAACCTGGGGTGCAAATGGGCCTCGTGGCTTCCCACTGTCCCTGTCCCCTGTGGCTCCTGCCCTGTTCCACCATCCCCAGCAGAGACCGGGCACCTCCTGCAGACCTGGCACAGCCTCCAGTTACCCCAATTCAGGGGTGGGGTACGACAGGACCATACCCAGTGGATGGGGCTGTCCCTTCCTCCCTCCCTCCCTCCCCGCTGCCAACGCATGCTCCACCGCATGCTCCACCGTGGCATTAATCCCACATTAACATGCTCATCACAGCTGAAGCAGCGATGTAATGAAACAGCCCATCCACAAGGAGATAATTATATCACAAAACTATTTTAAATCAATGAGAGCAGAGACAGATGGGGCAGGGGCATGCTGTGATGCCATCACTACGTCACTCTGTCCTGACACCTCCCAGGGTCGGACTCCCTGGATCCTGGGGCCACTGGACCCCCCAAACTGCCTGCATACCAGGGGCTGGGCAAACCAAGGGTGAGAAATACGAAAGAAAAGCAAAATGTGGCCCAGAAGAGCATGGCCTCGGAACCAGCGGGGCTGTCCCTTGGTGCCCCAGTGCTCAGGAAGGGCAGCAGTTTGCTCCAAAATCACTTGCTTCCAGAGATGGGGGGTGGCAACTTTCCTTTAAAACCACTTGCAAAAACTCACACAAGCTTGAGGGCACAACCCTGTGGGGACCAGGAGCTGAGAAACAGCCACCTGGTTTTTAAAACGGCCCTTTCACACCCACTGCTGTCTCCCACGTGGCC
Organism: Heliornis fulica; assembly: GCA_013399135.1. NCBI lineage: Eukaryota > Metazoa > Chordata > Aves > Gruiformes > Heliornithidae > Heliornis > Heliornis fulica. The sequence goes on along the minus strand of VXBZ01000285.1, from coordinate 50,030 downwards.
ACACAGCATGGGCAAGACCAAGGGCAGAGATTGCCAAGATGTGCTCTGCGGTGGGGACAAAAAGGACATCCCTCCTCCTGCCCTGTCAGAAGAGGACTCAGGACAAAGTCACCATCTCCAGTGTGACAACACGTCCACCCTTAAAGAGAAACCCCAGCTGCAAAGGGGACAGCTTACAAAGAAAATGAGCTGGAAAAAAAAGAGGAAAGCCTAGAACCAGAGGAACCCCGAGAACAAACAGCGTCCCCCTCCCCTCCTCCTTCTGCGCCTTGTTCTCTCCCTCCTTTCCCCGGCCGGGTTTAATTTGACACCTTGAGCTTTGGTAACGAGGTAGGGAGAGAAGAGCCACAGCGGAATTCATTAGGCTGAGCACTGCAGGGCCCGCTCTCGGCACGCTAATGACATCGGAGGATAGGGAAACGAGACAGCCGCCACGCTGGATGAAATAAACATGAGCACTGTCAGCCCTGACAGCAGAAGGGACAAAATAAGGCAGGTAGAGACCTTTCCCCAGCCGTGCAATGCAAAGCGACAGCTTCCAAAGCCCCCTGCCCGCGGATCCCCTCTGCTTGGGAAAGGGGAGGGTGGCAGAGAAGGGGACGGAAGGGAAAAGGGGGGGATTAAATCACCCTTCCCACGATAAAACCACCCTCCCACAGGCACTCTCGCTCCTTCAGTCCCCTCCCATGGCCCGAAGAACTTGTGTCACCTCCTCCCAGCTGGCCGGCGCGATCCCAAGCTCTGTGTGGCTGTTCCTAGGGTGGGGGGTTTAGGGGTGCTCCCTTTGCCTGGCATGCACCTCTCCCTCCCCCAAGTGGCACAAGGAAGGGGGAAAACAGGGTCAAACATGTATTTGCCTGCACAAATCCATCAGGCTCATTAGTGGACACGTTGGAGGTGACAGAACTCTGGTGTGTCACGGGTGTGACGTGCAGCACAGGGACACGTGTGCAGCAGCATCGCTGGGTACAGCTTCTACCAGTGCTCACTGTCATCTTTGATACTGGAAATGCCCAGGCAGCCAGCAACTCTGCTCACCCTCAAACCTTCATCCCAAGTCCATGAGTACTCAGGTACATCAGTCCTACCAAACAGTGTTTAAAGAGTAATGCACAAGCTGCAAGGGGCAGGAAAACTGCAGGCTCCAGGAGTATCCAATACACAGGCTCCAATATGTATCAACTCTCCAGTTTTGGTGCTGGGAGACCAGGACAGGATGGTCCCAGCCTGCTTCCCTCACAGGATCTGGGCCTGTGGGATCATCAGGAGATGATGAGGTCTTCCTCTGCATCAGAAACACAAGAGGATGGCTGCAGCACCTCTGTGCACCAGCAAGGAGCTGAAGCACCACTGCCCAGCCTCTCCTCCTGCATAACACAGCATCTCCTTCATCTCCTAACATCTCCTCCATCTCCCAACACCACTTCTAGCACTCCCCTCGCCCAGCTCCTGGTCCCCTCTGCTGAAGGGACTCTTCAGGAGGACGAGGCTCCTTGCTATCACAGGACTGCTCTGAGCTGCAGAGGTGACGGGATGGTCAAAGAAGCTGCCGTTACTTGCAGTGGATCAGGAAGAGCCATGTGGGCTCCACATGAGAAACCACATCTCAAGGCTGACAGGGCCACTGAACTGACCTGCCTGTGACAAATGTGCCCCATGCCAGGCTGTTTCTCTCGGTGCCTCGTTCTGCCCACCACTTCTCCAACTCATCAACCAGCTGGCAACATCCAGGACAGACTTTGAGTCTCCTGATCCTTTCCAAGGTGAAACACTTCTCAACCCAAGAACATGTGGCACCACGAGTAAACCTTTCCTCCATCGGCCTGCCCCATCCCTCCAGTCAGGGAAGAGACTTCTTCCCACCCACACCACCACACAGCACAAAAGCTCACGTGCCTGATGCCAAGCAGAACGCTTGGATTGACAGATGCCATCTTCCCATTGGGAATTTGAATCTTCCACTTGAGTTTGGGGGCAAGATTTTCTGGCTGGACAAAGTTTCCAGAAGACTCTTTTACAGCATCTTCACTCCAGAGCTTTTAGTGCTCCTAGTTGTTGGCTCTGCTCCCAGGACACAGCAGCGTGCGGGAGGGAACGGCACACAATGGAAAAAAAGGCAAAACTCATAGAGCACAAGAGCCCCGAGCATTACTCCTGTAGAGGCCCCTGGCACGTACCCAATCTGAACAAGTCACACATATGCATCTGTCTCAGTTTCCCCACCTATTAATATAGTTAAGCCCTTAAGTCTGGGCCCTTTCTCCTACTCCAAGCAAAGGATGGCACTCCCTGACAGAGACACTCCTATGTTTGCTGCAACTTCACCACCCTGATTTTCACCCCAGCAAAGAACCCCACACGTTGATGACAATATGGGACCAATCATGTGGTTTAAATGACCCAGGGCTCTTTCCCAAAGTCCACTCAAAGGCCAGGAACACTTCCAGGCTCAGATGCTCAACTCTGCACTTCATCCTCTGCTTTTATTCCCTCCTCCCCCACCCCTGCTCCGGCAAGCATCCCTTGAAAGCGAATGGCAGTTGAGTTTGTAAGTCCCTATTCATCAAGGAAATTAATTCCTTATGCATAATTCATTTCTTTTGTCAACTTTTTTTTTCCCCAAAAAAATGCTCCCAAATGCATCAGGAGTGGAAGCGGCAATGGGAGAATGGGAACACAAGAGGCTGAAGGGGAGAAGAAACAGTCCTGCTTTAAGCTGACCAGACCTGCATCAGCCCATCACTCTGACCCCCAGTTCACTGGACACCCCACGAGATGTCTGAGGAAGAGTGAGGCCACCACAAAGCTTGAGCTACCAGTAAGCAGTGAATTTGCTGGTGGGATGGAGAAGACCCATGAGCTGAAAGTTTGGGCTATGTCTATGTTGCTGCCTATGCCTAGAGGTAGTCAAGCTGAAGATGGTCTCACTGTAGTTGAGAGCCACCTCAAGTGACAAGTGGCCAAATAGTGGTTCAGGGCTGGCACGGAGCAGCGGCATCAGGGTGTCCTGAAGACCAAAGATGGAGGGATCTCTGAAAGTGTGAAATCACAGTGCTCTGGTCCCTGAAGCAGAGGGGATGGCAGCCTCTAATCAGGCTTTCTGTCCTCCTTGCAGCAGGACACATCCCTCAGCAGCTAACCTCTCTGGGTCCAGAGCAAGCTATCCTGCCTTCACCATACATCCCATCTGCAAGGAGGCACCGGTGCAGACATCCGTCTGGGTTATTTACGGAGGAGAGCTCTGGAGCTGTGTCAGAGCCCTGCTGACTGCAGAAGCTTTGCAGATAGGTTTACCTCGTCGCAAGCACAAGTCTGGAAGGAGGCCTGGAGGTAACACTCACACCTTGTCAGCTCTGGGAAGCACAGCTCACTCAGATAAGCTCAGTGGCAAGAGGAAAAGTTGGCTGGAGATGAGCCAGAGTCCTCAGAGAGGACTCTGAACCCCCAGTTCCTCCCAGTGTCAGGACATGCCCACACCACCAGCAGTGCCCAGCCTTTTATCTCCCTGCAGCTCTCACAGCAGGGCAGAAGCGGAGCAACTCTCCCTGCCAGCTCCACACTGCTCCTTCCCAAGGCCCAGCTCCCCTGGCACCACCACAGCCCAGCTTGGGCAGAGGGACGCCACCGCTGAGAACTCGGACTGGAAGCGCTGGGCTCGCGTGCGATGCCGTCGCCCCACGGAACACTGCTGGTCCCGGTGGGACTGGGTACAACAGCTGCTTGGGTTACAGGGTTTGGTTTACCGCCGACCTATTGACATTTACACTCGCACGCAGCCAGTAAACCGCCTTCAGATACCTGACCAAAAAAGACTGCGGCACTCGGCCCGTGCTGCTAATCCCCAAAAACTTGAGGAGCAGCTCACACGCAGCGCTCACACCCACAGACCGTCACTTCCCACCCTGCAAGCTGGGAAACCCCATATAAATAAAGCTTAATTGCCGCTACTCCGACGCAGCACGCAGGGGCCAAACGAACAGCAAAGCCCTGGGATTTCCCAACTCCTCCGCAGACCAGACCCTCCCGCCAACATTCACAGTCGGCAGGACCATCACCTTACCTGCAAGCCCGGCGTCCCTCACGACCAAGTTTTTCCCTCTGCCAGGGAGGGGGAGGCATTTCTGTGGTGAAGTTGAATTCTGTGCTCATGATGCTCAGTGGCATTAAGGAAAAGGGGGGGATTAAGCGACGTGCTGAGGTGCCGCTACCATCTCCAGCTGTCCGCAGAGGGGACGCAGCCCTGTCCGCAGCCCACCCCGGCCCACAGAGCACAAAGGCAGCGTTTCATGTTGCTCCCTGTACTAAATTTGGACAGTAAGTAACGCCACCTTGTCACTGGGGTACAGAGAGCGTTTGCAACGCCCCATTTAACTGCACTGTGCTCCTATCCACAGGCTTCATCAGCATATTTCAGCGGCGCCTTGATGGATGAAGATAGATGGGAGAACATCATCCTTGGTGAAATCACTGTTTTATCAAGGTTAAACCATCCTCATGCTGCACCACCTCCCTTTGTTGCTTCGTTTCCAATCACAAAATTAGCGGCAGATGTAAAGCGTGTTTCACAGATCCCGCTCCTCCCTTCCCAGATCAGGTCTCCCTTCTGTGGGGTGGGGAGGGGAGGGAAGCATGGGGAGACCTCTCCCATCTCCATACCAACCCAAATCCACATGGATTTAATGAAGTTGCCTCTGAGGCATGGATGGCCAGTGAAAGCTTGGCTTCACAGGCCATTCGAGCTCTCCAACAGCTCCCACTAAAGCCAAAGGACCATCAAAGTCTTCTTTCACCTTGGCACACCACATCCACTGGTCCATTTCTGGGGGGTGAGAGCTAAAGCCACTGGGAGCAGAGGATGAGGAAGGAAAGCAGGAGGCAGGCAGGCTTTTGAGGGAGAGACAGATGGCCTCACGGTCAAGGTACCAAGGGGAGTAGGATTCAGGAGAGCAGCAGCATAATACATGACCTTTCTCCATTGTGAGCCTGGTGGGATGAGGGTGGGAAAACCTGGACAATCCGAGGAAAAGGGCACTGGAGGCAGGGAGGGAGGTAGAAGGCTTTTATCTCCAGGTCAGAAGTTCAACCCCAGCTCAGGTCAGCAGCGACAGAAAGCTGTTGCCTTCTGACACCTCTCCAGCAGCCAGCTGGGCAGGTTGATGGATGTCCCCTCAGCTCCCAGCCCCAGCACTCGCCACATCCCCACCTGGCAGGCCAGGCACGTCTTCTTCCAGCTTCTCACGACATTCATCGCCTCCAGTCTTGGGGGATATGGCCCACAGCAGCTGTGCTGGACCCCCAGTCAGGGCCACATTCCCCTGCAAACCCCAGGAACGCTTGGGAGCTCTGTCAAACCCCTTCCACAGAGCCCCTCTGCTGAGAAAGGCTTGTCCCCCTGCTCTGTTTTATCAAAAAAAAAGGAGAAAAATCTGTCCTTAACCCACTGTCCTTGGTGGATCACCTTGAGTCAGCCCATTTTTCTGAGATCAAACACTTGACGTGGAGTCTTAGACCTTGTGCAGGGTCAACAGGGCCCAACGCCTCTTGGGCAAAATATCATCAGGTGAAGAGCCCTTGTGACTTGGAGCACCCATCCCACTGGAAACCCTAGATCACAGGCTCCCAAGTCACTTTGACCCAGATTTCGGAGACCGTTTGGGGCTGAGTCACCCCTGCCTAGAGACACGGTGCCAGCAGAGGACAGCACCTGTTATCCCCGCGGCCTCGAGCCAGGCACTTGCTGGAGGAACATGATCCTGGTGGTTTGGGAATACGTAAGGACAAATGACCAAGGTGGCCAACGTGCAGCTTTTAAACGGTGCACAGGACCCCCTCTCCATAGCCCCAGGCTTCTAAATAACTTTTAAAAAATCTGAACCCCTTTTATAGCACGGTTTGTCTCCACGGGGCATCTTTAAGTTACAAGAATATCTCCGGGCCCGGGGCCAGCTGCCGCGTTGTGTGGTCCCCATTAAACACAGATGGGTTGGACTGCCTCCTGCGGGGAGACCTGCTCCAGCCACAGCTTTGCATCCCCGTCACGGAGAAGTTAGCCTTGCCGACCAGGCTTTCTATCCAGGCTGTCTCACTCTGCCTGTATGTCACACAGGTCCCTTTAGCATCTTTCAACCAAGGTTCAATGATGTTTTGCATCAAGAAAGGAGCGTAAGATGGCTTGCAAGATCCTTGGCTTTACAGCTGGGGAAACTGAGGCACGGGGTGTCAAGCTCAGGCTCCTGAAATGCAGCTCTGACCAACATGACTGCTGTGTAACCAGACTCCCTCCCTCTCTCCTCCACCATGGCTCCTCCAAATCTGCCCTACACACAACCAGCCCAGTGGGTCAGGTCCATAGGCGCTGCCAGCCCTCCCCTCCGCCACCTCCTCCAGCGGAATCTCTCCTTTGCTCTTTCACCAGTGAGGAAAATCATCCCTGCTATGCAGCTGAGCAGCCAACTGACCCTGGCAGGCAGTGACCTGGGAGAAGGTCACTTACCGAATCCTGCCACGCTATTTGCTGCCTGCAATGTCCCTCAGGAGATGACGTCTTTGGGGGAGGCTGTGGGTACATACACACACACACAGACACCTACGAACTTTCCCAGAGAGGTGGTGGGTTCCACACCCCAGCTGCTTCAGGGCTGCTAGGGGGGCTTCTCCCCATGCCAGCAGCTCCCAGGCACGCGAAGGATAAGGGCAAGACTTGCCCTAGCTCCCCACTGTCCCCTTCCCGCTCCTGCCATCTCCTTCCTGGTGCAGGCAGCCCTCAAATTAGCAGATACCATCACAACAAGCCCGGTGGAGAAGGAGCTCACAGCAAAGTTTCCTCTGAGCTCTGTGTGAAGTGGTTGGCTCCTGCTCCAAAGCAATGCGGTTTATAGCCCTTATAAAAACATTTATATAGACTCCCTGTTTCTATACATATAAGGCCAACATCTTCAGACTTGGGCAGGCCCCAACGCCATATTCAGGCGCAGAGAATAACCCAGCTTCCCGGTGAGCCGAGCACATCCAAAGCTGGACAGAAACCAGCCAGCATCTCAGAAAACCTCTCCAAGAGCTATATATGGATTTTGGAAACCGGTTCCAGTTCACACTGGGAGAAGAGGCCAGGAGGGCTGTGCTGACCAGCACTATCAAGATGGGACAACAGAAACAAGTCAGCAGAAAACTAAAAAGAAAAGGGTTTACAGCAGTACAAGGAAGAAGGTGGAGGTCTCCTCTGCTTCACCCCATCCCCAGCGCAGCGAGGTAAACGAGCGCATGGATTAAACAGATGCAGCTTACGCCACAAGCTCAAACAAAGCCAAAGCAAGACTTTCTGCAGTGTAAGTATGTCATTAAAAAGCACAGCTCTTGGTAACAGTACTGCAGCAGCAGGCGTTAACAGCCCAGATCTGGCTTAATGTGAGACACGCAGGTTGGAAAACGCTCTCAGCACCTGAATCTTTCAGTTTGCAAGGAGCCCCAGCCCATGCCCGGCAGACAGGACCATTCCCTTCACCCTTTTCATACTGGTTGCCTCCAAATCACCTCGGGTATCCCACCTGTAGGGGAGAGCAGAAATTCCTTCTCTCAGTTGCTACTTCATACGCTATCACCAAGGAGAAGTCTTCATCCTCGGTTTCCCCAGGAGCCAAACAAAGGACTCATTCCCATGGACAACTTGCCCATTCCTCCCAATAACAACCAGCTTGTTCCAATCCCGTGCAGCCATCAATACTTGTCCCACACTTCACCACCCCAGGCCTGGGCTGTCCTCTGCTGTAGAGGTGGCAGCACCTCAACCACGGGGCAGTTGGGCATCTGTCCAAAGCAAGGATGCTCTGCAAAGCTTGGCTGTCTCACAGGCACATCCACTTCCAAGACAGGAACACTGGGACTTCGGTTCCTGGAGACAATTAAGAGAAATAAATCTGGCTGCTTTAGCTCCAGCACTGGAGGGGGAACGACTTTCCCTCACGCTAATGGAGGTGCTTTTCCTTACATATAGATCAGCTGAGATGATGTCCAGGCAGGACATTAGATTAGCCAGCGTCTATTAATTACAGCACTTCTATAGTTCTTCCCATCTTCCAAGTGCTTTACAAACAGCATTAATTCCTGCACATGTTATCTTCTTTCCAAAAACCACCCTGAAGGGTTGGCAAAGCCCCTGCAGCCTGGAGTGCCCTTGGGGCAAGCAGTCCCCACCCAGTCTCATGGTCCACCCAGGCTCCCACCCTGCCTTTGCTCAAGACCATTGTTTGGAGCTGGAACCCATATAATTTACGAGTCATCTAAGGTCCAAGCCTCCCCAGAGAGGTCTTTCCTTTTGACTGGGACTTACTACTGTCCTCCCACTCCCTAAGGCTGCTGGCACTCCAACCTCATCTCTCCTCCCCTATCTCCCCTGCTGGAGCATGTCTCCCACCATTAAAATTAACAAGGTGGGTTTGCAGAGATGAGCTCGCTGTAGGGACCCTCCTGCTCCTGGAGTTTGGGGCTGGTTTTAAATTGAGTTGCAGTTCTGTAAGTGCAAAGTTATGCCAAGCATCATTTATTTAACTGCTGAGCAATGAGGGGCGGGGAGGGAAGCCGGGCGCCCCCCTCCCGGCACGCCGTAAAGCGCCCACCCGGCACACACAGGCACGCAGATGCTGCCTGCAGTTCTCCTCTGCTCCGGTCCGGCAGTGCTCCCTGTGCCAAGAGCTACAGCCTGGAAAATGGCACTTGTGCTAAAGTGCCCGCATTAATCAAATCTTCATTCACACCAGCAGAGAGAGAGGGAGGGAGGGAAAGGCAGAGAGATGCCACCAGCTCCCTGAGCTCAGCCTTCGGTCCCCCTGGGTTGGGAAGACGCTCTGGTACTTCGCTGACCTCAGAGTCGGCGCGATGCAGCAGGAGCCATGGCGGCAGAAAAGAGCAGTGAAAGACTCCGTGTCGCAGCTTTCACACCTAAGTGTTTCCAGGAAGAAAGGAGAAATTTCAGCTTTCCAAACTAGATTTAGCAACATGGGCAAAAGGACCTATGGCAGAAGAGGGCCCAGCGAAATCACCGAGCTGTGTGCTTTGACATCAGAGGCCAACTGCAGCTTTCCCTGCGACTACCAACCCATCAACCACAGCAAGCTGTGGAGGCAAGCTTAGTCATGGGGACATCATGGGTCAGACCCCAGGGGCAAGGAACCCATGAGAGCGATCACCAGACTTCAGAGTTACTACCAGACTTCAGGCTACCCGTAACACCATCTAAATACAGGGCAACCTTGGCCTCTTACCCACTACAGGCAGGAGCAGAACAGATGCTAATCACCTCAGCACCAGTCCTGCACTGGGAATCCCAACACCAGACTGGCCCCTCACACCCCAAGACAGCAACTGGACAGGGTGGACAGGCATATACAGATTGAACACTTCTCCAGCACTGCAACAAAAGCATCCTCACCAGATATTCTTCTACCATGTTCTCGGATGCCCACCACAAAAGTGAGTCTACCACCTCCCCAGATGGTTTTACACTTGCACACACAACCTGGAGGTTGCTTGACTGTTGTGTTTGTTACGACTTCTCACATAGCTTCTGGCCTTTGATTTATTCCTTCAGTCTGCAAAGCATGAGTATGCTCGCTGTCTTCTCTGGACTACAGAGAGCAAGAACCACCTTGATTTTAGCCTGCCCAAGAGCCTAACTCCCATACACACTCCCATCTAGGAGGCTGTAAGATAAAGCCTTGTCCAAGCTTACACAGCTATCTGTGGCACTGAAAAGGAGTCAAATATAGATCACCCAAAGCCCAAGCGAGCACTCTGCCGGATAAATCGAGGGAAAACCAACTGAACAGAAAGTGCAAATACGGGAAGGTAGAGGAGGGGTTCCCTTCCCTCTGATTTTAATAACCCCTGGTTGCATGGACAGGAAGAGCTCTTCAAACTACACCGAGCCTGGCGCTCGGCAGCATCATGACCTTCACCAGTTTTCCGCTCATTGGAGAGGAAACAAACACAACATGTTCCAGTTTCTTCCACTCTTCTGCCTTTTTCTGTTCCCCACAGACCCTCTGGACAACCAGACAAGACAGACCTAATGCTCAAAGGAAAATCAGCTAGAATACAGCTCTGACAAGAGCTTAAACCAGACCTATTCCTTCTGCGAAAGTATGGCAGGAAACAGTACCCAGTCTATGAGAAAGGAAGCATGAAACTTAGCAAAACCCTGGCACCCTTCATATGTCTCACACCCACAGCTTCAGCAGCCCTGCACAAAATCAGAAGAGGCTCTAATGGAGGGTGAGGTGGGACCTCATCGTCCCAACACCTACAGCTGGTTTCAGCCCTTCTCTCCTCCACCCTGTTTCAGGATCTAGGGCTCAGGGCAGGACCGCAAGGCAGGACAAGGTCACCTCTAGGCTTCGGATACAACACAATCTGGTGTCTAATCCGCAGCAACAGCGGCAGGTGATGCTCGACAGCCTGTTCCTTCTGAAGCCATCACCTCTCAGCTCCACCACAAGCCAGACGAGACAGCTACAGGCTTCCATGAGCAAGGAGTGCCACAACACCTTTGCTCAGCAGGCAGAGGCGAGAGGAGGGAGAAGCAAAGTCTGTCTGAAGCCACTTCCCAACCAGCCTTAATAAGTTAATGCAGAAATCTTCCCAAAGAGTCTGGCTATAGGAGACACTGGTCTCCACTGAATCAAGATCTGTTATGTTGTAATATAATAGATGTAAATTAAAACAGAAAATCTATCATGCCTCTAATGTAGCCTGATAGCTGAGCGTGTGGATCCGTACAAGCAGAAGCACAGAGAGGAAGGGTGATATATGGCGAAGCTGGATGGAGGGTGAAAAGCGTGGCGAGACGAGCCGGAGAATGGCGCAGCCCGCTCTACGCTCCTCAGACCCAAGGGCAAGAGAGGAATAAATGTTGATTAGTGTTGATTTTGTCCGACGAACGCTTGTCGAGTGACAGTTGGACTAAGCTGCTCTGAAAGAGAAGCATTAATCTTGGTCTGGTTTAAGTAGAGTATATTAATTTGTGTCATTTTTACTAAGTCGTACTGAGAAAGGCTTCTTACTGCTTTGCATCTGACTGCTTTGGTGGTTTAGCCTACTTTATTTTTTTTTTTCCTCTCCCTTTTTCCCTCCTTCCCCCTTTTAAACAGATACGGCGGCAGCAGCAACATATTCAAATAGCTCAGCAGGAGAGCGGGGGACCAAACGCTTCGCTCCTGGATTAAGAAAATAAACTCCCAGGGTGTTGGCATAGCAACAGCATTTCAGATGAACTGCTATATATTCTGTGATTAATAAATTAACATTTTTTTCATATGGTTGTTCCTCCTTTTCTTTCCCTCCTTCTGACGGCAGAAAGGAGAATGGGAGGGGGATGAGCGGCGCGCAGGGGAGATCGGCACCGATGTCCCCACAGACTGGGGATGGGGCTTTGCTCAAGCTGGGTGCCAGGGTCTCCTTCCCTCTCCAGACACCTGGCCGCAGCACGGAGCTTTCTGCACCCTACCCAGATGCAGGGATACAATGGGGATGTGATCCCCCAAGCACTGGGGCCAAGGAGAAATGGGCCCCGGGTGGATGGGGATGGAGATGCAGCAGAGGTGAGGAGGCAGGGGTAGGGTGTGGGGACAAGAGAGTGCACACTTCTGCTCACACTCCTGGTGCAGGCAGCAGCACAGGCAGGCGCTGCCGGCCCTGCCCCGGTTACGCTCCACTCCTCGTTGGGACCAAGGGCTTTACCAGCAGGTCTGTGCCCCTTGTTGGTAGATCACTCTTTGGCAGCCACCTTCTCCTCTCCGCTGCCTGCCTTCTTTTTTTCCTTTTACTTACTTTTATGGAAGGGGACTGGAAGGAGAAGCGAGAGAAAATACCATGAATTAAGGGCAAAAGACTGCGAAGTTCCCCAGAGCAAACTGCATGCACAGAGTTAATTTTCCATGGCTGGAGCAGGTAACAAGAGCTCTGCACATTTCACAGGCCTCTCTGAACATAACTGGGCGATCCCGTTCTCGTATGAACAAGAAACCAGAGCCTCCCCCAGGAGCACCGGTGAGTGACTGACCCAAATTCAAAGACTTTTCTTCCTCCTGCCAGCGCTGGCAAAGTGACCAGTACTGAACCGTGTCTGCCTTCAGGCCCTTGCTGCCCTGCACTGCTAAGAGCCTGAAGACAGGAGGGAGGAAACCAGCAGCTCAGGAGTCATTACAGCCCCCCACCCCCTCAGATAACAAGGTCTGGGGATATGCTGAGCAGGGAAAGCTTTGCAGGGACGACAAAGGACCAGGGTAAAGGCTGGTGGGGTGAGATGCGCCCTGTTTTCAAACGCACACCAGGAGGTTTGTATGCCGAGAAGGTTCACACTTGGTCTATGCACTGCTCCCCCTGTGAATTCAAGGGGGTTAGGGTTTGTTTTTTCATCTTACTGTAACCCCTTCTGGATCTGCAAACATGCCTCGGACACCCACACCTCTGGCACCACAGCAATCTGCCCCCAGCTCCTCCACCCAAAGCTGCTCTGCTTCAAGCACACACTAAACCCTCTTCCAACCAAAATCTGAATTGGTCTAAGTTTCACTAAAGCAGGAAATCAATCTGATGAGATCTGAGTTACACCTACCTTGAGCTGCACGTGCACACAGGCATGCTGTAGGTAAACACCTCTGAGAATTAAGATTCCTAAAAAAGCCAAGGCTTTTTAAAAGCATTTCACCTGTTGAGACCTTAAGTCTTCTTCTGAGGTCTCATGAACCCCCTACCTTCTTCAGAGCATCGCCCCTCTGACCACACAAAGCCCAGGCACAACCCGTGCCAGTCCTTGTATGTTCCCCACACCATGGCAGGGTCTCCAAACAGAGACCTTCCTCTGCTGCAATCCTAAATAAAGAGAAACTTCAGAGTTTCAGAGAAATATCAGAGCCATTGGGGAGAGGGAAGCAGAGCACAGCCCAACAGCACTTTCCTCTGCTCCTTATTGTTGCGGAGGGGGACGGTGGGTGGGTGAACAGTACCGTGCTGTGAGCTCCCCTTAATGTTGTCTTCCACTCTGAAGCACAAAGGACTACTTAGAAAACTCTCGCTGGTGTAATGCTGTTTCTCAATGACTTTTCTTATGGATCCTGGAGGATAAGCCGTATCAAAGCATTTCCACAGCTGCATACAGAGCGCTGGGGGTAACCTAAGCCTTCTATTTAAGCAGCCACCAGCCTCCAGCCCAGCATCAGTAGTTTTTCAGGGGAATGTCGAAGGCAGCAGCCAGGCTGACATGGGATGCTTAGCACCAAACTTCAGAAGTGTCTTTGGATACTGGCACATTCTTCAACTACTCCTGCTTGAAAACACATCCCATCTTCCATCATCTTTATTAAACCCACCAACGATCAGCCTGCAAGTAAGGACTGAGTCCCAAAACCAAAATAATGCAGAGCCTGGAATTTATCCTCACACACAGGTAGGTGAGAACGTTCCTGCTGCCTCCCAAACACCATTCATGAGAGCCCACATGGAGTCACTGCAGCATCAACACTACCTGGCCCTTCACTAATGCTTCCCATCTAACTCAAGAGATTTTAGAATAAATCAATAAATCAGCCCCTCCGTTCATGAGGACAGGGCAAGGCCCCGGCAGGCAAAGCGTGTGCACACATCACAGCTCATTTTCCCAGGGCTGAACTGAGGGAGTCAGGGTCAGCATGGGAAGAGATGCCATCCCAGCTTTCCAAGGTGTATGGCCCAGGAGAGAGAAAAACAGGCGGCTTGCCCATAAAAGACCAGTGCCATGACTTGGGTGTTTTTCCAGCAGCCTATAATGGTAGGGAAAAGACTGTTGGCCCCATCTTGTTATCAGTGCACAGAGGCTGTGCCCCCTCCAGCAAAGAGCCTTGCTGAATTTCAAGCACTATGTCACACTACTCCTTTGAATGATCAGTCCTTACACTGCTCTGATGGCCCAGATGGCTCTCAACATCCTCGTCAGGACAGCATCAAGTATGAGATCCCCTTTTAGAAGCGTAAGTAGTCACCCAGTTATGAATGGGATGGGCAAACCTCAAAGAAATGTAATTTAAGATTAACAAATATGACAACAAGCCCACGGAACAGCCTCCTGGAATTTGTCTATAACGATCTGCACCAAGTTATTCTGTTTCCTCCAATTTTCCCAGTTTAAACTGAAGCCTGCAGAGAATCAGGAGCTCAAAATAGAAGGGGATGCATGTAAAATAGTGCCATCCCCACAGTGTGCTGCAGAACATCCCTCACCCTTGTCAGCTCTTGCCCCCTGCAGTATAATCCCCAGCAACACTGTTTACACCCTGTTTCTGGCCTTGCGCTTTAATCTTCAAGCCATCCCTTGTCCATCCTGAATTTCACTGCCCAGTTCCCAGACCAGGGTCACCTCTGTGTCACCCATTCACTAGTTCCTCACCATCTGACACCCACACCCTTCAGCAGTTCACCCAGGGAGCAGTGAAGTGGCAATACTTGTCCCCTCAACTTGGCAAGAAGGACCTTCTTTGTTGGGAACAAAAATTATCTAGCCACCCCCAAAAATCAAGCGGGAAAGTCTGAATCAAGACTCAGACCAAGAATCCCAAAGAGAGGGCAATTAATCACTAACTCCACACTGCTCAAAAATCTCAATCCAGAAGTCCATGTCCACCCACGTACCTGGTGCCTCTAATTAGCTGGGCTCACCATCAAGCTACCCACTTCATGCCTGTGCAGCTACATTAACTCTCTCTGCTCTCTGTATCTTGCAGCCAAGACCACAAGAGAGAAACCTGTAAGAAGTCTTCTGCTGCTGTTACTCTCTTGCTGTTACAAGAGACCCCATAAGAACTCCGGTGCTGTGCAAAGAAGCGGTACAAACGGGTCAAACACCACTCATGAAACGACTCCTGGAGCCTCTCATTCATTCATTAAGTTCCCAGGCGTTTCCCCACCACGTGCTTGCACCCCACATCCTGGTCTCCTGGTCTGCTGTGGAAACGAATGACGCTCCACCACAAAGGGAGAGCTTCTCTCCATGACTCCCTATCTCCAATCCCATCCATCTGGAGCTCCCGAAACTCCCTGTATATCCCCAGTATCGTTGCATTAATAAGATGTCTGGAGACACATGCCATACCCGGTTAGGAAAAGGAACTAAGATCTCTCCTGCTCTATCAAGTGTGGCCTCTGCAGCCCAGAAAGCCCACTGCTACCCTTTTTGCCAAACCACACTGCAAATAACACATCTAATTTGCTCTCCGCTGTGCTCCTTAGGTCTTTTGCAACATAACTGATTTCCAAGAGCTTTCCTCCCACTGAATCTTTCCGGTTTGGAGCGTGAGGGTAGTATTTTGCAATTCCTTCCTCACACATTCATGAAGCGTTGCTGTTTGCCACTAAAAAGCCGCTTGCTGGGCTCTACCCCAAAGGCAGCTGCGTTTCAATGGTCGGGAAGCTAATAATATACATTACCATACCGGTAGGCAAGGAGAGACGTGCCCTGATGTTTATGTCTTCCCCGGTGCACAGCGCGGACAGGTTGGGGGTTTTATGTTCGGAGGAGACTTTGGAGACGGGAGGGAAGCACGGGAGCGGGCGGCAGCGTGCCGCCAGCACCCCGGCTCCCGATCGATAGGCCATCTGTAATAGAAGATCAATCGCTTCCATTTTGCGAGGTGTTAAGTGTGACGGGGATTGAATTAAAGCCCAGACCATAAGAGCAGCTATAAGTTACGCCTTCCCCCCGCCCCCCCCCCCTATTTTTTTTTTTTAATTTTAAAAAACAAACCCATAAAATGGTACTTTTTTTTCTTCCCTCTTCCCTGCCCCCTCCTTTTCCCTCCAAGATTTTCAATTA
This sequence comes from Heliornis fulica, assembly GCA_013399135.1. Lineage (NCBI taxonomy): Eukaryota > Metazoa > Chordata > Aves > Gruiformes > Heliornithidae > Heliornis > Heliornis fulica. The sequence goes on along the minus strand of VXBZ01000285.1, from coordinate 34,195 downwards.
GGTGAGTGGAAGGACGAATGGAGCAAATACATTTTGCTCAAGTTCTAAGTGCTTTTGAAGCCCCCTGTCAAAGCATTTAGTAACGCAAGATTTAAGATGCCCAATTAATTTTTCCCCAACAAGGAGCCAAAAGTAGATGCAGGAGGAGGTTAAAAGCTAAGTGTTTAATTAATATTAAATTTATATGATTCTTTATCACTGAAAGCATTGTAAAATTGAAAAAGCAGTTAATTTTATGGTCACTGTGTATTCCTATGCTTTGATCTTTGATCCGTGGAATGAAATCGTGGAGTGTAAAGATTCTCCTGCTTTATTATACCTGTCTCACGGCAGGGATGCTGAGAGAGGTGAGCTCATCTCAAACCAGGCAGGGTGGTACCCGGGCACGAAGCCCACACTCTGCCTTGGGTTTGGGGGTGCACAGTTTGCAGTCACTCCCCCACCAGCACCACAAAGAGGAACTTTGTGCCATTCAGCCAAGGACGGCATGAAACTCTTCTGTACGCCACCACTGCCTTGCCGCCGATTCCTGGCCTCCCCCGTGCTATCCGCCAGCGAGACAAAGAGCTATTATGCAGAACGGATTTCACTGGAAAGAAGAAAAAAAAGGGGGGGGAATAATTTCTGCAGGGGTTTTTATGTGGGTTTTTTTTTTTTATATATATATTCTAAGTCCCACTGGGAACCTCATTATAATTTAGTTATTAGCAGGGGGGAAAAAAAAAAACCCAAATAAGTAAAAGAAATTTAACATCTTAAAAAATATATATATTTAAAGGGAGGAGAAAAATCAACAGGATGAAAGTTCTCCAAGCTTCAAAGCAGTTGCAAATTCCTGATTCAAAAATTTCAGGCAGCCTCACTGACCTTGGAGTCAGCTCCCTGTCAGAGCTCCCTGCCCAAACAGGCAGAGTCCCCAAGACCCCAGATGCCCACGATGCACATCTGGGACGAGAGCACGTCTCCACACCGAGCAGGACCATCTGATCCCACTCTTCTCACCCAGCCCTCCACTTAGAAACCCTTTGAAAGACCAAGTACACCTTCCCCTGTCCCTTCGATTCAGTGCCTCCTGCCCAGAGAGAGGTACTGTGGGTTTATTCATGTAGTAAGAAAGCGAGAGTTTAAATAGGAATTTAATCTTATTAAAGACTTGATTTTAGGGTAAGTATCTAAGTCGTACACATGAAGAGGCATGAAATGGTGCAGCTCTCGGGATACAGCTGGAAAAACTGAGAAGTTATTAAGGACAGACAAAAAATAGGCTTGATATCAAGAAATAAGATCTAATAATTGGCACTGCTTCTTAAGCAACGGGAATTAATCCTGTTAACCCTTTGCCTCCACTCCTCAACTTCCTTTTGGTTGCTGTCAGAGAAGAAGAGACACCTTATCCCCAGATGAGAGATTCCAGCACAGCAGCGACACAAGTTGCCCCAGGTCATGCGGCACTGATGGAGCAGAGCCTGCAAGAGAAACCAGGTTTCTCCTCTCCCATGGGATGCCAGAAGGTGGCTCCTCTTCTATTAGGCAGAAGAGATGTCAGACACAAGGAAGCAGTCTATAACCTCAGGGAGTATGAAGTGGGATGGATAACAAACTACCCCGCTGTTGTTAGCGGGTCATGTCTGCTGCCATCCATAACATGAGAAATACAAGACACAGATTTGTGTTTTTCACATGCCCACTGGACAAGCCACAGAGTCCAACCACCAGAGACACTGACCACCCAGTCACACCCTCCAGCTGGCACTTCTTCAAGCCCACATCCAGCCTGGTCTTTTTAAGGCTTAAACCACCCCTGGCCCAGCCAAGACAAGAGGTCAGATTTCCAAACACCCAGCCCTGGCCTTGACACAGGCAGCCAGCTTTCAAATCTTGTAAAAGCACACACATCAAAAAACCCCAAACCTGAGAAGTACCTGCAATTGTCCATGGGCAGGTATCTACTGCCACAGAAGAGAAACTGGTAGCAAGGAGCCCACCACCTCCTGTCAACATTCACATCTAAGGCGGTGCTTTCAGGATCTGCTTGACAGAAGTCCTGCAGAAGACTTTTGGCCCTCTCTCACGGACCAGAAGTCCTGCAAGCACAGAAGTCTGTCTATCTTGGAAAGAGCAGGCATTAAGCAAGATGTTCAGGGGACAACTGTAGCACACAAGTCCTGGTCCTGCTCCGACTGTTCCCCTGCCTCCTCCCAAGGACAGCAGGTCTGCGGCAGCTCCGGCCATACACCGCGCAGCCTCCCTGAGCAGACAGACCGACTGTATTTTACACATATGCGTGCAGATATCGACAGATGGAGAGAAAAAATTACCATGCCCATAAATCGAAGCTTTGGTCACGTCAGTTCAAGAAGCAGAATAGAAAATTTAGAGCCAAGAAAACCAGCTTGTGTCAGTCAGGCTGATGAGCGCAGGCGCCAAAAAACACACCCGTTAGTATGGGGAGGCGAGACGCAAGCACACGCACGCAGAGACCCCGCTTCTCTTCATCTATTCTCAGCAACTGTTTGTCTGAGGCCACATGCAACTGGATTTGTCAAGCCCCCTTTTAACAACTTCTTGTCACAGTCCATTACCAAATTGCATATAGTTATATATTCCACTAATTAGGCTTCTAAAATATCATTAACATGTCTCTTGATCATTAGCATAACGTATGAGGCGTCCTCGTTAGGCACGACTCGAGTTTGTTAACGCGGTAATGAAAGGCACGGGGCTGGTACTGCAGGAGCCGTGCAGAGATAGGAGGCTGTGAACATCAAAAGCATCAGTACCAGGCTTAAAAAAAAATAACGAGATCAGAGAGAGGCAGGGGCAGAAGCCGATCGCCACGAAACCGGGGTGCTGCGGAAGGTGGAACGAGCATCTCCAGGCAGGCGGATACTCCACATACACCACACGTCTTCCCCGGATTAAAACAACATTGCTGTGATCTGGGCGCAGCACAGGTCAGGGATGAGTCAGGATTGCAGACCTGGATGCATCCTCATCAGGATCTGGATAAAACAGCAGTGATGGCCTCCATGCGAGGCCTCAGCCCCAAGCCCCACGGCACACATCTGTCCCCAGCTGAACCCCTCCCTGTCTGGCTGACACCCCTCACACCTCCCTGAGCCAGCCCTGCTTCACACAAGGACACCCTTCACCCAAACCCAACAGAAGAGACACACGCTCTCCGCCATCCTCCAAAACCAACGCTGAGCGCTCCCTTCTCCCCAGCCCGGAGATAAAACTGGTCCGATGCGATGCCAGGCACCACCCTCACCCTGCCAGCTCAGACTATGCAGCATTGAGCAACCACCCCAGCTAAACTGACAATGAAAAACCACCACCCACCAGGCACTGCACAGCAGGAGACCAAGGGTGTTGGAGACATCAGCCCAGGACAGTGCGATGACACAGGGCCTCAGTCAGGAACATAAGAGAAAGGCCTGAAAGGTCTCCCATACCCAACAGCAACCCCCAGGGAGCACGATTCACATGTGTGAAACCAGGGCCGGGAGAGGGGGGNTTTTTTTTTTCCTTTTTTTTTTTTTTTTTCCCCCTTTGAGCAAATAACTCAATAAGTCACCGCATGAAAGATATTGTAAATAGCTCCAGCAGAGCGCAAGTCGGGGCTGCTTCCAATTAGCTTTCACTTACGGTCCCCCCGCCTGCGCCAAGTTTGCAGAGTTTGTTCCCAACACGCCGCTCGCCGTCTGGGGAGAGGTGGGGAGCGAACCCCACTGCAATCCAGGCCCACCGCTCCTCCACGTTAGAAATCATCTTTTCATTAAGGCTGCGAGGACGTCAAAGCAAGTGAAAACAACCCACATGCGCATTTATCTTTGTCCAGATGTTAATGTAAAGGGGGGAGGTGGGGGTGGGGGGAGGAAACAACCAAGAGCTTTTCTTCAGCTGCTGAGAGCGAACACCACCACCACTGCAGCAACAGCTTGGAAATATGAAGCAACACACAACTTTTTGTTAGAACAAAGACATAAAACAAGCTCGGCCAAGGCAGCCCCAGAACTTTGTACAGCTCTGTATCTGAAGAGACACCCCCATGCACCCCTAAGAAACGGGTAGGACACAACAGGGGGAAGGTGGATGGTTTTGCGACTCTTCATCAGAAAATTCCTCTTCCACAGCCTGAACGTGGCGTTAAGAGCTTCTCTGAGACTTTACTCACTCATACACATGCCCCTTTGTGTCCCACGTGTGTGTGCACCTTCATGCAGATACCAGAGGAGCGTCGCAGCTCAGAAACTTCACCAGGAAGATAAAACACAGGGCAGGAGAGCACGGGATGGGTTGGTGGCTTGCAGGTACAGGAATCCTGGGTAAGGGAATTAATTCTCCACCACCGCAATCTGGGAAAGGCACAGGGAAAGTTCCGGAGAGTCGATGCCTCACCTTTTGCCATCAGGACAGTGATACAGGTGCCTAATCTGAACCAGGAGACTGAAGGTCATCAGGAAATCAAGACCTGCTCATCACATCATCATTTTAGCCAAACCTTCCTTTGGAAGTCACCACGCAACTAGGTCCCATTTGCAAGGAGCTCAGCAATCCCCCAGAGCAGGACCAAGCAGATGTATCTGTTCACATTGGAGCAGCCATCCCTCCCTGCCACCCCAACCATAACACTGTACTGAAATATGGATGCTGGAAAGCATCCACGGGTTTGGGGAGAGGGGGTTACGGCAGGCAGCGCAGCGCATACCGCTTTTGTTTGCTTCCTGCCTTTCAAGCCAAAAGCAACAATCACAAAAAAGAAAAGCCACTAACACTTGATAATGCTTTTTGATTTGAAAGGGGTCAGGAAAAAGTTCCAGGAAAGGGAAGAGAAACAACCTCCTTTTAAACCCTTTAAGGCAGTGAGAACCAGCCCTCGCAGGCTATAGGTTTTTATTTCTCCTGGTAGTTCTTTAACCATCTTTATGCCCCTCTGTACTCCATCTTCTTCTCGCTCCCTCCCGCGCTCCCAAATGGCGGCAGCGCTCCATGAAAATGGCCAGAGAGGAACCTCTCCCCTCCCCGTGCAAGAGGGCGCTGGGTTGACCTCTCCACATCTGGACATGGCTGCAACCTCCGGCTTTCCGCCGCGAACACCGGCAGCACGGCGACCTTCCCGCAAACATGGCCCTCTGACATCCCTGCTCCAACCCACCCATCTCCTGTCCCCACGCTGACCTCCACCACCCTCCGCTCCAGATGGGCTGCGGACAGGCACCAAGGGGTGCAAAGCCTCCAGATGGGACCCTGGCAGATCTCACCCACCCAAATCCAGGGTGTGTTTGCTTAGGAGATTAAGGAGGGTGTCAGAGAGAAGGGGAAGAGAATCCAGCCTGCAAAACAGCCTGATTTAACTAAAGCAAACAGGCTCAACAGCATGAAATCCCTCCAAACCCTGGAGCCATTTCACTTTCCATCACCTGGAGAGCACTTGCCACAACCCACCGCCTTTATTCAGCGCATCTATCCCACAACCAGACAGGAGGGGTTTCAGACCCATTAAGATCCCAGTCTGTGTAGTGGAAAAGCTTTGTCAGGTCTTCCAGATCTCATGAGGCTGATAAGTAAAATCGCTGTCCCCAGCCATTCCAACACATCTCAGCCTTCCACCACCAGTCTGGAACAAAGTGATCCATGCTCCAGCTTCTCCAAGCCACTCATGGGCCAAAACAGACAGACACTGGTACCACACAATGCCCCCTCACCACGTAGCCCCAGCAGTCCCTCCTTTATGTGCCCCAGCTTGCCCACAACTCACATTGTCATGTTTCTCCATGGGAGCTGCCTCTCCCAAAACACCAATTTCAACACACTGACACATGGTTGGAAGACCACAGGAGACCTCACCCCAACAGGGCCCACCACCAACCACCCCATCTACTTGGGGCGGTTTTCTCAAACATCCTCCCACCCAGATCACAGCTGCCCAAGGCAACCCAGAGCTCCCCACGCCTTGGGCCATCTCATCTGGAAAAAGCAGGGCAGATACTAACAGCTAAAATGCAAATCATAACTCAGGGCAGCAACAAGCAGAGCGCTCACACCAGCAGCATCCCTTGCTCCCAGCCAGAGGAAACAGGCAGATAGGTTGTAGGACACAAACAGCTTTTCCCACACACATCACCACCACCAAACCCCATTTTTGCAGCTCCTTCAGCAAAAACTACTCATTGTTTTTGCCCTCCTTGCTCGGTGAGCGTGGAGACCCCATCCTCACCCCATTCCTCCCCCATGCACTGGGGGGGATGGGGGGGGATCACACTGATAAAGCCTCATGCATGCAGCAAGATGTGAGCCTCCCTGCTGCTCGCAATCAACTTCATTTGTTTATTTTCATTTGAGCAAAACCTTAGCTCGGCTGAGGGGAGCTGGGAAGGGGACAGACCCCTGGAAAGCCGGCCTGTGTGCTGGTCTCCAAAGGGACTGAAACTGGGGATGGGAGGAGGGGCCAGCTCTCCTTTCCAAAGAGCTTTCAATAGGAAACAGATGTCGAGGGCCCAAGCACCAAAATCAGGGTCTGGAGCAGGCTTCCCTGGCTCCACACTCCCGACAGAATCCATTCTAATTAAAATATTTTGGTTCAAGCATGAGGCGAGGGGTAGGGGAGCAGGGAAGGGTCTGGGGGCGACATGCTTGTTACCATCAGTGGGATGCAGGCAGGGTGGAAGGGGGTGCAGGGATGCCTATGGTTGGGTAGGAGACCCTGTCCTGTACCCCCAAGCCCAGGCCCCCTCCCTCCAGAGGGGCTCGACATAAATTCTGCTGACCTTGAGTGAAAAATTGCCTCGTTTTGGTACCGAAAAAATAACATTACATCATGTAGACTGTGTCAGGTTCTAACAATGCCCCCTTCCCACCCACCCCCAAAGCAAGAGGGATGTAACCCAACACTATGAAAACATGAGCCTGGAGAAGAAAAGAGGCCTTTGTCGTGGACCATCAGCTCCTGCCTGAGGTGAAGAAAGATCTCCAAAAATGTTAGGTTGGGAGGTACAGACTGCAGATGTGTGTCCCCCGCCCACGGCCCCTTCGCTTCCCCATCCACACCTTCAACACCCTGCTTCTCCCTTAGTTAAAACCTTCTGCCATTACTGGGATCCAAAGTGCCCTTCTCCTCCTGGATCCCTCGGCAAAGGTCTGGAAACCGGGTGCCAGGAAGCCCAAAAGCCCAGCTGTAGGATCACTAAAGCCTGACTTAAAGCCTGGATGAATCCACAGCATAATTCCAGGTGAGCATCTGTGCTGGCTTTCTTGCCAAGGGCACCGGACTCCCTCGCAGGAGGGGATGCAGAACAGAGGGCACACAGACACTCACCCCCGGCTCCAGGAAGAAGTAGGGGAAGGCCAGGACCTGAACAGTGAGGAGGGAAACTGAGGTGGTCTCTGCCAAGCCACATCCACCCCAGCAAGCCTGCACCCCAACAGAGCAGATAAAGAGCATCTGCCCATCCTGTGGGACAGGCAGGAGTTGAGAGGGTGGGAAGTCAGAGCACACAGGATCTGCTAGCACCATGTTAGGGTCTGTGAGTGTACAAGTTCACACAGGCCTGGCATGGGGTGGGTGTCCTGCAAAAGGGAACAGAGGGGGAGCACACAGCACAAGCCCTTCCAGACCACGCACAAGGCAGGGCTGCAGATTGCTTTCTGCATGCTGGGATCACGTTTTCCTCTGCTGTGAGATGGGGAAACTGAGGCACACACCCCAACAAAGCATGGCTTGCTTAAGCCGCGCTCTCCGGCAGCACCCCGGCTTGCTGAGCAAACCCACGGCAGAGGGAAAAGAGCTGCCGCTGGCCAGGGGCGGCACCGCACCAGGCCACGCACAGGTCGGGGAGAACACCCAGCGTGGCCCAGGCCCTCAGCTCTCAAATGTATTCTCTCATTAACGTGTAATACGGTTTTATTGTCTCAAACAATGTCTGTTTTCGATCAGTTCCTTTATCCCAGACACTGCCGCGCGGAGAGACCGAGGACGCCAGATGGTTCATGTTGCAGGAGTCTTCCCGCTCTTCCCCGCCCGCCCCCTAATTCCTTACAAATTCCTGGAATGCCTGCGCCCCTGAAAACCAGCCCGGGGCAGGGCAGAGGCAGGCATGGGTCTCCGGAGCAGGGGCTGGGGGCCCTCCCCAGCATCCCCTCCTTGTAGCCAGGAGCTCACGCAGGACAGGTCCCCAGCAGCAAGCGGTGGCTCCCAGCTGTCGTCTCCTCTGCAGGGTCACCAGCAAGTGGTCTGTACCCAAAACCATGGTGCGGGTGGTCTGCTCCTTTCTTTGCCCACACCAGGAGGGTTCCTCTGCTTCACAAGGGATGCACAGACCCCCAAAACCTCCTTTCCCTCCCTGCTCCTGGCCCCAAAGACACAGGCAGCAGCGGGGCTGCAGGTGGTGGGGAGGATGTCCGCCCGTCCGCTCCTAATCCCCACCACGTGCCCAAGGCCACCAGGCCCCAGCCACACGGCGCTCAGCTCCAGCTTTCACCCACGCCTCCTGGTGATAATCCCCACATCAGCAGCTGGATGCAGAGGTTCCGCGAGCCCTTCCCAAAATCCAGAGGCTGATCCAAGCCTTAGCCAAATCCACAGGAAGGCTTCTGCTAACTTCAAGCAGCCTGCCTTCCCACCACCACTCTTGAGCCGACTATCAAGACATGCAGCTTGGCTAATGGCTCTGGCCCACCACAAAACACAGTCCAGAGGTTCAGTGAGGCTCATGCCTCCTACCACCCTCCCAGCACCCTTGCAAGCACCTTCCTCAGAGGAGGAAGGAGCCCACCAGCCTCTGGAAGAAACCCTGCTGAGCACAACCCAGCAGCAGAGGGGGGAAAATAAGGGATGCCGAAAGCAATCATTCAGCCTGGAAGAAGGCCAGGAGACTAGTGTTCACACCCTTAAACTCGGGAAAACTGCCACGAGAGCACAGATAATCCCATCTGGGAAAAATCTGAGTCCGGTGGAGAAGATGGCACCTTCTCCAAAGTGCCTGAGCACCGCATGGCACAGTTAAGATGTGTGTCACCCCAAACCTGGCACCAGCTGCAGGGTGCCACGGTCTCTCTGATCCTATCCTGTCTCTCCCAGAAGCTCTGTACGAGACAGTTTCTGCCTGTTCCCACTTTGTGATGGTTGCTGCCCCAGGATAAATCCCCATGGAGGCGTGGCCAGAGGGGATGCATAGCCTGCAGCCTCCAGGGTTTTGCTGCCAGAAGAGCACACGGGTTTCTCGAAGACCTGCTGAGCAGACGGGTATCTGCTCCCAATTCAACTGAATTTTCATGAGGATGACACAAGACAGTCCCACTGCCAAGTTTCCACAGCTCTTCCTGAGAGGAGGGGTGCTAGAGCCCAAAAGGCACCTCCAAAATCCCACTTGCACACGGAGCGAGGCGGACGCCTTTGCTTTTCTCCGTTGCCTCCCCCCCCTCCACTTGTCTCCTTTTAGCAAGGCCTACGCCAAACCTGCCTCCACCCAGAGAAATGCCAAGGCCCACAGCAAATGTCCTGCCAAGTTCTGAGTGATGAGGAACGAAAAATTAAAGGGTGGGAGGGTTTCTAGCAGGAAGATTTAGACCTGTAGGGTCATGCTGTTTCCTCCAACTCCCTCCCTACACCTTGACCATAAGTGACATGATGGAAGAAGCTGCTTTTGCCATGTTGCGATCTGATGATCAAGTGGCAAAGCAGCAGAGGCTGAAGGGATCTGAGATCACAGAATCACTGAGAGTTAGGAGTTGGAAGGGACCTCAAATCATCTAGTCCAACCCCCCTGCCTGAGCAGGATCACCTAGATTAAATCACACAGGAATGTGTACAGATTGGTCTTGAATGTCTCCAGAGAAAGAGACTCCACAACCTCTCTGGGCAGCCTGTCCCAGGGCTCTGTTACCCTCACACTGAAAAAGCTTTATCTTATGTTGCAATGGAACTTCCTATGTTCTAGCTTGGACCCATTACCCCTTGTCCTGTCACTGGCCATCACTGAGAAGAGCCTGGCTCCATCCTCCTGACACTCACCCTTTACGTATTTATAAACATCAATGAGGTCACCCTTCAGTCTCCTCTTCTCCAAGCTGAAGAGCCCCAGCTCCCTCAGCCTGTCCTCATAAGGAAGGTGTTCTACTCCATCATCTTGGTGGCACTGCACTGGGCTCTTTCAAGGAGTCTATGTCCCTCTTGAACTGAGGGGCCCAGAAGTCACAGAATCACAGAACGCCCGGAGTTGGAATGAACCTCAAAAGACTATCTAGTCCAACCCCTCTGCCTGAGCAAGATAAGTCTGCCTGAGTCCATGCACTGAACAGCTGCCACAAGCCAGAACTGAGGGTCTGGGGAGGACCCAAGGACTGAAATTGCCATGAAGGGGGACAAGCCCTTGATACAGCTCAACAAGAGAGCTGGAAAGACGTGACAGTGAAGGACATGCAAGCACTCTGGGGTTTCTGCACTCCGTAGCAGAGAACATATCACCTGCCACCTTTTGGCATTCCCACTGCTCAACTTTGGCTCCATCCAGCAAGAAAAA
>VXBZ01000285.1:3528-23665 GCA_013399135.1 Heliornis fulica | reverse complement strand
AGGAGGAAAGAGCGAGCGAGCTGAAACCTGATCTCCTGAAAGGCCGGACTCGGTGTCTGGCTTTTCTTACCGGCTCGGCCGACCTGTACGTGCCAGCCTGGGAAGGCGTAATGGTTCCACCGACAGAACTTCATTAACTTTTTATACACTCGGCTGCTAATTTATAATCATTAGCGGACAAACAGCCAACAATTACACAAGCAGCACGTTAGGAAGAGAGCTTGAAGGAGCGGCGAAGGAAAAGCAGTGGTGGTTGTGAGGGAGAAGGGATGGTCTGTCTCCCATCCCAGGGCTGGCATGCGGCAGGGGCGACCTCTCCCAAGATTTACCATCAGGAAGGTTCATCAGCTGTAATGAAGGCACTGGGCAGCAGAAAGGAGAAAGGTGTAGGTGAGCTGGGGGAGGGAAGAAGTCTCACAAACCCTCTCGATTTGAACACAACAAAATAAAGAGACAGGGAGGAGGAGGAGCGTATGTATTCCATGCTTTCATCTCCTGGGGCAGGCAAGGCCCCTGTTTGCAGAAGAATGGGAAACTGCACGTGCAAACAGCACAGAATTAATCCTGATTTAATGAAACCTGCAGATAGGTCATGCAACCCCAATGCACCCGCTCTCCTGCTGGAGGGAGGAGGTGGTGGTGTAATGTGTAATGCCCTGGCACCCTGGGCAAGCAACGCCTGCAAACAACTAAATCCTGAGGATGCATCTACCTCAATGACGGAGATGTGAACGTGGGGAAGGGTTTCAAACCCCTCCACCAACCAAGAAAACTCAAAACTAACTTCACAGTGCTCCTCTCCTGCCCCATATCCCCCCAGCCTCAGACAGAAAAGGCTCATGTCACCCAGCCAGACCCTCGCTGCACAACCAACAGGGAGCAATGGGCAACCTCCCTTCTCAGCAACAACTCGAGCTGCTTTGGTCGATCAAAGAGCCAGAAGACCTGCAGATTCAGATGTCCCTGCCACGCAGGCAGCAGCAAGAAAGCAGAGTGACCTGACCAGCACCACTCAACAAAGCGTCGTGGCCCGAAACCAAACCTACACCTATCCTGGCTCCCGTGCAAGGGCTGAGCCCGCTCTCCTGCCCCACACCAGCCAGTCCTTTTTCAAGGCATACGCTTCCTGCTAAACAGGTCTAATGAACCTCTCACAGCCTCTGCACGGGCATCTCCCAACAGCTCAGCAAAGCACCCACCAGCTGTCACGAGAGGGGAAAGTTCCTCTCCAACACTCCACAAAGCAAGGGGGAAAAAGCAGCAACCAGCTTCACAAAGCTCAGCAGCATCCCTTGAGAAAGGAAAATTGGGGCGGTGGGGGAAGCTGGCTGTGACCAACCCAGTTCCCCTGCAGAGCTGGAGGGGGAGGATGCAGCAGGCAGCGCGGCCGGTGCACAGGACCCGCCATGCCTCACAAGCCAGGGCTTGCCAAGCACACGGAGGGCAGGTAGGCAGAGTTCCGAGCGTACACTCCCAGGCTTGCTTGGAAAAAAAGCCGTCGCAGCCCTCCAGCTCCAGCCGCCCCCCCTCCTGCTCCCCACGGCAGAGGCTCACAGACCGCTCCTGCTCACAGCGGGACCTTCCCTCTCCCACTTGCAAAAAGCACGGGTCTAACAAAACATGCACATCAAGAGACAAAGATGTTCAGCCAGAAGGACGAACATCTCTGGGGTTACTGGGGACTGAACCCAAATTTCTCGTTTGATAAGCTCCCTTCCCTCCACAGCTGCTCAATAACCCATCCAGCAACAGCATTAAAAAAAATTAAAAATACATTAAAAAACACCCAACTCTCCACTGAGAAGTGCAGCTCTCAGGGCAATTCAAGCAGTAAAGTTAATTTAGATGCAAATTCAGACCACTCATCCTGCCTGGGATCGCCCCTCAGCTAGACAGGGCTGCAAGATGCTGGTGCCCACCTACGCTGGGGCAAGCTCTTCAGAAAGCTTCTACCTGAGCTCCTAAAAACACTGAGCATGGTGCTTATGTGGTTTTCCTGTGGCTGTTCAATACATGCCATGAAACCATCAGTCTATGCACCTCCAGGATGGCGTGGTGGGGGACTACATACGACAAGCCAACACGCAGTTCACACAGGGTAACAACCCCAGGTCTGATGGTGGGATACACAGGGAGACCAAGGGAGGTTGGTCCTGCAAACTTCGCTTTGGCATTCCTGCTTCTGAGTAAGTCACACACAGAACTGCCCAAACAAAACACGTTTTTTCTGGAACTTTTTCTTTTTAAACAGCATCACTTCAGAGTTGGATTGTTATTAACATATTTGTAATATAAAACTGAAGTTAAATTTCAGAGAAATATGTCTAATAAAAAAAGGCAAAGGCTTAATTTAAGAAACCTAAATATGAGATGTTTCCATCTTTTTTATGCTCTCCAAAAGCAAAGGAAGGGAGTCATCGTTACCGAAACATGTTGGGAAATCGAGCTGCACAAATGTATACAACATTTCTGTCAACCCAAATACACATTACTACTATTTCTTCTCTTCCTCAAGACCTTTTAATTGTAGGGGGTGGGGGAAAGCAAAACCTTGCCTGAAGACATGTAGAGGATGCCAATGTCCCTCCAGCCCATAAACAACTGGTCCGTACCCCATTTTGAGGGGATGGGGACATGGCACCTGCAATGGGCAACAAAGAGGGAGCATCTCACAGGGGACCCAGCTCAGGGGCTCTGCAGCAGCTGTATGGGCAGGACACAGGCACCAAACTTTGTGGAGGAATTCAGTATAGTCCTTATGAGCCTTCTGCACTCCTCCCCACCTCGCTGCATTCTCCACACCACCGAGGTCACAGAAAAGCAGGGGGAGGGCAGGGGGACCTCATGATGGGGTGGCATCGAGCTGGTAGGACATACCAGCCTCTAAGAACCCTGGTGACAGAGGGAATTAAAAGCAGCCAGGCTCCAAAAGGGAGTAGGGGAGAGTTACTTCAGCCACCTACTAAGTCCAGGTAGCCTCACAAGCAACAGATGCCAATGTATTTTGGGAGAAATGCAGAGATATCCGGACTCAGCCAACCCCAGGGAAGCCAGCACAGGATGGAAGGTGAGCGCAGGACCAGCCACTGCTCCTGAATCAGGACCGTCAACACCCCAGGCGAGGAGGGGACAGCCTTTTAAAGTAAGGTCATGGTGAGCTTGGTGAAGGGACAGCATCACATTGTGGCTTGGGATCTCTCCTGGAAGGACCTTTGCACAGAGCCAGGGCTGCCCACCCGTTCCCTGCACATTTGAGAATGCTGCTCCTGGGCTTTCAGTGCTCTGTCAACCAAAGACTCCAGCAAAGGAGGCAAGACCAGCAGCAGCTCTCTGTGGAGGGGCCAGCCCCATTCACCTCCAGCTTCCCAGCAAGACTCAGGAAAGCAAAAGAAAGGGGGTGTGGGGGGGGTGTGTGACAGAAAACATCCCCCCACCATGGCCAGCCCCATACAAACTTCAGCCAAAACTTTCCCCGGGAAGGGGGGCTGCACAGCCAGCACCCCTGTGTGCAAACCTCCTTCCCACTGCCCCCTTCTCCTTTCCCTCCCCCTAAACTCACTGTCGGCCCCATCCTCCTGAACAATCTCGCCGCGGGCTGCTTTTGTAAGCCTCCAGCCCCAAAAGAAAAATGATGGGTTTGAACTCTTAACCCCGCCCCAGAAAAAGGCTGGAATTAAAAGGGGTTTATGACTAAGTATGCAGATGGGAATACTGTAATAACAACAGGCAAAATGTTTGCCCAGCAGTTCTGGGCTGGTTTTGGAGGGAGGGAGGGAGAGCGGGGATGGGGCGGCTTCTGGCCGGAGGATGACGGCACGGAGAAGGAATTTGGCGGCTGGGAGGGAAGGGAGGTTGCTGATAAATGCTGGGGCAGAGGCAGGGAGGGGGTCTGGGACCTGAACGTCGCATCTCTGGCACTTCAGGGAGGTTGGCTGCAGCGCTGGGGGTTTCTGGCCAGCTGACAAATGCACTGGCACGGAAGAGGCAACTAGTGGTGGGGGCAGGCGGCAGGAGAGCTTAGCTCTGGGGCCAGCTCAACACCAATCATGTGTCTTGTGGGACATTGTCACACTTGATCAGGCTGGGACACACAATAGGGAACATGTATGAAGGCAGACAGCAATGGTCCCCACACGCCCCAAATCCCTTCTGATGGGAGGGACCCACAGACACAGACTCCTGCCAAGAGGAGAGCCCACAACCACAAACAAGTGGTTAATTTTTACCAGTCCTGGGAGTCCAGCTCTGCTGCAGAGGTGGCAAAATGTCAGCACCCAAGTCACCTAGGAGAGCACTGTGAGGACTTCTCCTCCCTTTTAGCAAGAGGCTGTACTGAGGGCTGGCAACTGGTGCACCCACTGTCCTCTCTGGTGGAGCACCACCAGAGACACCTCCACAGCCCCGTCACACAACAAGGGGTCACCCCAACGCTGCTCAGAGCCCACCAACACCTCCTTGTCACTGAGTCAAGCTGGGCTCTCCACGTGTACCCACTCTGTAGAAGAGGTGTGCTCCACAGCTCACTGGGGCTGCCAGTCCCCAGTGTTACCAAACCAGCACCCTCCTGTCCTCCTGAGCGCTCCACGAGATACCTTGTTTGATACAAGATACAAGATGCAAACAGCTCACATATCACACGTGGCTTGGCAGCCGTAGGCCAGAAGAAAGCCACCAAACCCCCAAATCTTGCAAGTCACCAGGACCCACGGGAGAGATATTCACATGTGGCCAATGGAAACAAACCACAGCCACACAAACACCCCCAAGCCCCTGAGAAACCACAGTATTAAACTGAGTGATGCTCCTGCTGCAAGGAGGGGCACCTCCCCCCGGGCACTCGCTGGGCGCAGCCTGGCCTGATGCAAGAGCAGTCCTTTGCCAAGCCAAGCACCTCACAGGGCTTGGAGGTTGGGATGGGAACATGCCCCAGCTGCTTCCCTGAATGGGTGAGGAGGTGAAGCCACTTGCAAAAAAATTCAAGGCCGACCTTCAGGCCAGCAATTCCAGGAGACTTCCCAGCTCAGGACACAGGGGGGATTTCCAAGCGCGTCTCGCACCCGCCTTTGCTCAACAGGCACCTCAGAGTTTGCAGGGTCAGGGCAAGGAGCTCTGATTTGACTCTGGTCACCTCCTGCTGACCCACTGCACTTTCCAGAGATAAAGTGCTGGAAAGAACCTATGGACAGTAAAAGGTCGCCTTCATCATCACAATCCTCCTCCAGGTCTGATACGTCGCATTTATGAAGAGAAACAGCCCTACAACAACCAGGTGAGAGGATCCCCCCACAAACTACCTCCTACAGCACCCAGCACTGCTGCTACCAGCAGCACAGCCCAGAGGTCAGTGAAAAACCAAAGCCATGAGGCCTGTTCCTCTTAACAAGCAGGGAGATCTTCACTTTGCCTCTCCAACAGAGCAAATGTCTCTGTGAAGACCTTTAGAGACCGTCTGTGGGGTCAGGAAAGATGGTCGCTAGCAAAAGGAACACGCACTGCAAAGGGGCGAGCCAGGCTCCGGTCCCTCCAGCACCGCACGCTGCGGCGGACACAAGCTGTACAAATGCACAGCTCCCTTCAGGGCCGCTGCTCCGCGGCAGCGAGCGCCGACACGCCAGGAAGCACTCGGATCAGGTAATGGAGGGTGTAGGAGGCTCGTGAGATGATTCCTGTGAGTCAGACGAGCTGGCCAGGGCCCAGCTCAGCAAGCTCTGCAAAATCAGCAAACAAAAGAGGGCAAAACCTGGACCTCCCCAGCCCCTTCCTGCCTCCGAGATGACCCCACGTGCGGTCCCAACAACAGGCTTAAGAGAGCAGCCCAGAGCAAGCTGAACCCACGAGCTTCTCCTCTCACTCACAGCTTCCAGGGCTTTAAGGACCAAATGCAAACGCTCTTTGCAAGTCCTTTGCTGACAGCAGAGTCTCCCCTCCCTGCCCAATCACATACCCACACCTCAGCTGCCAGGCACTGAGCTGGTCCTCACCAGGACAGCCACATGTCCCTGCCAACAGGGTGGCCCCGAGCAGGCGAAGCCCCCAGCCCTGCCCAGCACTCTATCCCTGGAGCTCACTTGAACAGGTAACAATGTTGTGGGAGACAGCAGAAGCCACTCATCTGCACCAAGACCAGAGGCAAGGTCCCTGCTCTCCCAAAACAGATGGGAAGCATTTGGTCTCAAGAAGACCCAGGACTAAAGCAGAGCCCTGGCCCAGCACATCTCTGCAGGATCACAGCGCTTCTTGAGGACCAGCCCCAAGCAAAGGGTCACCATACATTTCAGAGACCTTTTCTCACTGGAGACTTGAGATCCTTATCCTCCAACCTCTGGCAAACCTAGTGCTACAGCCCACCCAGCTTCCATAAACACCCCCCCCCAAAAAAAATAATCTCTGCCACGAGGTGCTGCTGTTCTTTCCTTGCCTGGGATTCCAGATGTTCCAGGTATCATTATTTTTCATTAAAAAAAGGAGAGAAGGTGAATGGTGGGAAGACATCTGGAAGAGGTATAAACACCCATCAGGAGTCATCCCAATTCTGACAGCTAAATGAGTTAGACAAGTGCTAACGAACAAACAGGCTAAATTGCTCCTTTCCCTTCCTGGCAGGCTGAGCCAGGTCTCCCGAGCACCTCGAACGCCTGCTCAGGAAACAAGTCGCATCCCAGCTTTTGGTAGCAGCCAGAAGCCCAACCTGGGCAGCAACACCACCCAACTGAACCTGTCTGCATGTGCTACCCCGCTAGCACGGGGAGCCCTCCCCTGCCCTGCCCCACAGCAGGGTACCACCCACCACCCAGGGGGAGCCCTGAAACCAACTGCACGGAGGGCCAAACCAAGACAGGACCAAGCCACCTTTCTCAATGAGACAGGAGACCAAGCCAGGGCGATGCAGCGTTTAGAAACGGATGGGGACCAGGACCGTGCACCCCACCTCCCCTACAGCAAAGCCTCTGTAGAGGCAGCAGAGGCGATGAAGGCAGACCGGCAGCCTCCATCCCTCCGAGCCACAACAGTCTGCAGCCCCTTCCTTCCCCTGCTCCCAACGGGAGGCACACCCAGTGCTAAACACCAAGGCTAACTCCATCCGGTCCTCCTTCCCCACGACTATTGTCGCTAAAAATTTATCTGGTTTCTGCCAAAAATTAAACTAATGCTGCACCTCCCCTCTGCCCTTGAAAGTAAAAGCAGCTCTGCTCCTTAGCCAGGGAGGGGGAGAAGGGTTTAAACATGAGGCCCTCCCCCCCCCATCTACCCAGCACTCCTCCTCTCCAAGGACTTTCACACAGCCCTGTCCCGTCAGCCTGTCTGTGGCATTTGATTCCTGTCTGTCACTAAGTGATGAGGACAAAGGGTGAGGAGTCAGGAAAAGGTCTGAGCGACTTTGTTCATCGTCTGGATACGAACTTTGGATGAACTCCGTGGGGAAAGAGAAAAGCCGCATGGAGCAGGACGCACCGCGCATAGTGCTCTCTCTCCTCTGAAAAATAAAAAATGGGGGGGAAGGGAGATTTGAACAAGGGGAAGGGGTGGGAGGGAACGGGAGAGAGGAGGAGAGCATTCCCCATCCCCATGGCGGCAGGCAGTCCTGAGAGCTCTCTGCTCCGAGGAGACAGAAGGATATTCAAACCGCCTTCCCAGGAGGCATGTTCAATAAAGCAGGATGCCAGCGCAGCCTTTTCTCAAACAAATCTGTTAGCGGCGGGCCAGGGGCCAACCGCAAGGGCTTGCTTTTTAAAGCAACCAAACGGGAATTTCCTAATAAAATCCAATTTTTTTTTTCAAAAGCCCCACCGTGGCTGGGTTAAAGGGATGCTTGCTGGCAGCAGCAAGAAGTATCTTATGCACCGGAAGGTGAAATGCAGTGCAGGATGGGGAGCTCTGGGGTGCATCCAGAGCAGTGAAGCACCCATGTGCTCTCCCAGCTCCCCAGACCCCCACCTGCACAACCTGGGGGAGATGACTGTCCACAGCCCCATTATGTGCTGGGGTAAAGGCGTACAACCACAAGTTCTGCCATGCTGAACAAGGGAAGAGGCTCACCCTACGCTGCCAGGGAAGCAACTTCCCTCGTGCCAACCTTGGGGACCTGGAAAATCCACCACAGGGCACGCTTGGCTCCTTTCCCTCACTCTGCTTTTCAGAACGAAGCCAAACTAGTTTGCAACTGGAAAGCCCTGTGGTAGTCTTTCTTGTAAAGGTTAATTTAAATCGCCCCTCCTGGGCAGCAAAGCCACCACAAACTTTCTCTGGAATGGCTCTTGCCAAGCAGCTAAGATGCCTGTGCTGGGATCAGTCCCAGCCTCCACCAAGGATTATCGGCAAAGCCTACAGTAAAGATGTGCCAAGCCATGCAGGAAAATGATCACAACTGTATGCACAATTCTGCAGTGTTCACAAGAGACCTGCTGAGCACTGAAGGTGATGGGTGCCTGGGACAAACCACTCCACCTCGCTGACCCAGCAACACCCACTGAATACGGGAAGGGACCCGCAGCCCCACAGACCAGCTGGGAACATGGCTCTGACTCCACCACTGTGCAAATCTCTCTGCCTGAGGCACAATCAGTTGGATATCAAGGGGCCAAGACAGAGATTAAGAAGGTTACAAAATCCAGGAGGGCACCTGAAAATAATCCACAAGAACATACCAAACCCTGGATCCCTTGTCTTCATGCTAGCCACCAGCAAATAGAATAAAAAACCCAACTCTGTATGAGAAAGCTCTGCTTGAGACACAACCACGCAGCCCTGCACGCTGCAGTAGCCCACCCACAGAAAACACTGGTGAGACCTCCTTAGCTGGGCACACTGCAGCACACAGGGCACATGTTCCACTTCAAGAAACATCATCACTTGCGTGGTACTCAGTACAGGACACAGAGCTGCAAAGATGGTCAGGGGAACAGCTAATCCCAGCTCTGGTCTGGCCTTCCTGCTTGGGAAGATGATTTCTCACCACCAGGACTCTTGGAAGCAGATGGGATCAAAGGCTCAGCTTCGCTGACCCACAGGTACGTACACTCCTGGCCCTCCCAAGGCCCATTGAAAAGGAAGAAAAGGAAGAGGGAAGGGAGCACACCTGCTAGGAGACAACTGGTCTGTTAAGACCAAGAAGGCAGGATCCTCTCTTGCAGCCATCAACCACCACAACCCAGAGGAGCACATGTTAGGACCTAACTCACGCATCTTGGAGGCGCTGCCCAAGACCTCTGACAGAGAAACTTTGATCTCCTCCAAGCATGACCAGACCCCGGGGACCGCCTCTAAAGCACACAGCAGAGCATGCCAGGGCAAAGCCACTCTGCAGTGGAAACCTCGGCCTGTTTGGAAGAGCTTATTCCAGTGCTTGCTCCAGAAAAGTCAAAAAAAGCTCCTCTGGCAGTGGGAGGGACTCATCACCAGCAGCCCAGCCAAGGCAGCCTGGGCTTGAGGCGACAGGCTCCTGACAGGGAGAACCAGACAGGAGGAGGGAAAAAATGGACAAGATCTCAGCTGGATCGGCCAATAATCCTGTTTGCAGAAGGTAGGAGCTTAGGGAGGAGATGCTGCTGCTGGATCCAGGGTTGTTTTGAGAACAGCAAGTAAAAGAAAGGAACAGAGGGAAGGAGGGGTAATATAAAGTAAAAGAAAACAAATCTGCTTTATTATTGCCTGAAACACAAGGAGATTGATTAAAGCAAACAGCCCTCCTGCCCCTTCCAAGGGGTTGTCTCGTCTGCTTCCTAAATCTGATTCCCATTTGTCGCTGTATGGTTCTTATTTGTTCTTCATTTAGGTCTCCTCCATGCTCCTCACTGAGCCCAAGGATGGGCTCTCCCCCCCGGGGAGGGCAACCGCTGACCAGGGTCAGACCCAGCACCAGCATATGGGAGATGCAGCAGGAGTGAGGCAGCCAGCTGCTGCTTATGGGCAAGAGGCCGAGGAGATCCTTGGGAAGGGCCTCCAGAGAAAGGAGAGCAGCACTACCCAAGGATGCTGACGGAAGCCCGTCCGTCTCTAGGGTAGCAGACCTGGCATCCCTGAAGGGTGAAATAAAAGCACAGAAGAAGCACAAGGGACTAGGAAGAGATGATGCAGCAGGAGTAGAGACCCTCCACATGAGCAGTATCCCTCTTCATCATCAGCCTTCCAATTAAACAGGAGCATTAAAATATCCAAACGGGGCTACTTCCAAACACAAACCGCAGGGAGCTCCACTAATCACACAGCTCCTTTCTCAACCACAGCCTACGTAGGATGAAGCAGGTCCATCCACTGCCCTTGCCCACAGCTGCGTGCCTCGGCACGCAGGTCAGGCACACACCACCAGCCAGACCCATGCCCACAGCCAGTGTTGGGGCTGGAGACACCATGCCATCACAGCCCTCCTGACACTCACCTTCTGCCCTGCTAGCCCCTCAGGCACCCAGCCAGCCATGAACACTGCCCTCGCAACGGACGCTTGTGAAGCCTAACCAAACATGGCAGAAAAAGGAAAATAAAAATCTGTCCTTCCATCCATGTGAACTTTACCACCTGGCCTGGGAGCTTGGAAAGACTGGGGAGTGCCCCTACCATCACCTTTCACTGCGCCTTACCGCCTTCCATACCGCTTGTGGGTTTTTCCACAGTAAACAATCCCCATTTGCCCTTGGAACAGTCTCCCTAAACCTCACATCATGCTGCTGCGTGCATGATCCTACCCCCAAGAGCCCACGGGATAGGATTCCATGGCTTTCTAGACTTGGATGCAGAAAAGACATTTCTAAGGAGAAATTCTGCTCCAGGCTGCACACCTTTCTAGGCACATGCTGCAAACCTATGTGAATGGAAATACACCTCTCTTTGGCACAATAAATCCAGCCAAGCACCTGCTGCCCAAACGATTCATCCACCCCACGAGGAAAGCAAACACGGTCCGAGCTCTCCACTGCCAGGGCCAACCCTACACATCCACCTGATGTCAGAATAGAGTCCAGATAGTTGTAGGGCTACCAGCACAAGATGTAACATCACTGGATGCTCGTAGGGCTACCAGCCCGCCACATAACATCATTTCTGCCCCCGCTTGCTGCCCAGGCAGAACACACATTGCCCATCAGTCTCTCTGCCTTGCCTGTAAGGAAAGCAGAGACCCCTGACCTTCTCCACCGCATCCCCCCAGCCCCTCTGCAGCTTAAGCAGCCCAGGTGCGCAAATGTTACCCAGTGCCTTTGCTGGGCGGAAAGTAAATTCCACCCAACGGGGGAAATGCCAGCCACGGTCAGACCCCGGGATGTGCAAATAGCAACCAGGGACCTTCGGGAGAGGAGCAGCCTGGGCCCAGGCAGTCCTACCAATAATCCTTCCTGGGATGCCTACCCCCAGAAGCTCCTAGAACAGAGGAAGGATGCTAATTTGACTATTTGAAGTAGTGAGGGAAAAAAAAAAAAAAAGAAGAAGATAAATTAAAGGGTTGTTATTGCGCTAAATGACCTTTTCAGCCACTTGGGGACAGAATTGTACTGGGGCTTCAAAGCGATCTGTGGCGGGCTCTGCTTACTCCCTCCTCCCATGCCTGACTCTCCATTCCTCTGGATGTCTTTTAGGGGCTCTGTGACCCCCCAGCCACCTCTGTCTATCCAGCGACCGAGCTGAGAAACACCCTTTATGGAAAATCCCGCATGAACTAGGGAGGAAGAAGCAGCCTGCTAAGAGCTCGCTGAGCGAAGCGCTTCAGATGGCTTCATTTCACATCTCCGAAAACGTAAATCAGGGAATAGCTCCACGGGCTTTTCTCCATTAAGTGAGGTATATCACCACTCCCCTTTCCTACCACCGATACCGATCGACACTTCACATCTGCCAGCCAGATCTACCAGTCAGGATTATTCCTGGAGAAAAATACATTTGCCAAAAACACCACCCCTGCCACCTGCTCCCCCACCGCCCCAGCCACACAACTGCACCGGGAGCGGGGCCGCAGCAGGCTCCCTGCTCTCAGCAGGCACAGCACAACGTGGCAGCCAGAAGCTTAACAAATTCAGCTTGGAAATAAAGAGGTGTCTCCTCACAAAGCAAGGGTCATAAACCCTTTAAAAACCCCACCTCCACCAGTGTAGTAGAGCACGTCCCACTGCCTCCAACTTTCTTACACAAGACCAAGCTTCACGCAAAACATACCGGGGAAGGCTGCGCCCTGCACTGTGGAGTCAGGATCGATGACTACGACTCCATCCAACTCATTTCTTCTACCCTGTGAACTGTGCCTTTTGGCTAGATATTTTCAGTAATCATATTACTGCAGATCAATCACATAGCTGCAACATATATTGCAATTGTATTATTAAAATAATTTTACATATAAACACACACTCCCCCAACAAAAGACTAAGCTAAAGCACTTGCAACCTTTTACATTTAGAGACTCAAAAGCCAAATATAAAGCTTAAAGCTGGAGACTGAGGCACCCAAAGGCTTCAGGTATTGTATCATTCAATGTTTCACCAGAGAATCACTGCACAGTGAAAAAAAAACTTAAAAAAAAAAAAGCTGTGTGTAAACAAGCAAACGTACACCCACCAGCCGCTTGGGTTTTGAAACATTAATGTTGAAATTAGAAAGGCACATTTCAGAGAGTTACGGGCAGATTCGCTTTCATTTTGGCTCCAGCCTTGTAAATATCAAATGTCAAAGGAAACAGTCATGCTGAATTAAGAGGAAGAAAAAAGAAAAAAAAAAATCCTTGCGCTGCAGAGACGTGCCCGGGATCGGGACCGTTGGGAAAGAAGCAGTGACCAGCAACGAACACTTTGCAACTGGAAGGGTATTTTTGCCGGTTAACCTGCCACCGCTAATTTTGCTAATCGACATCACTCTGGAATTTGAAAATGTTATCCAACCAGGAGAGAAACTTGATTTTCCTCTTCTGATAACAAGGACAGGCAGACCAGCCAGGCTGGGCCAAACGTGGCTTTACTAAATGCTGCCTGTGAAACCAAAAATGGGACGTGGAAACGATGAATCGAGTTTTCTGGGCTTCCACTCGAGTGAGAAACAAAAATCCAGCCGCCAACATCAAGACAGGCTGATCCCGCTTGCAAAGGCAGCTCCGCTCATTTTTCACCAAGGCTGAAGTAAAACGGTAAAGTTATCATTTTAGATTAGTGGGGCTCCTCACAGCCCTGCCTGTTTCAAGGGTTTTCAATTTATCAGCATATTAAATAAAAAAAAAAAAAAAGGGGTGGTGGGAAGAGTGGGAAAAAGCCCATCAGCTTAGGCCAAGAAAAAAAGCTATTTTGGGTAAGGCTTCTCCTATAAATAAAAGGCTGAGCAGGGAGAGAGGATGGTGGCAGCATGCTGCTCACTCAAGGTGTCAGAGGGGATTTCTATTATCCATGCTGGCGACCTCCCCAAAACACTGAGAAGCGGTGAGAGCACATCGCTCCTGGGCAGGCATGGCAGCCCAGCAAGACGACTTCCCCACAGCCATCCCCTCCATCCACTGGCAGCTCACCTCTGCCACCAGGAAAAGGAGCCAGTAAAGGCACCTTTCTGTTCCACCTTTATATATCACACACAGAAGGTCAAAAGCACAAGGCTGGAGATTTAATTCTTCAGTGCTTTCTGGTGTATTTTTTTATTTTTATTTTAATTGGCACAGTTGCAAACCAGTAATTCCAGCTCAACCAATCCCCCATCACACGAGTCCCTCCCCAGCCCTGCCACCGGCCTGACAGCACCACACTTTAATGTATTCAGCCCACAGCCTCCTCAGGCCACAGCTTTCTGTAATTTATCCCTATACCACCCGCCACCTTGTATTATTTAAGCAGCCAGGGGACACAACCCCTCCGTGACACTTCTCAGCAGAAGCCTCCCACCGCCCAGCTCATGAAACCATCATTTTTGGTTTTAAACGGGGTTCCCAGCTGATGCTCCCCAAAGGTGAGGAGGGATTTCATGGAAAACCCCTCACATCAAGGCTTCCAGAGCACACTGGCGAGGTGACAGCCTGCAAAGCACCCCACAGCACCCACAAACACCCCAAAGGCAGGGGTGCTCCCACAGCCCAGGCTGACAGAGGGTATAACCTCAGTACCCACTGGCAGTACTGGGGTGCCACACATGATCCCAGGCTGACACAAACAGCTTCTCCTGCCACAAGGAATATTTGTGAGTCCGACCGGCCCAGGATCATCTCTGGGTGAAAATGATGTTTGGGGAAAGCAAAGGAGGCAGATTGAGGTTGGTTGATTAGATTATGGACAGCCCCATGCAAATAGGGCCATATTGATCCGGTCTGCAAACACCTGGCTGGGAATACAACCAGCCCCTGAGTATACAGAAGCTGCTGGAGATTATTAACCAGATCCATTGCTGTAAATCACATTACCTCCTTCCAAACCCCAGCACCGAGTCCCACTGTGCTAGGTGCTGTACAGCCCACATCTTCATGGCACAAGGGAACATTGCTTCTCCCTGCCCAGCACCCAAAAATCCCAAAGATTCAACCCAGAAGTGCAGAGCCCGGCAGGGTTATTTTGCTCCAGAGCTGTGAAGCCCACCTTCCCCACAGCAACCCCCAAAGCAAAGCATGCATTACCAGGAGGGTAAAACTCACTGTATAGGAAAGCTGCTCCAGGAATGCAAGTGAGGAATACAGTTTTAAAAAAATAATAATTTTAAAAGGTGGAAAAAAAGAAAATACCACATCTCCAGATGCAATCTCACCCCCTGCTCCTGCTGGGTATGTGGTATTTTGCAGTGGCTGCAAGCCACCCCCCCAGCACCTCAAACCAGGTGCCTCTCTTACCTCCCAAAGCACCCCAACTCTAAGCCCAGGAAGGAGAAAAAAAAAAAAAACCACACACAAAAAACACACTAGTAAAATGCTTAACAGCACATTTCCCAGAGATCACAAAATCCTTTGCAGAGCTTCATTAGCAGCGAAGGCGGCAGCTCCCGGATTGAAGGAAGAACTGGGAAACGAGATGCTGAACCAAAGGCAGAGGAGGATTCCCATATTCCTCCCTTCTCCCCACCAAAATCCCCAGCTCTGATTCAGCAGAAGCGCCAGCGGTGGCACAGCCTCGTGCATCTCGCTGCAAACCAACCCATTCACGTTTACACCACCACCACCCCGCTCCCCTGAAGAGCTGCTGCATGCAGCAATTTCCTTGCGACGGGGGAAAGAAATAAATAAATAACAAAGCCATGATGAAATTGTCTCAGAGTTTCTCTGTGTTCTGTTTACAGCCACTGCCCTCCAACACAGGGCGGGCGCGCAGCGCGGGAGCCTGCTAACAGGAATAAATCCAACATTTGAGATCATTTAGAAAAGCTCTGCTCGCAGACAGTCAGCGCTCCGAGGGGGAAATCCCTCTGCAGGTCTCAAATAAGGGAACTTGAACCATTTTTCCCTGGAGAAATTTAGGCCTGAAAGATCTTCAGAGTTTCTCGTTTGGAGTTACAAGGCCTGATAACAACATCTCCTTTCCCTGGGCTCACACACAACTCACTGACTGCTCCCAAAGCATCTGCAGGTGACAGGAGACAGCACAGTGAGACCTGTGGCAGTGAGGAAGACCCCCTAACACGTTCATTTAAGGGGATGCTCTGAGTAGCTCTTATTTACTCACAACCTGGGTTGATAGAGGTATTTTTCTGGCACACATTAACCAAGTGCCAAGACTCGTGCTCTCCCCTGTGCCGCCAGCATCCAAGGAGCAGGCTGTCGGCACGGCACTTTCCCAGCACTCCCCTTCCCCAGCACACACAACCATCACTACCCAAAACCTGCTACCAGGGGCAGCCAGCGCAAGCAAAGGCTGGAAGACTTGGGAAGATGGGATCTGGGAGCAGAACAAGCTCATCCATCCCCCCAGGAGAAAACAGATGGGCTAGGGAGCAATGGGATCCAACACACCACACCACCCCCCCCCCACTCCCACCCCAGTAAGAGCTTCCTCCTGCTCTGCTTCAATCACAGCAAAGTTTGCTCAACATTGAGAACCCAGAAAAGACAAGGCCTGAAACTAAACAGAAGAGATCTGCTGCCATACTCCCCAAATTGTGGGGAGCCCTGAAGAGCAGTAATGTCATGCCAGAGCCAGGCCTGGTTTCTCCGCTTTGCCAGCGGGATTGAGGGGGAGGAGGTGGGAGGAAAAGCCCGCTGGCAGCCCTGTGCTTCCCACCTCCCCCCCTGGAGGATTGCAGAAGGCCAATTTTGATTAAACTAATTAAGCCTGCTCCGTTCAAAGAGCTCCAACCACATGCTACCAGGGGAGAGGAAGAAAATATAAAATTAAAATGGAAAAAGAAAAGTCTCCCTGCAAGCAGGGTCCTTCAAAGCTATCCATCCCCAGCAGATCCCGATGGACACCAACACGCTGGAATAGGAAAACCAAGAAAAAGGACTTGCTGCAGCCACACAGGTCCAACCTTGAAGACTATGCTCCTTCCAGCCACCTGGACTTATGGGAACATGTCCACTTTCCCATCAGGGTGACTGGTTTCCATCTCCTCCAAGTCAGTTCCCAGTGGTGGCCACTCCTCTCCAGTACTACAGCCTTGCTTCCACCAAACCGAGGTCTCCTAGATGCTGCCTTCCCTCGCAAACCATCCTTTCCTTCCAGCCCCTCACACATTCCCTTCCCTTGAAGACATCAGGTTTCTCAAAGCAATTTAATTGTGAGCTGCAGAGAGGTTTCCTTGAGCAGTGCTGGCTGGATGCCCCACTCTCCCAAAATATTTTGCTTATCCCCAGGGCAGCCGCAGTAGGGACATGGCAGACCCTGCCCCTGTGGGAAGCCAGCCCAGCTGTGAGAGAAAAGCATCGCTTTTGCCTTCTAACCCTCTCAGCTGGAGGAAAAAAATAAAACAAAACCCAGTAATAATAAACACCAAAGTAAAGCCTTCCTCCCCTTCGAAGGACAGGAGGGAGAGCAGCTGTGCAAAAGCTGGAACCCACAGAACAGAGCGGGGACCCCGGTGCTCGGAGGCTGGAGGACCAGCACTTTCATTATGAGCCTTTACAGGAGCAGATTGAAGCCTTAGGTGGAAGAATTGCATTGAAATTCCAATTGGGGTGTTTAACTCTCCTCTGGCTTTGGGAAACCTCCTGGAAACGTGGGATAAGGAGGAGAGCAGGGGTTTGAAACCTCAGAGAAGAACTTGGAGGAGAGGAAAGCAAGCTGCTCATCCCACCTTGTGAAAAACTTCACCTGAGGGGCCTTGGACTTGTCAGGGTACCCCACTTGCAGCTCTGCCCTGCACCTCAAAACCACTGGTGCTGCACACACCGTGGCTGCCTCTTCTCCCCATGCTGCTCATGGTGGGGCTTTAGTTGGGGTTGGGAGGGATGGGGAGAGAAAGGAGGGAGGAAGAAAGAAAGAAACCCCATATCGTAATTGCTATATTAAAGAGAAATAGCAGGCAAGAATAATAAGAGAGGTGTCAGAAGTGAAATACAGTAACAGACATTAAAAAAAAAAAGACTACAGTTCTGCAATGGGGGTGTTAATTGAACACAGAGCTGGAGAGAACAAAGGGGTGTTAAGGAAGAAAAGAAGGGGCGAAAAAAAATCCTACCTCCTCCAAAGATCTGATTTGAGTTAAGTTTGGTGAAGATAATGCACAGGGAAAGGTAGCTAAGAGGCACCTTATATAGCTATTATGCTCTAAAATTAAAAAAAATAAACCCATTATTCAACAACAATTGCACAGCTAATCAGTGCTGTCTATAAATATTCCACTTCTGAAATATCCCCCCCTCTTCCTAATTCATGGTATGTACATTTTTCCTTTAAACCTGAATTCCTTCCTTCAACACAGAAGGGCGAGGGGGGTCAGAAAATAAAAATCAGGAGATTTCCAACACAAAGTCAGAAGCAGAATTTGCCCAATGCCCTCGCCTCCCCCAAAAGAGCAGAGAAAGTGAAAGGATGGGAAAAGCTCTTAAGGAGGAGGAATCAGATTAAACGGTCATATATCCTGCGCTCAGCCTCTCCCCGCCGAACGAGATGGGAGTTGGGAAAGGCTCACAGCTGAAATAGATGCTGCTGCATTTTGACAGCAGATATTTTCCAGTTTGCCATCCAAGGACCCCACGTCTGCGTACGCCTTGCCTGATTCTTCTGCTTAGCTATTCTGCTCATGCAGAGAGCAGCTTTTAAAGAAAAGAAAAAAAAAAAAAAACCACAACAAAAACCATACCAGGAGAGGAGGGGGGAAACAAGGGGAAAAAAATTAAATAGGCATCATAAAGACAGAGCCCTTACCCCTGCCTTCAAACTTTTTATAAAATCAGCAATGCGATTCCCGATTTCAGTCCCTACTGACGGAGGCATCAATTGTATTTAGGACAACAATGCCTCCCATTCCCATAATTATTATTCCAAAAACCCAGCCAGCCATTTGAAGGCAGTCCTGCCCCTTCCCTCACAACAAAGTGACCAACACCAAGTGAAAACACACCAAATGAACGCCGAGAACTTATATGGCTATTTAAGTGGCAATATCCCACCCCCACACACCCCCAACTACACATTCCCGCTCCAATCAAACCTCCCAACTTACATTCCTTTCAGCCAGACATCACCCCAAAAGCAGCTAGCTCCAGGTCACAGATAAAAGACAACCCATCAAGCTTTTATTATTATTTTTTAAAGTGTTAATAAAGGCTTTAAAAATAACCAAAGAGCCCACGTGCAAAAGGGAACTCTTGGGCCAGCGCAGACGACCTCTTTTTCCGAGAGCTTTATGGACACTTTGGGTTTGCTCAAGACAACGTTAACGCTATGAAATATTAGCCATAATGTTGCAAGAGACGGTGGTAAAGTCTCCGTAAGGCTCTGGAGTCACTTAAATCAGGCAGTGGGGTAACCGAACGCACATTTCCGCGCATCAGAACGCCGGGGGGAGGATGTACGCACGCCCTTTCAAACACCCACCAGTGACCACAAACAACCACCAGGATTTCAAAAGGCGACACATGCAAAAATCTGGGAAGCAAACTGGAAAGTGGGAAGAGAGAAGTTGGTTCAACTTTCACGCCGCTGCCCACAAGGAAGGGGTGAGCAAACAGAAGCAGGCGGTACTCTCGGCCCCAGGAACAAAAAAAACAAATCCCCACACGGCTAACTTCCTCCTAGCATCGGGCTCACAAAGTGATCACTTAGGAAAAAAATAAAATAAACAAAACCAAACCATCTGGCCCTTCGCTTCCTTACAGAGCGTGGCTTTTGGGGACGCAGACGGGGGGGAGAAGGACAGTGGTCTCTGAATTTGCAAAGTAAAATAATTCACTGTATATCTCTCCGAGGGTAGATAAAAACCATCCCAAAAGCCATCTCAGTTTGACCTCCTCGGAGACCTCTGTGCAGCAGCCCCATAGCCACGTGAACCAGGCACAACAACAACAAATAAAATTAAAAACAAAAAAAAAAGACAGCCCCGGTTCACACCTGAATATCCTTTATTTCCAGCAGCACGCTTCACCTTATACCACATTTCCAGATTTTCCTTAGCAGGAATTATGCCATCCAGTCACTATGGGTATGAGAGCGCCTCATCCCTCCCCGGGAACCCTGGATTTCCCACCAGGTCTGGGCCTAGCAGATTTCCCCTCCCCTAACTTCGGGATCGCACTGATGGCAAAGCCAAGCATGGATTAATCGGTTACCCTGCTAAACAGTACCCCTGCGTACAGACAACAGCATCAAATGCACACAGAGAAAAAGGCAGACAAACATTTTCTTTGGCTCACACAAAATAAATGTAGATAAAGAGAGCAAGGAAAGGAACTTGATGGCTCCTTTTTTTTTTTGTGGGGTGGCATGCAGGGAAAGGCTATAAAACCACCCATAAAATTTATCTCTAGGCTGACTGCTTCACGTTGCATCATATGAACGCTACAGAGGATCCCATCCCAAACCCACTGCTCGATATTATGGGAATCCCGTAAGGAAGGGCTTCTTGGAAAGGTCAGACCTGGCCACACAGCCGCAAGGACTTCAGAGCGCCAAATGCCATCGGTAGGTGCTTTGTCTGGGCTACACGCTGCACAAACAACCTTTAACAAAGGGCCCCCTTAGTCATTTTATATATATTGCAAGAGTCAAGTAATTGTATTTTCAATCAGCAGCGCTCGCTAGGAGGTTTATATATATATATATGTGTG
>VXBZ01000284.1:505145-573834 GCA_013399135.1 Heliornis fulica | reverse complement strand
ATATATATATATATAATATATAAACATAAAAGCTAGAATCTCAGCCCATAGTGGCCTCTCTCCTTCCTCGGGGAGAGGATTGGATCTAAGTGTGGCTTAAAGCATAAGAATATATTTTTGTCATGGTGTCCTGCTCAGCCTGCTACAACTCCCATCCGGTGTTGTTGCTAACTCAGCCTAAACTAATTCTTCAGTACTGAGTGTAACCATAAGAGGCAAGAGTATCCTTATAGTGCAATCTTTAGAAATGGAACTGTAGCTGAAAAGTCCGAGCTGGAGTGAGATGCTAGGCTAGTAAAAGTTGGATAAAAAAGCAGAGGGACAGTTCTGAAAAGAAAGCTTCTAAGTACCTGATCTGGAAAGAAAAATAGAAAGCCTTTTTGCGAGAGCGAAACTTACCCTCCCCACATTCCCCCCAGCCCCTTCAATACGGTGCCTCTTCCTGGTGAGGTGTGCTGTTCACTTTGCCTGGGAAATGTCATTGCTTTTCCCTAACATCTGACTTATTTCTGTTTGGCTTTGAATCTGTTTTAAAATAAGAGCAGATGGACTTAAGAGGTGGTTTTAGGGACCAGAATGACTGTATGTAAAGCATAGAATGAAAATGAGGAGTTACTGTTTCTATTTCCAGTTGTGTCCTAGATAATTAAGTGATTTGGGCCAAATTATCCAATTTTCCTTGTTTTCTTCTATTAAGTACAACCAATCTTTTCTATGGGCCTGAAGCCATTAATAGTTATAAAGTTGAGATTTGATAGTGATAAGCAACAAAAATACAAAGTACTCTAGCTTTGGAATTAATAACTTGTACAGAGGGGGTGATAAGAGGATGGGTGTGAGAGAATATATTTGTAAGAGAAGATTTTTGGCATAGAATACAAGGCATTTTTCCAATCCTTGGTAGGCTAGTGCAATAAAAAGAATGGAAGCCACAGTTGTGCATTATAGAGCCATTCCCAGGCTGCTACACTAATGGCTTTTATGGCAGCTCCATCTCCCGTTGTCTGAAGGTGCAGGTTGAGGAGCTAACAACTGTGGTGGAGGAGTGACCCTGCTATTACTGGCCATCTCCATCCTTCACTTGGAGGCCAACAGCAGATGACTTTTTTTTTTTTTTTGAAATCCACACAATGAAGTGATTTAGCCCACAGGTTCTGAGTTGCCAAACTGATTTGGTAAAACAAGTACAATTTTATGCTGATAAAAAGTGTTGCTTTTTTTTTTTGGTAAGAAATTAACTTTGTGCTGTTTTTTCACACTAATACTTTGTCAGTAGCAATGTAAGTTCTCAATTTGTTTTGTAGATCGCTTATGTGTTTCTTTTTTTCTGCTGCATAACAAAATTGATCTAAAAATGCCAGAATCCTTTGGAAACACTGCAGGAGTTCTTATATTTAGTATTAACTGGAAACGTTCTGAAATTCCTCCTAAAGCAGCCTAACCCAGCACATCTTTGAATAAATGTTTGTCTCCCACACTCACCTGTTATCCACCTGCTTGTCCCTCAGCTCTTAGTCACTTCTGTAATTTTAACTCACTTTTATACCTAAATGTGGTTTTCATTATAGTTTTACTCCCATTCCTTTCAAAATAAACCCCACAGATGTTATCCAAACTGTTTTGTTCTTGCTTTTAATATCTCTTACTTAAGTATTGCCCTTTCCCCCCTGCCTCCCCTTTTGTATGCTGCTGTTTACCTCCTTTTATCTGTGTCCATTTCTATACTGTTCTTTCTGTGAAGTTCATTTTCTGTCTGTGATCTTTGGCTACTTTCTCCCAACTGAGCAATATGAAGCAGCTGTTAGCTCAGTGCAGTCAGCCAGGGAAGCCGAGGCTGTGATTGTTGTCCCACACTGAAGGCAGTAACCCCAAGCTCTGGTTTTTCACTGTTTGCCTTTTCCAAGTTTTGTCTCCTCTCCCTTCTTCCTCTCCTACTGCCTCTATTCTTCTCCTCAGTCTTCTCCTATCCCTGCAGCCTTAAGTTTCTTTTTTATCTCCACAACTTATCTTTCTTTAGCAATATATTTTACTTCCATAACTTTGGAAAATCAAGAAGTCTCTACAAGAGGATCTGATCCACATACAAAACTCAGAAGAAAGTACTTATGTAGCCTAAAATATAAAATAGGTCAGACAATAAGCCATGGAAGAATAGCGGGGAAGTACTGGAGGTGTTTAGGTAGAGTTTGCCACATCAGAGGTGGATTAATACGGATGAATCATGCTAGCAAAAAGAAATAATTTAAATACAGAGGAAAAAATACTGATAGAATTTTTGTGGAGACAATTCCTTGAAAGGTCATCATATATTTCCCTCCTAAATCCTTTTAATATTTCTTTGGTTCCTTTGGGTTTTTTGCTTAACAGGAAAAAAACATGATTACCCACCATGAACTGTTTCTTTCTCTTTAGGAGTTCTGGGCTCTCCAGGATCTGGGCAAACATAAGTTATTTTCAGAGTGGGTTGCTCTGTACCTCATGAGATTAAATCGGTAAGACATTTCAGATGTAACGCCGGGTGTGTATTTGCCAGAAGCAGGCGGCTTCCATCTGTAGTGATTTTTCCATTATCTTTTCCAGGTGTGGTGAACTGGCCCAAACATGGCTTCATATGTCTTTTTTTATCCTTATGATTCTAGATTGTGCTAAATTCCATAATAATCACTATTGTAGTTCTGTTCTAACCAAAATATGTAAAGATTATATAGGAGGAGTGCTCTGTATTTTTTATTTTATCCTTCATTGAGAAACTGATTAGATTTTTGTTGATAATTGTTGTTAAAATACTGGTCCTGCAGATTCAGGACAAGAATCACAAACAGGCTTTGCAAATACATAGGAATGAATAGTGTTTCATTATTGGTAATACCTGTATTTTTACTGTGTAATAATACTACTTTAGGGTGATGAGTGTGGAAGCTGAATGGTTGTGACTACACAGACTGTGTTTGGAAACTGCTGGTGTTGTGTAGATGGGGATGTGCATGTCACAACTTCCTACCCATTCTTTTGTCTTAAATCGATAAAGAACATAACATGTTTTTCTTAGCCATACATGGTATGCATGGCTGGTGGTAGTGAAAATATGCACGGATCAGGTACTTGGAAATTATAGGAGGTCAAAACACTTCTTAAGGGAAAAAATCAACACAAGGCACACAGGGAAGTGTGCAGTCGGTTTCCAAGTCTAACCATTCTTAGAGATTCACACCTGCTTCCAGTGAACACAAAAGCAGAGCACAGTGATTTTAACGAGTTACATTTTTATAACAATAGTTAAGCATAAACCTCATTAGCCAAAGCACCTTTTTTCTTCTTTTGGTTTGTTTTTGTGTATAGTAACAAGAGTGATTCTGACACCCAGAGGAGAACAAGAATGACAAGTGAGTAAAACAATCCAAAGGAATCATATGCTTGGAATGGCATCTGTCTATTTACACAGGTTACTTTTTTCCTTTTGAGAGAACTAAAAGGTACTGTTCCCCTGAAGAGGAGGAACTCTCCTTATCCTGCTGCAAAGGTTGTAACATCGTACATTCACTGTGCCTATTTCTGGTTTCACCTGCACTTGTGATTAGAATCTAGCAATGAGTGCATGGCTATACCTGTGAATATGTGTAAATTCCTTGGCTACAGTCAGGCCTGTTTCCTCCCTTTCCCCTCCTTTTTTTAAAAAAAAATGAATAATTATTTTAATCACCTATATCTATGAAGAACCAAACTACTTCTGTTGTGAATACAGTTGAGTCCTATCAGTTGGCTGAGGCCTGAGAGTGGGATCTGTGAAATGCTTCACAACTACTAGTCCAAACTGGTTTTCTCTAGATTCTGCTGGGCTTGAAGGACAGTGCATATGTCTGTGCATATGAAATGTGGCTGAAATCAGAAGCTATGAGGACCTCGTGGAGAAAGCTTCCTATCAGTGTCCACACAGCTACCCTGATCTGTGTCACACTGTATGTGAATACAGACACTGAAGCAGTCCAGCTCAGCTGGAAAGATGCAGTGGATTCCATCTTAATCCTCCTTTACCTGCTTATTTATTTTTTCTTTATTTTTTGTTTATCTTTTTATATCTCTTTTTATCTGAATTTTTATTTTTTACCCCATTTTTTAGCAATTTCCATTTGGGGGCTCAGGAGAAGCCAGGCCTCCAGCTTGTTCCACATTTTGGTGCTTGTGGATTTGATTAATTTTTTTTCACTCTTTTGATTCCTTTAAGAACTTAAGAGTTATTGTTTCATATGAACATGGTTCTCTGTATTCTGTTGGTTTTTAGGTAGGGCTTCACCTTAGTGTTCTGAAACAGTGGATATGCTCTGGCTGCTCCCCAAGTTGTGACTCCATTGCAAAGTAGGGAGTCCCCTGGAAGGGCCCTTAGGATTTGATTTCCTTGCAAGAGATGCCCTTCCCCTTCTGCTGTATCTGCTTCTCCTGAGTGCAAGCAACATCTTTGCCTTGATCTCTACTTCCTTCCCTTATCAGGCTGTGAATGTGAGATTGCATTCTCAGAAGAACATTGTTCTCTGGTGATGAGCCTTTTATAACACCAGGAAAGGTCCTGGTAGGCAGCATTTACTGGAACTGTCTCAGTGGACTGAGATTTGTCTGAGTGTTCGAGTACATCCAAATAATTTCTATATGTTCTAAACAGTTCAGGTTTCTGACAAGCACTTTCTTTTTTTTTTTTTTTTTCCTTTCTGCACCTTGAGATAAAAAATGCTTGTGAAAGAACTATCTAGAAATGGAAGTCAAAGGCAGGTACTTTGATTTTCTAAGTTGCTCTAAATTCAAAATGGTAGAGGTTCTGCATTGAGCTGTCTATCACAGCAGAAATGGTAGATATGAAATTCTAAGAATTATTCAGGGAGAGATTTGCAGTAAACTGTGGGAAATTACCCTGTATGTGGCAGTGAGCAACTGAAAATGTCTGGCTAAAAGGGAATGAAGGAAATAAAGGATCTGATAACATTCTGCACAAGTGGTATTACAAGGTTCATTGTGATACTGCTTTGAAGGGTGTTCTCATTTCTAGCAGAAATGGCTCTGCTGTTTTGTTGGCTCTTGGTTAGCTGCTTTCTTCTAAAGCTTTAATTGATTTAGTAGGAAAATGTCATGAGATAGCACTGGCTTTCACTAATAAAGTAGTAAAAACTACATAGGGCATAATTTATCATCACATG
The DNA here is from genome assembly GCA_013399135.1 of Heliornis fulica. Lineage (NCBI taxonomy): Eukaryota > Metazoa > Chordata > Aves > Gruiformes > Heliornithidae > Heliornis > Heliornis fulica. Next base: position 568,651 of record VXBZ01000284.1, on the reverse strand, counting down.
GACCTTCAAGTCTGTGTCCATGTTTTCTAAGCAAGGCTGTTTCTGTTTCTAAGAACAGTTCTAACAATTTTACACTTTAGAAAGTTAGTATGAAAACAGTTACCAAGAAGAAAGGTTTGGTTTACTATTTGTATTTTGTCATTTCTGCAGGGCTGCAGGAATTTGTAACAGGCTTACAGTGTTAATTCATGATTGTTTTATTTAGTGTTTATTTTCCTTTTAAAATCAACAAATCTTTTTAGAATAACAAGTATATTTCTGCTAGCTGCTCCATATTACAGTATGACTGAAGTTTCTTAGAGTTCTGATGTTGCTGTTTTACATCTATACATTTAAATAGTTGTCTTAGATGCCCCTTATGGTCTCTTTATGGTATTTTTTGCTGTTTATGTATTTTCTTGTAACAGCTGTCCCTTCTCAGTACAACATGCAGCAGAATTATGTCTCAACTCAGTCATCTGTATAATTTTATCCAGCATTTCATGCTAAAGACAAAGGAGTCCAACTAAGTTTCGTATTGACTGACCTTGAATATATTCCCTTAACAACTCACTATTCATCACCTTTCCCTCATCATTAGTAAGTGTAGTAAAATATCTCACTGCCCAAAGTGCATTACCTTGAACCATTTGAAGTTGATCTCTTATTCATTATCTTTATATCTTTCTTCCCTTCTAGTTATTATTAGCAGTTTATCTTGTACTGCCTGAGTGTTGATCAAAAGGTTTTGGCAATCCAAGTCCCAATACAAATCTATAATTGTATGTCTCCACAAAAGAAAAGTGTAAAAAGTTAATTGTAGACCAGATCATAAAATGCTCATAAGGGCGCAAGATTTCTTCTCTTTTGTCCTTTTCTTATCTGGCTCATCTTACTCTTTCATAATTATCTTGTCACTTTTGTTCATTACGTATATTTTTAACACCACTGTGAAACTTGTCAATTTGCAATTGTTAAGAATATATTCCTGGGACAAATATTCTCCTGCTAACATGAGTCGTGATTTTAATGTGAATTACCTTTTTTTTGTATGAGTCATATGTTAACTTCTCCACCTTTTAAATACACTTTTCACATTATCACACTTGACAATTCAAAACCCATTTATTGGATTAAATCAAATACTTGGCCAGAGCAAATAGCTTTGCTGAGTGGGAAAGCACTATTACTTTAGCAGTTAGGGCAGGGTGTTATCACTGTGTAGAGGTTATCAGGGTTCCGAAGAACTACTTGTATTTATTGGCTTTTGTTTGATCTATATAAGCACGTAGAGTGCAGTGGTAGTGTGAAAAAGAAGTGCCTGGGTGCACTGCATCCCAGTCTTTGTTCTCATGGAAGTTACTACCTGGACGTTGTGCAGGAGTGCTGTTCCATACCTGGCAGCTTTTATAAGGGATGGAGTGGCAGTGCCATCTGACATGCTTCTGGTTTCTGTACATGTTGTGGTTTTATGAGAGGGCCCCACCTTCTCTCTCGTGGAACATGGGTGGCCAGACTTCAGCACCTAGAGCAGAGTGATTTGTTGTTGTCGTCCCTTGCTTTCCTGAGTAACATAAAGACCCTTTGTGTAATGCTGCTGTATGTAAAATCTTGCAGCTTAAAATGGCTGTCATTCGGTTCCAAAGAACTTAATTGTCCCGTGATACATGAAATATTTGTGCAATTGCTGTTTCAGTGCAGCTTGCATAAATTCTAGTCTGCTGGCTGGTTAAATGGTGCTCTTCAGAAGCAGTGCTTACTGTAGAGAAGTCTGTTTGCTGAACTAGGCACTAATCCTGTATGGGGAGCTATTAAATATAAAGTCCAGTGCTTATCTGACCACAAAACCTTAGGAGAAGCCAGTCATGGCTTTTCAGAAAGACATCAGTTGTCTCAGCAAGGCAGCTAAGATAAACAAGGTATGTTTGCAAGCTGACGAAGCACTACCAGGGGATGCAAGAACGGAGTGAACTGGGAATTGGAATGGTATTTTAATCTAAAATACTGTTTGTGATTGCCTCCCTCCTAATATAATTTATTTGTAAATAAGATTATAAGAAATGTATTAGAAGAATTGGAGTAGGGGGAAATTTGGGTTGTGGATTCTGATGAACACCCTGCTTTCTTCAATAGTATCTTTCAAATATGCTGTAAGGGTATTTACAAGAATATTTTATAAAGATAGCTGGATTTTAAATTTTTTTTTAATGAATGAAATAGATAAATTTGAGGCTTGAACTAACATATTCCTACAAAACCTACTGTGACATCGAGGAACAGATGAAGTTTGTGTATGTCCACAAATTACAGACTTTTAGTTTCAAGCCCATGGGTGTTAATACCTCTGGTATCATGGATTAATCTCTTCAGGTAAAAATCAGCTACTGAATTTGGGAAAATATGCAGACCAGTGTTAAATTAAGACTTATAATGCAAGTATAAATGCATGTTGCAATTAATCTTTAACATTGTTTTGATCAATTAAAGAGAAAACCTTTGGAAGCAGAATCCTAGGCTGTAATTGTAGAGCAAAACCAAGAGTTGTGTTGACGTTATCTGCTAAGTTGGTAATGAAAGCCATGTGTGCTGATGAGAATTGTCCTCTGCACACGCTTTGACCTTCTTTTATAAGTTGTTAGTTGCTGTCCTGTAAGATAGAGCCAGGGTTACAAACTCAGCAGTTCTGTGTCCAATGTCCCTACTGTTAATGAGAAGCAGTCAGCCAGGACTGTGCCAGAGCAGCAGTGCAGCTGCCAAGGGTGTTTCCAGGGAGATACAGCAGACAGTTGTGGAAAAAACTGAGGACCCTTCCTCCCAGGAAACTCAAAGGAATGCTGAAGTTGCAAAAGTATTTTCTGAAAAATACAGCTGAAATCCAACATTGAAAGTGTTTATGGGCAAACTTGATAATGATGTAGAAAAAGAAATATCTTAGTACATATATTTTAATTATTATCTCAAGAACTCCTTTGTACATTAAATAATATGATTTTTTATCATCAACACTGAAATACAGTTTCCAACAGGGAACCTAGGCCACGGTGAACTAATCACATGTGAAAAGTCTGTTGGTCTTCATAACTGGTGTATCAGTGTGGGCTGCTACTGTGTTTGACACTTGGGCATTACTGATTGTGTAAGGTTTAAAAAAATAGTAGCTCATAAAAAAAAAAATTTCTTTTTATGTATTTTTTCTTGATCTGCAAAGTAAAGTCCTTCTATAGATTTCAATTACACATTTCAATGACTGCGTTTTGCTTTTGTTGAGTATGCCTGACTAAATTTAACATTATTTACTTTTGGTTTCAGATGTTAATCCTAGATACATACTTAGGAATTGGATGGCAGAATCAGCAGTGCAGAAAGCTAATTTTAATGATTTCTCAGAGGTAAAATTGCTTCTTTATTTCTTGACATATTTATTAGTAATTGACATAATTGTTAATGAAGGAGTTGTTGCATTTAGACTTTGACCACCATTGTACTATCTAACATGTTACTATTAAAATATGATCAAAACTATTAATAGTATTAATTATAACATAAATAGTGACTATATTAGTAGCAGTACTAATAATAGCAAACAACTCGTGGAAAGAGCTGGGAGAGTGCATAATATGAAGTGGCAGAGATTCTTCTTGATTGCAAGAAAACATCTTGTTTGAAAACACACCCATTTGAACTGCTTCCAGGTTCATCTCCTGCAGCGGATTTTAGACCGTCCCTTCCAGCGACAGCAGGCTGCTGAGAAAGCCGGCTACTCCCTGCGCCCCCCGGCTTGGGCCAAGGGTCTTAAAGTAAGCTGCTCATCCTGAGAGAGATCCAAGCAAGCCAGAAAAACTCTCAGCTGAAGGTCAGGCCTTCAAATAGGACTGGTGGATCAAGCCACAGAAGCTTCTTCCCTCTTGGCTTTGAGGACTGGAATCTGCTTCCCTGATAGGCTAGACAAGGTCTTGACCAACTTTATATAAAGATTAAAGAAATGGACCACTATGTACAGTTGCATTGGCAAATTATAGTGGCGTTTATAACTCTGCCCTTAATGTTCAGCTGTGCAATAATTGGAGTCCCAATATATTCTGCCAAACTGTCACACTGCACCTCTCAGAATTCATGACTGATCAGGTGGGTCTCAATAACTTTTAGTTATTGAGACCCACCTGATCAGCTTAAGCTAGCTTAAGCTAGTTTTACTCATGCAGTATTCTGATGATGTTCTCCTTGCTGTTACACACTGTTCATTATAATTGTGTTCTGAGGATATAAATGTTCCCAAGTCCTTTCCAGAGTTGGAATGAAGGACCATCTTACACTTAGCCCTGGCCACCTTTTCTCTTTGTGACCTTGTTTTGTCCCATTAAACAGACATTTAAAGAAGATTTGATTAAATAGTGAGCAAAGATGTCTTGGGAGTGACTAGCCCAAAAATAAATTTTGGTGTCTTTGCCAGTCAGGTGCCTATCAAGCATGGCCAAAGTCTCTTTTGATAGCAGCAGAAGGATGTCGGTGCATGGATGCAGTGCCTTGGGAAACTTCTGTTGCCTGGACATGACAAAGGACTGTGTTGGCAGTTTCTCACTATGTATGAGCCGGGTCAATATACCGTTTGTATCCAGCCACCTGATGCCGTCAGGGACTAACAGGGATCTTGCAGAGAAAGTATTTCAGATTCAACCAAAGCAGGTACATACAAGTCCTTTGAGTTACAGAGACTGCTCTGTGAGTCCTAGGCTATTACTTACCCTTGTTTGACGCTCCAGTTCCATGCCACAAAACTTAGGGTATAATTAAGGCAAAATTAATATGTAAGCAGCCAGGTGCAATGTTATGCTAGAAAGTTTACAGCAAAAATCACTTATTTGGGGGCTTTATTACTTCTTGATGTTCTCTCTTCTCCAACCCAAAGTAGATTGTTTTAGAATCTCCAAATTTCCTAAGTGCCTTTTGGTTCTGAAATAGAGGCTATTAAGTGGTGTAATTAGCATTTGACAAATCTATTTCTAGAAATATAATTGGGTCGAGGGGGAAAGTTGTATTATTAGAAATCCTTGAGTGACTAAAAAAAAATATTTAATGCCTTTTACATCTTAACTATAATCAACATAATGGTGGTTGTTCCCTCCCCAGATATACAGTTGTTCAAATAGAAATACATTTCTAAAATGTAAATGCCAGTATCATCTTGTGAGGCACAGTACAGATATTTGAATACAGTTTGCTGGAAGGCCAGTCTGAAGTTTAAGCAACTCAGACAGGTTCAGCCTGGGTGAATGTTCCTCATGCAGGTAGTGAGTGCTCTTCTGCAACCACTGGGGTTAGTGTTTTGAGCTGGCATCGCTGCCAGGCAAAAGGAGGGCACTGCTGGGGGTTCAGTAGAAGCCCTTCAGCAGTGGGCTGCGTTCCCAGTTTATTGAAGCGGTGGGGTTGATGTCTGTTCGCAGATAATGACATGCAGACCAGCATGTTGAGATGAACTGTGTGAATGAACGCCAGCATTACTGCCTGGGGGGGGGTGAGCTCAGCTGCCAGTAAGAGATGACTCGAATGTATTTGTGCCCACAGGGCGAATACAGCAGCACTGCTACTCGGCCCTGTTTTCCAGTTGGTGAAAGCGAGAACTCTTCCCTTATGCTGAACCAGACAAGTGGTAACTTTCTGGTGTGTGGCTGCTCCTACATCTTTACCTCACGGAGCAATTCATACCAAGCACTTACGTGCTGCAGTGTCCTGAAATTGTTTAGTCAGTGTTAACTCCTGTTAGTAACAGTAGCGAGCAGGCCTCTGCTTCACCCAGGGTTGCAGGTCAAGAAAGCCTCCAGCATGACTTTGCAGAAACCCAGAATGCCATGGGAGCCATTTCTCACGCAGGGATCTGCGTGGTGAGGCCTCTCTCGGATCACTGGAGACATCTCAAAGGGTGAAGCAAGCCCTGAAAACTGGCTTTGGGTCTTCCTCTGGCTGCTGAGAGCATTAGATCAGCTGCTTCTCCAGGGACTCAGTCGCAGCCTCAGCGATGTCCCCTCCCTTGATTTATGTGAAAACAGGCCTCTATTTCTCCCGCCCTTCTTCTACCACGAAGTTTACATCGCCTGGGTTTAGTAATGTGGACTATTCCAATTTTAGCATTCAGTGCTGACTGCTAATGGTCATCACACGCTCAGTATTTTGTAACATCTTCTTCTTAGATTTTATTCATTTATGGTTTATTAGGACAACACAAGCATTGATTCCACGTCTCTTAAAATCCTTGGCTTCCACCTGTGGTTCCAGAGCTTCCTTTTCTTTCAGGTTCTATAAAGGCAGCAGCGATGCAAGAACATATGGGGAGCAGAATGGGCTGGGAATCACACAGCCTGTGTACGGGGGTGTGTGTGTGTGTACTTTCACACTGTGCATGGGAGGAGAGTGATGAGGGGCAGCAGTGCTGACCCCCCACACGGCCTGTACTGTCTAGGCCTAAGGACTGCAGGGAAAGCTATCTCTGACGTAGGGCCTTTCTCCAGAGCAGCAGTGTGAGAGCTCAGAGATGGCAGCCACTGAGGAAGCTCCCTTTTGAGCTATGGAGAAAGGTTAAAAACAGCAGGCTGCAGTCTCAGAATTTTCAGACAGGAATGCTGTGGTCCCGGGCAGTGTACATCCTGCTGCGCTCTACAGGAGTACAGCTTGGGGGGAGCATTAATTTCCATTTGCTATAGGGGCTTCGATTTACACTCAGAAATGAAGCTCTTTTTGTATTCTGCAGCCTCTTTAGTCCCACATAAAGCCAGATAATTGTGTATCATTAAGATGGTAACTCTGTTCCTTGAATTCAGAGTTTGAATACTTACATTGCAGAAATTCAATGCAGCCACATATGTACACAAAATAGTTGACAGAGGTCTAATCATCACAGCATTTTAATTGATTTCTGGAGTTTTCTGTAGGCTTTGGTTCTTTTTGTTTTGAAGAAAGAAACTTTTTTGTGTGAGCATAAGTGAATGAGTTATGATTGACTGCAGATGTAAAATGTCTAAAATTGAGTTCATTGTGCTGTAACAAAAGTGAAGGGAGGAAGTGGGGCAGGAGGCTGAGTGTTCTGGTGAGAAGAGCGAATGCTAGGAAGGCTCCGTTGAAGTCTCAGCCCTTTGTGAATTCAGGGAAACCAGATTACTGTGCAACATTTTTCTAAGGACCTGTTCTGCTTTATTTTGATACTGGGTATATATTTCATAAAAGAAAATTAATTTGACTTAAAAATAGTTGGGTAGCAGATAGCTGTTGTCACCCAAGTGTGTGAAGCTGTGTACTCCTAATACCTTGTCAGAAAACAAACCCCACCACTTCAGCATTCCGCCATTCTGCCTAATGCTCACCTCAGTTACACAAGGAAAGCAACACTCCCGCTTTAGCTGAGTTAACCTTTTTTCCTGTTGCACCTGGAACTAAATCCAGTACTAAGCTTAATGAACCTTGCACTGGCCTTGAGAGCACTTCTGTTTTGCTGTTGGAGGTTACGTGACACCTTCTGAATGTTCCAGCATGTTCATTTAAACCTTGTAAGGTAACATCTGCTACTGGTAGGAACAGGTCTCTTGGCCAGAGCTTTTTGCTCAGTTCAGGGAGCAAGGGAGGTGGAAGACCAGCAACCATCACACAGGTTCTGTCTATAGTAGTAAGAGGGCCAGGAATTAGTCCCTTGGCCTATGAACTGATAGCGAAGCTGCCCGTATCTGCACCACAGGGGAGCAAAACCTGTTTAGATGTGTCCATGTTGTCTTCTGGGAATGCTTCCTGGCCTGGGCAGTTCCTTGACTTGTGCTGAAGACTGTGCTTAGCAGTACAGTGAGCAGTAGACTCAAGCTCAAGCTTGCACCTTCATCCTCTTATATCCAGTAGGAGAGCCACAGGTGTATGAGCTCTAGCATCTTGCTAGCAGTGCTACATCCTCAACCATAGGCTGCAGGTAAACATCAGGTGTAAACATTTCCCCTCCCATATCCCTGATGTGAGCTTTACCTACTCTTCCGATGCTTACACTAGTGGTGAACCAGAGAAAGGGAGGAGGAAACAGAGTGGATGTGCCAGGCTGTACCTGAGTAACTCGGGATGGGCACAGACACTGCAGAGAACCGCATCCATCTCTGGGCTTCTGATTGTCTCAGCTGAAAACCAATGAAGTTGTGGCAGGTCACAAACCTTATTTAGTAACTCCTCCGGCACAGCCCTGGCTGAAACACCCAGTTTTGAAACACCTTCTGTGCTTCCCAAGTTCCTCTCGTGGCCATCACAATCACATCAGGCCCGCCCCCACTCACCCCCTGTGCCTGCTCCTCCCAGGAGCTTGTTCTTTCACTGCCACTGCTTTAGCCAGGTACTACCTGCTCCTCCGGGTGTGGAGACGGACATCTTGATCCCTGCAGTGCTCCAGCATGTCAGCGTCTGGCTCCCTGGTACTGAGGGCTCATGGTCTGCGCTGTGTCACAGAGAAGTCCTGTAGGGATCAAGACAGGACCTTGTGGTGGGGTGGGAAGTGGGCGGGCCTCAACTGAACTGTAGCTCCTTGTCTCAAACATTGCCTGTGGGCAAGGCCACCCGCGCTGACCCCTGCTCTCAGTACCTCGCACATATACAATCGATCCTGTAAAACTTTGTAATTCAATTGCTCACCTGTTTTTCCAAATTCAAGCCCAGGGAGGAATATTAACCCAACTGCCTTTGCACACATATGGGTACACATACTGCTTGCCTCAAGCAGCCACTTCTTCCAGCAGAGATGACACGGCATGAGGTTCATAACATCATTACTGTTTTCAGCAGGTTTTTATTAAAAAAGGAAATAATTTCAAAATGTACACTTTACAGAGTCATGGTTATATAGCCTTTGTATTTCTGTTACACAGATACATGTGTATTGACAGACCAACCCTAAGCCAAAAACAAGCCAACACTTCCCTGGGCTGTGGTGGTGGCACCAGCTCATCAGTCCCTGGCCTCCCACCAACTCCGCTGACAAACAGCACCCCTCCCCCCTCCCACTGCCCCCCCCCCAGCTCTGTCAGCTGCTTTTAGGTATTTATTTGTTTACACAGTGTGCTTTCTGTACTGCAAGACACAGATTTATTATTTATGTTATCTGAGAAGATGGTGGGCATGAGAAGAGGCAGACTGGAAGAAAGAAATAAAAAGAAAACTAGAAGGTATAGGCAAAAACTTTAAAGTAACTGAAGTGGGGCCACGTGCCAGTAAAACGCCTGTTCTTTACTCTGACAATTTGTGCAGGTATCAAATAGAAGCTATTTTTAGTTGAGATCTAATAACAAATCCTGCCTAAATGAACAACGGAGAATTAAAATGGGAGAAAAAATGGAAAAAAAAACGTAGGAGGAGACATTCACATCAGGTACAAGAAAATTACAGTCAGAGGACTGACTGTTTCAAAGTACAGTTTGAAGACAATTGTTAATCAACAGGGAAAAAACCCACCTTACCCTGGGAAGCAAGCTTCAAAATCAAAATTTCTCTTTGTCCGAGATGAACCAAATCAATGAGATTTCAAGGCAACAGCGGTGAGTCCTGGCAGGCGTGGCTGGAGCTGCACCTGGAAGCCGGAGCCTGTAGCATTTGGAGTGACCCTGACTGGAAATGGCCCTGGTCCTGCCTTTCATCTTGGAATAAAGTAATTGAGGTTTAACACTTCAAGACAGAAAGAAGGTGAGACCTTTCCATGGAAAACTCACCACAAAACTGGGGTTTACTGATAAAGAACTTTGAGGGGATTCTGTGAGAAGGACTCTTCCCACTTCTCAAAACTCACACGCAAACACCATTGTTCTAATCCAGAGGTAGCCACAGAAGATGCATTTCACTGACTGGCTGGCCCTGAGTGCTGCTCCACCAGCCCTGGATGTACTGACATGGTGAAGCAAGGCTCTAAAGCCATTTCTTACACCAGCCTGGTGCTGTAATGCTAGTTAATGGGGGTGGGGTGTGAATAGGAGAGAAAGGAGCGGGTTGTAAGGACACAGCAGAGGACAGAGAGTAGCCCAACCTTACTTCTTGAGATGCCCCAGGAGGAACTATGAAGGAGAATTCCTCCTGGAGGAGCCTGATCCAGCATGACCTTCCATGATGCCTCAGAAAATCAGCTATGGCTTCAAGTCCACCTGCTCCCAGAGTTCAAGAGTTGTTGCTTCTTTTCTTCTCAAGAGCTTTCATCAGGTCAGACATGAAGTCTGCTTGCCTGCCTCCAGCACCAATGGGAGGTGGCCTAGCTGACTGTTGCTCTCCAGCTTGTTCTGTGTTTTCTGGCCTTTTTGAAGGAAGTGGTACAGGTTTCTTCATTGGAGGTGATGGCTTATTGGCAACAGGTGGAGGTGGAGGGGGTAATGGCAGGTCTCCATTACCGCTGCTGGAGGCTGGCGGTGGTGGAGGCACAAAATCAGGAGGAGGTTCACAGAAATCAGACGGTGGTGGTGGAAAATCAATCTTCTCTGGAGGTGGTGGCACTGGAAAGCTGTCTGGATCTGTTAGGGAAATGCCACTGTCTCGTTTGACTTTGGAGGGTAGAACTGGCGAAACAGAAACAGCAGATGACCGCCTTTCAGGTGGGAGAGGAGGCTGCAGTGGCATCCTCTTACTCTGGTATTTCTGTGACCTCATCACAGGCTGTGCCAGGCCAGGCGCACTGACGTTGTCTGACTTCGCCTTTGGTAAACAGAAGGAATAAAAGGACAAGACACGGTCAGTCCATGTAAAAGATAACACCACCACTTAAGGACAGGGAGAAGATGTGAAAACACACAATAAAAGTGCAGCAGACAGGCAGTGAAAGGGGCTGAGTGTGTTCTGCCTGAAGCATACAAAGAAGATTTCAGGTTTTTTTCTGGAGCTGCCTACAGAGCTTTGACAGTGGAAATCTCCCTGCTGACAGTATTCATAGTGCTTCTTCCAGCGCTATCCTCAGAAAATGACTCCTTTTAAAATTTCAAAGAACTGCAGTTAGTAAGACTAAAATACTCTGTCGAGTATCTTGGACTCTACTGCTCATTCCCTGAGAATGTGAAGACTTAAAAAAAAAAAAAATCTGCTGAGTTTTGCATCCAAAAATACTGAGCAAGGTTTGAGAACATAAAAAGCAGATGTAGTTTTGGCTGTCACCCCACTCTATACCTCTATCTCTGACATAGCTGTGACTGCTGGGTCTCTGGGTAGAGCTAAAATAAGGAAGTCACCCATCTCTGCCAAGCTGATTAGACACAGCAGTGACCCAGGAAGAAGGAGGAGAGATTTGGGAATTTAATGTCTATGTGTCCAGATTCCCTGTCCCCAGTGCTCTGCAGCACGGTGCAACATGCATGCACCCATGGGTCCCTCATCACAGGAGGCACAGCCCACTGTGAGGAGAGGTGCTCAGGAAAGCCGCCTGGCCCCATCCTGTGTGGCACACAGCTCGGGAAAGATTTTGCCCTGGTGACCAGGCAAGAGCCCCGGGTCCTCCACGCCTGGGGAGGGGTGTCCTGGGCAAGGCGCCTCCACTGCTTCCGAGTCAGCACTGTGACAAACAGGCGCTTGAAGCCACTAAGTTCTAGTCCTAAGTCCTAGTGTCTGCAAGGTCATGAGGTGTTCAAACCTTCTGACAGTGTTCATGAGGAAAAATCCATCGAGCATCTGTCATAAAGTTAAGAAAGGGAAACATAGGACAGCAGTTCGTTACTGAAGGGTTTAGTTTGACAAAATTTTAGGTGGCTTTTCTTTTATCTTTTTTCCTAGTTTTTCTTTTATCTTTTTTCCTCTGAAGATAAATAAAGTCCATTTGGTGATAGATGAATATAATTTACTACTCTTAATTTTTTTTAGGTAGCAACTGGTAGCTCTTGACAGTTGCTTCACAACATGTGATCTGTTCTTATAAGCCTGTGGGCAAGTCTGCTCTCCTGAAAACGAGGCTCTGTAACGTATTTGTTCCTCGTTTTGCTAATTTATCAGTTCAGAGGCAACTTCCTCTCTAACTGTAGCACTGTGCACCCTGAAAGACTTCAGCTTGATCCTTTGGCCTCAGGCTCCCAGAAGCTGTGACATGAAGAACAAAACATGTTTGCTTCTGCTAGAGAAAAGTTAGCTCTGCGGCCCCGCAGCCAGCACGACTGACTGTAGCTTGAGCTCGCGCTCCCTGCCCCGCTCCCCTGGCCTACAAAGGAGCAGTACGAAGATGGAAGTAAATGAGACATTGGAGGAGGGACCTGGCCGACTTCTGAGAACATGTTCGGTTCCAGAGGAAGTGAGGTTCAGAACAAAGAAACAGGTCTTTTTAAAGGAGGAACTCAAAGACAGAAACAGGAAGCACAGGACACACAGCGCAGGTGACAAAAAAATCCCAGGAATTCATTTGACTTGTCCTGTGACATTATGTATGAGGGAGAGATTGAATAATGAACTGCAAATAGCTGCAGCGTTTCTTGGTGGGATGTTTCTGAAGTCCTCATGCTATACTGATACTTTCACAGCTAGAGATGGAGCAAGTAGGCAAAATCTGAAGCTTAACCAAGGGATGCACTTAGAGCCTAATGAAAACATGTAATGTTTTCCTTACTTCATCCCACTTTCTCCTTTCTTACACAGTCATCTTCAGCTGTGCAGAGTGTTTCCTGCCAAAAGCATTACTATGTCCTTTGGGTAACTAAGGCAAGACCTGTTTTCCAGCACAGACAGAAAACAGGAGGAGGTTCTGCCAGCACAGACCCTTTGAGGCTGTCCCAGTAGGCGCTGCTGTTTCTGCTGTGCAAACTCACTCCTGCTCTGAAGGACACAAGGGGCGGGATGGGATGGCTGTGCCTTCCCCTTGCACTGGTGGCTCCCTGCTCCTGTGCAATAGGCACACTGTTTGCAGTCTGCAAAGCCACTTCGCCCAGGAACCCAATCCATGTCACAACAGTGCCCTGGCACTTTGAGGGGAGAAGATTGTGAAGAAAATCACACTTGAAGAAGTGGTTCAATTTAACTAGTGCACTGCTAGGAACTGCTGACCTGTACCTCTGATGCATTCACTTTCCTCTGAGTCTCTGGAAGTTCCCCACTGGAACGACAGACAATTTGGGGAATCTGTCCATTTGACTGAACGGCACCTGTGGCAAGGAGAGGAGACAGAGGGAAGAGAGTGTTAGACTGTTACATTTTTGTGGTATTAACCAAACTAAGAAAAAGGCTGTAAAAGTGTCTTTGCAACTTCCACCACAGAACCACAGTCACTACAGGGTTTTTTTTACACATAATTCAGTAAAATCCATGAGAACATCACGTTTTACTTCAGTCTTATTTTGTGACTTTTCATATTCTGTTCGTGACCTAAGGAATGTAAACAAGACATCTTACATTGAAACTAATGCCTGTCCACATGCCTCCATGGCTGTAGCTGACAATCCAACAGGAAGAGCAACTGCCAGAATTACGAAGACACACAACAGGAACCACCAGAGTGTGTAAAGGTGATGGCAAATGAAGAGCTTTTTCTCCTCACTTGTAAACAGTAATCACAGAAGGGGGGCGCTAGGGCTGACACAGGAATAGAGGAGGGGAGCTGGCTTTGGAAAGGAAGCTAAGCAGAAATCAAACTGGCAAAGTTAAGCCCAGCGTCTGGCCTTCCACTGTTGAAATACCTGTCTTTCCTAACAGAATTTTGATACTTGCAGCGTGTTGCAGGATGACTACATTCTCACTCTTTATTGCACGGGTTTTGGTTGGTTTTTTTTCCTTCACTTCAGGCTGAAGATTAAAAGTGCCATAGTTGCCAATCCATGAGTCCTGAGAGCCAAAGGTTTGAAGTTCTACAGAGGGGCTGATCCATTTTCTTTAGTAAATGGGCTAATAGCTCTGAAAGTTCTCCCCCACCTGGAATCACAGAAGATTTGTGTCCCTCAGGGGATTCTCAGATCAGTGAAGATCTGCTGGCTGACCAAGTTAAAGATCTGCAAGACGCCTGCCCACCATTACTGTGTAAGGGACATGCATAAATAACCCAGTGCTGTCAGACAGAGTAAGTGAAGATGAGACCAAAGCATTTATGAAAAAATCTCTGGCCCCTGTATAGTCTGATGAGGATTAAATAAACTCTCCAGTCTCGTCTAGGACTTTTGGAAGCTGTACATATCAAAGGAGTAGGTAGTGTTTGGTGCCTAGATACACAGGTTTGTAACCCTTACCAACTGCTTCCTCTCTATTGTAATTTACAGGACTGAGATCCAGCCAAGTTCTCCTTGTGTACTGCTTGGGTAATAGAACACATGTATCCTTAGCTGTCCACAGTGTCAGTCTAAGCACAGTGATGGTTCTGGCAAAGAGTTTATGAAATCCACTAACAGCAGAAGCAGCAGATTACCATTTAGCAAACAGGCTGTAGTTCATATGAACTACAACAAACAGGCTGTAGTTCATATGAACTACAGCCTGTTTGTTGAAGGACTAACATGGAAGTTGATAGATAAAAACCAATCTTGTGGCTGTAAGTGTGCAGTGGAGAGAGATATAAATCCCTGGGTTCCGTGGCCATGCCTTAGGTGGAACAAGTTACTTCCTCTCCTCATTTTGTCTGCTGTGCACAGCAAAGCAGGAATTTGGACTTCACACTGTTCAGTGGTGTTGCTGCTCTCAGTCATGCAAAGATTTAACCAGACGAAAGAGAGCAGAGAGAGATTCACAGTATAGCATTCTGCTTGGCAAATGTGACACACCAGGAAGCTGGGACATGGCTAAATGGTAATCTGCTGCTTCTGCTGTTAGTGGATTTCATAAACTCTGCCAGACTTCAACGCAACATGTGACAGATCAACTCCTGCCACATACCTGCACATATGCTACAGACAGTCAGCTAAAGGACCCACAATCAATCCAATATGTGAGCTCATGCATTCTATTATCAAGATTTACTTTATAATTTCAATATTATGGCATTCTTTGCGCATCAGGTTCTTAAAGAATTTATGTTGAATCAATATTTAAGAAAAAAATAGTAGTCCAAATATCAATACCCAAAGTTATAATGAAAATACTAAGCCTTGTAGTGAGATGGAACATCTGAACAAAGGAAGATCCTCCACCTTTCAAACAATGATACTGTGCTGGCACACAACACTGACTGTTTTTTCAGTGTCCAAAGGTACACATAGTGAGGCAGAGAGGCAGAGAGGCAGAGACCCCCCCGTTCCAGCACGAGGGTTGGACGAGATAATCTTTTAAGGTCCCTTCCAACTTCTAATGCTCTCTGATTCTGTGTCATCTTTTGCCTGTAACGTGCCTGGCGCTTGGGACACTTCAGAACCACAGACTAGGCAGTCTGGGGTACACATGAACACTCAAATCACTGGCTACAGCAACATGGCCAGGCAATATGTGAGATGTGAGAACAGAAGTTGCACCTGCCTTCCTGAGCATTGCTTTGGGCTGTCACAGGAGATAACAGAGTACAGCTCCCTGCTCAGCTCACACAGGGCTGCAGTTTTCTCTAGCAGATTTTAGCCTGTATTGAAATCAGCCCATGTAAATGGTTATACAGCCACCTGAAAACCAAACAGAAGAAAAACCACTTTCCTCCATTTCCAAAATTTGAGCCACAGGCTCACAGGCAGTTCAGGCTACAGTATTACAGTTGGGCCCCAGGTTTTATACAGGGTGGTAACAATAACTCTAAGACAGCAAAAATCAGTGACTTGCC
The DNA here is from genome assembly GCA_013399135.1 of Heliornis fulica. Taxonomy (NCBI): domain Eukaryota; kingdom Metazoa; phylum Chordata; class Aves; order Gruiformes; family Heliornithidae; genus Heliornis; species Heliornis fulica. The sequence goes on along the minus strand of VXBZ01000284.1, from coordinate 552,990 downwards.
TCAATTAGAAGGCTAATGATCCTTCCGAGATATTTCCACAGAGACATCACATGCAGCTAAAACCCTTTCAGGCTACTTAACCATTTAATGGGATCCATTAGTTAAGATTAACAGTATGTTTTATGATCATGCAGTGTTCCTGTATTTCACAGAATCACAGAATTGTAGGGGTGGGAAGGGACCTCCAGAGATCATCGAGTCCAACTCTTTGCCAAAGCAGGTTCCCTAGAGCAGGTCACACAGGTTGGTGTCCAGACGGGTCTTGAATATCTCCAGAAAAGGAGACACCACACCCTCCCTGGGCAGCCTGTCCCAGTGCTCTGTCACCCTCACCATGAAGAAGTTCTCTCATTTTAGTTTATTTTTTTCTTTTTTTTTTTTTTCCCATATTTTTGACAGGAGCTGAAGTTATACAATTGTAAAATGTACTTTATAAGGCCAGATCCAGTAAGGACTGCAGCATCAGTGTGGAGCTCCACTGGCCAGCCACATCCCCCCACTGCCATGAGCACCAAAACACAAAGTTCTCCATGACTGTCCCATCCACCCTCACTGAAGTACCTCCACACAACCATCAAAAAATCCTCTGATGTCAAACAGCTTGTTAATGGGTCTTCCTAACCCAAATGCACATTTATTATCATTATTTTACTCCAAGGAATTACAGGAAGACCACCCACTTCTCACATGTACTGAAAAAAGGCAAACTTGGGAAGGTATCTGGAGGATCCTGAGTTGTCTGGGTGAGAAGTCAGAATATTATCTGCCAACACCAATTCTGACTTTGCCTGTCTCATAACTGTAAGCACTTGGCCAGCTTGCCCTTCCTATTAAACAAAGCATGTAAACCAGAAACATCCATGCCAGTTACAGCTAGCAATGTGTACTGTTGTATCTGCACAGTGATAAAACAGGTAACAGCAATAGGATGACGTTAATGGAAAAATAAAGTTAGAGAATAACCCAATCCTTCTCTCTCTGCATCCTTCTTCTAACATCTTCACTGTTACTGTGCAAATGAGTGAAAGGCCTGGAAAGAGAGTGGCTCACCCTGTAATACTTTTCTGAAATGACTGTTCTCAGAATATCCCACTCATCCATTTACTCACTGGAAGAAAAGCTCCCATAGAGACAGCATAGAGATGGGCAAACAGAAAACTTCAAGACATGGAGAGGGAGGATAAAGACTCATATTCAGAGTCCAACAGAAAAACATCTTATTAAATTATGCAGATTTAAACTGCCCTTTGGAGAGATGTCTTTGTATTCTTCAAGCTCTAACTCTGAAGTGAGAACTCAGCTGCTAACTTATAGATCAGAACTACACCGGGCTGTCTAGAGCAAATATTACCCTGCTGAATTACCCACTGGATTCTGAATAAGCACTGATGATGACAGAAAGGGGCAATAAATGTGATTCCAATTGCTGTGACAGCATCAGTACCTGCTGCTACGGATCCGGCAGTCGCGGCTGGTTCCCCTGTCCCTTGATTTGCCCATCGAGAGGATAAGCCAGCTTTCTTCATTGCACATTTGTAGTTATCATACAGCACCTTTCCATACTGCAAAACAATCAAAACACCACAGTAAGCATGGTATTAAGCTTGAAATAGGCCAAACGTTCCTTTTGCTCTCAGACAAGTTTTCTGGCCCCATTCCTTCCTACCCAATGTTGTTAAAAAGTAGCTTTCTACAAGCCTTGTGACTGTTTTGCATAGGGCCAGGTGTAAAGCATCTCTGCAACAGCACAATAAAACATGAATCCCTGTGACCAGGCTCAGTCCTACTGATATAATTCTCACATCTTGTGTTCACTTCAGTATCTATAAATATCCTGAAATTTGGCTTTAAAACCAACTGTTCTCAATAAATATCTTTTTCCAGTGTTTCCCAGAATTACATTTTCAGTCTTGAGACACTGAATCTTGGGCTCTAGAACAAAGACCTCTGTTAGTGTTAGACACAAAATAATCTGACGTTCACCCCACATCTTATTGCATGTCTGCTGCAGCAGAACCGACAGAAAAGAACACAGACCTAACAGGAGCAGGTCTGTGGAGCCTGGCATAGCCAGCGTATTGGGCTATATAGAAATCCACCTCCCATCACATTTTGTGCAAACCAGAATGGACAGAACACAGACCTTTCTGAAGAGGGTGAGGCAGCAAATTTGGGCAGAACTGTCTGAAAAAAGTCACAGCTGGACTGACCAGAGCCTGTGCATCTTTAGCCACAGCGCTACCGTGCCAGATAACTGTGGAGTGGGTTTTACAAGGACATGAATTTTATAGCTACAGAGTTCACCCTCATGTTAATGAGAAAGCCACACTGATAACTAGGGTGTGGGAACATCCAGAAATTTACTCTGGTCATGCTGTTCTGGTCTCTCTTTCCATGGTAAAATTAGGAAGAACGTCCATTCTTGTCAGAACATTGCCAACTGAAGCAATGACAGGATTTTACAGAAAGCATACTTAACTGAGTTTACTTTTAATCTCACCTTGGCAATTCTTATTCCTGTTACCCACCGATGCAGGGTTGTTTGATCATCGCAGCATAAGTACTTGATATACTGTGACTCCTTTTGAATCTGGGGGTGCTGAAAAGATATTGATCCATAAAGTAAGACAAACAGAGAATTCAAGTCACTACACAAAAGTGTGAAGGCACTGCACAGGGTTCTCAGTGAGAACACTGCCTGTAGGCATCATGTTAACTTGAAAAACAAATAAAGCAGCAAAAAACAGAGTACAAGAAAATATAAAAAAAAGATGGTGATTATGAACTGTACATGAGTCGCCACTGGCAGCATATACTTGAAATAAATTTAATGCATTGTAACATGAACTCAAAGGCTTCAGAAATCTAACTGATCTAGAGTTCAGTGAAGTCAACAAATGCCATGGTTAAAGGTCCAACACCCAATGTATAAACACTGGAAGGCTGTATGTTTCTCATTGTGGTTTGTCATCTGCAAGGCATCCAGCCTGACTGCTGAATATAATTAGTTTTCAAAGAGTATGTGAAATTTTCTTAAGTGCAAACTCTCAGCTGAAACAATTATTTTCCTTCTGTCTGGGCCTAGTTCTAGCTTTCTTCATCTACTTTTTTCATTCTGCTTTACTCTTATTTGCCAACAGTTTTCTAATACTGCCATATGTTCTAGATAGAGGATCATTCAAAATTCAACACCACCAGAAGTAATCTTTTCCATTTGTCTGTATCAGAAACATTTATAATTTAAATACGTATTTTTCTCTCGTTTGGATGCAAATCTCTTCCCCTTACTGATCAGTGTAGTAATGGGATGTTAAGATGTACCACTGCAATTCAAAGACCACCAAAACACCAGGCTGCCTACTTGCCTGAGACCGAGCATCCTCTCTAAGACTACTGGAATTTGGTTCCCCTGCTACAGCAGAGAAGGATGTGAGTCCTTAGTAGCTTGGATGGAATAACATAGTACCATCTCTTAATATTCAAGAAAAGAATGAAACCAAAGGAAAAGGCTTCATTATGCTCACTTATATATTCATTTCTATTTACAGTTTAATAAATTATAGGTGCGGTTAGTGAAATCCTGTGAATGCAGCAAAGAGCCTCTGACTAAGGTCTAAGGATTCACTGCTGTCAAACCACTCTCTTTTCGGCCTGGGCAGTTGAAAATTCAAAGCACAGCTCCACCCTGCAGCAAGAACCCAGGTTTTATACATATTGTTAAGCCCTCAAAGCAGAGCAGTGTTGGACATGGAGAACTCAGCAGGACCTGCCAGCCTAGGGCTGATACAGGCACCAGATGTCTCCTCGCAGACACCTGATGGTGACTGGGGTGTCCCCAGCACAGAGGCCAAACCCCAGCCACAGCTGGGTGAGCTGGGGCTTCAAAAGCAGAGCTGAACACAGAGGTCTTGCTCCTCAGCCACGTCTCTGCTCCCTGCTCAGCACTGCAGACACCAGGCTTCCTTTGCTTATGCTGACCCAACTTGTTTATGAGGCCACACTGTGATTCAAATAAAAGGAACTGGTCTGTGTTAAATATAACCCACTTCACCATGCTGTAGTTCAGTTTATTTTTTTAAAACCCAGCAGCGCACAGCATGGACCCACATACAGTGTGGGGCTCAGGACACCTGTGGTTTCTGTAGGGAAGTAGCAAGGGACAGCTGTGAGAACAGGACTGTGCAAACTGTACGGGTCCGTACTGCTGCCAAAGCCCTGTTTCATCGGCTATCGGAGCAAGAGCGAACATACTGGGCACATAACTCTGAGGAAGGAAAAAGCAGGGATATTACTCTTCAGGGATCTCACAGTCACAGATGTGTCCCAAAGTGGTGCTGTGGGTAACTGCATTACAGCTCCCTGCATGTCAGGAACTCAGTTGGTCACACAGCTCATCCTGGTTGCCATTTTTCTGCAAACACATAGCTGGACATCTGCCCTGGACAATAAATATGCAAAGTCCACTTCAGCCCTCTGGAAGGGTCCATGGTTACCTTATTCTACTCTCCCAAGATGAGAACTAGGGACATCTCACGTTGCAAGCCCAGAGATGCCAACTCACCAGATGCCTTAACTGCAGAGCAGGCACCATGCCCATCCCATGGCCCTTGCCTCACACAGCACCCCTTCTCAGAGTTCAACATACAGGACTGTATCTTGCTGCTATACACCTATGCCACATACCAAACAGGCAGTAACCAGGGTCCTTGGACAAACACTCTTCTTCAGCTCCCCAATGTCTGCCTGTCCCCATCTCCAGCAGCCTCAGACAACTGGAATGCTTCTGTTCCAGCAACACAGCATGTTCCACTACTGCAACACGTGGCCAGGACACAACACATGACAATCGTTATTGCCTTCCACCATTATGTGACCAAACTCAGTGAAAACCATTAGAAAACTCAGTCTGAGGAGTATTTTTAAAAGGGAATTGAAAGTGGGCACTTCTCTTTGTGGTACAGTACATCCCATAGACCTGCGTTACGCTATCACCAAAAAAGCCAAAAGAACCAGGACGTGAAAACAAAGACACTCAACCCTGTGTGAATTCAGATCTTCAAGCACTTTTCAACCAGTATTAGCAGGGAGTTTTTTGTGCCCACGTGTAAGGTCCTGCCAAACCCAGCAGATGGCACCCAAAGCTTTCAAAAATGGAAAGAGCAAGGATAATGTTTCTTTTCTTCCCTGTCATGGCAACAAAGTCCAACGGTCTACATACCTCAATTTCAAACATCACACTTAGCAACACTTTTATTACAAGAAAAAACCCAACCCTTACTTCTGTAATTTAACAGATAATTAATGCATACATCAGGAAGAAAGTGCATAATGCATAAACAAGGCAGAAGAGGAAGATGCCATAGAACAAGGTCAGTAATGGTTGCACACAGACAGATACCCTGCCCCAGGGATGTGCAGCTGGGGAGCTCAGAGGGGCTGCTGCAGACCTCTCTCCCCCCTGGGCCACCCAACAGAAATATCAGTTTCACAAGAATACCCCAACTGTGTCAGACTAAAAGGTCCCGGAACCCAATATCTAGATTTTGAGAGTGACCACAAATGAATACTGACAGAAGAGAAAGAAAGAGGCAAGCATATATGATACTTCCTTCTCTGTATTCTCCCTCTCTGCAACTACTCAGGGTAGGGGACTTTCTGAGCCAGATGGGGTTGATATCCTTCAGATACTTCAGCTTTTTACTGAACCCAGAGAACGCTCTGGAATCCACAGTGCCTCTAGGCACCAATTTTCCAAGGTCTGCTACACACTCTACGAAGAAACACCTCCTGCTCTGAACCTGTCTGCTACTAGCTATGGCCGAGACACTGAATGGCTGACCCCTATCCATGCCTCTCCATGCCTTTCCTCAGCCTAGAAATCTGCATCATACTCCTGGCAATTTGTCTCTTTTCCATCCGACAGGCTTCCAGCCTAAAGAGTAATTCTTCAAGTCAAAGTAGTTCCTTGACTTTGTTTAACCTTGTTGCTCCTCTTTGATTCTTCCCCAAGCTTACAGCATCTCTGAGATGAGAGGACCAGAACTGCAGTTATGGTAAAGGAAAACCATGGACCTGTGCCATAGTATGGCAACAGTCACTGTTTTATCACCTATGACTTTCCTAACCATTCCTAATGTTTGATTTACATATCTGACCACTACTGAGCACTGAAACAAAGCCTTCATCAAGTCATATACCATACTCCTGAATGGTAGAGGTCAGCAACAAGTCAACAATTCTTCAGCCTGCAGTTTCCTCAACGATCTAATGTAGCATCATCAGCAATCTTCCTCACCTCACTGCTAACCCTGCCATCTATGAATATTTTGGGACTGTGGGGTTCTTGCCAACCTGAGAAGCTGAGAGGGAACTGTCAGCAAACAAGGCTGAGTGTCCTGTTCCAGACAACACGGGAGTTATTTTCTTTCTACCTTCTAACCCATCTTGTACTACCTATTGTCTCCACTGGCCAATCCATCCTAACTCCTGACATTCACCAGTGGGGCCTATTCCAAATTGCCCCAATCAGTTCCTTGATTTAATTACTCCAATCAGCAACCATGATTAACTGCAGAGTCACAAGTCTATTTTGTCAATATGTGTCCAAACTAGGAGGTTGCCAAACACCCACCTCTCACGGGGAAGGTTAAACACCTCAAGGTACAGACCCAGGCAGTCTGTACCTTTGCTTTCTAACAGGTAAGGACTGTATTGTTTCTCACCTTCCAAGAAGCAGCAGCAACACCACTGGCTCCCCTTTTATGTGTAACTTTGCCAATTTTGCATAAAACATAACTTTCTACTGGGCCCAGAAGTTGACTGGAATTATCTCTTTACCTTTCCTGGGCTTTGGATAAGGTCTAAGAAGGACTGTTCCATGCTGACAGAGCTCTACTGCAGCTGTCTGCAAGACCAGGCCACAGGACCAAACACCAGCAGCACGAAGCTTAGTACTGAAGGTTTATACCTAGAAAAGATAATTAGAAAGTGGCTCTGATGGAGCCATTTGGCTTCCTGTGTTTTTAAATGCATGAAGCATGCTACTTTGGATAGGAAGGTATGAAGTTTCAGCCAAGAAATGTTATACCCTGCCTCAACAGATTGCTCACTTGCGGGGAACTGTACCATGGTGAAATTACTTTGACAGTACAAATGGCAGAAGTCTCTTCTGTCAGTGCTGACCTTTACAAGCTCGATTATCCACTAAAAACTTCAGGTCACATGCAAAATCTATGAGATAGTAAAAAAATAAACAAAAAAGCTGACTCAGGATTATCAATTCAGACAAGACTCTGGAGAGCTGAATGTCCCTGGAAACGATGGTGTGAAGTCATGTGAACCCATTTCCTCCTTTCACAGCTCCTGTGTCTCAGGGTAGTTGTTCTGTACAGACCAAAGCGTGGCACAAGTCTGGCTTTGCTAAACAAGTTTCATAGTCCCTGTAATAACCTCTCTGTGAGACTAACTGAGGTCAGAACAATATCAATCATGACAGTCATGTGAGAAATACTGTATTTTCAGGCAAAGTGACACTAACCTCAGTATGTCACAGTTTACATCTGTCTCAGAGACAGACAAAGTATTTTCTTACGTGGTGTGTACCATGTCCTGAAAAGGTCATTAAAATCATATGAGAGCAAAGTGAAAACATCTCATCTGGAAAGGTTTATCACCTTTGCCTCTGAAATGTGCAGCACCAAGATGAATTATGAAAGACAATTGTTTTGAAAGCAACCATGCCAGAAGTCATAGTTTGAATGAAATATGGTAAAATATTTAAGTAGAAAAGAACTCCATGATTTTTCTCACAGAAAAAAATAATTAGTAATTGTTCTAAATAATATGGTGTATTAAAGTGCAATTTGACTACAGTGAACTTTTTTCTCTGCTGATGTCAAAACTCTTAATAACGATGCATAGTTGCATTGATGGGCCTGATTTTTTTGAAGAGCTGGAAACCTGTACAGTTACTTAAGGTCTCAGTACCTCAAACATAAAGCTGCAAAAGGATGTACCATGTTCCACACAGAAAAGCACTCAAAAGGTTTGGAAGAGAATCTAGCATTCTCCTCTGAGACACTGTTTCAACAAGTATCAACTGTCTAGAGATAAAGCAGAAGCACTTGAATATAAAGAGCTTATTTTTTGGAGAGGTTTAAAAAAATATTTGTGCACAGATTATGTTTTCAGATATAAAGTAAACTCTTTGCCCGATGAAAAAAAAAAGAACACTTAGAAAAACCTGAAGAATTTGGAACTGTGTGATGTGGTTTCTACGGTTTGTGCCAAAACAAATTACTAAGAGCCACGTGTGCATGAAATTAGAGATTATCCCAAGAAAATGTTCTTCTGCTTCACTTTCTTCCAACACTGAAGACAAAAAGTATTCTGAAGTTAATCAGGCATCTCATTGGTTTCCTTGCCCCAAAATATATGGATCATTACTGAGTCTTTCAGGCAGAAACAATAGCCAGAAACACAGAGTGACTAACTTTGGATCAAAAGCTTTGGTTTTAGGACAGATTTTCTCAAAATGGTCAATATTTTTGGATACCTTATCTTCTACTGACAAACTTGTGCTATGTTGAGCTACCTTCTCTGAAAAGCCTAGCCTCTTCTGGCTCACATGACCACAAGAGTCAGGACTCTTCAAAAATCACACCGAACTGATCCCAATTATCATTACTGTTAAACATGGTCAAAATCTGATGCCAGCAAATCATACTTTCCAAAGCTCTTATATTCTATTTCTCAGTGTCCATTCTCTGTCCTTATTCTCCTGATTGTTTTGTTCTCCCTATTGTTTATGCATTACTCCTGCAAAAATGTGTGCATGTCCTATGACTATAATCCCACACATCTGAAAGTGTTCTGTAGCAGTTTGCTTTTCAGTTTATCTAGCCACTAATTTCATTCTGAAATACTTATCAGAAGTATTTGTGCCAATACAACTTTCAAATATTTCACATAAAAAAAAAATAATCAGAGAATCTCTTGGTCTCTACCCTCATATCCTGCTCTAGCCATTCATTCTACATCTTTTTCCTAACATTTTCTATCTCAAACAGTGCTAACTGTCCCCTCCTATCTTAACTACGCTTGTGCTGAATGCATTACGGACATGACTCAGTCTGGGATGGAGCACACTGGGTGTGAGGCAGGAGGGAATCAGGAGTGGAGTGACTAAATACTAAATTTCCTTCTAGAATGACGCCATTGCTCTTGAAAATTTACTTCCAAAATTCCGAGGATCATTAGAATTTTTTAAATGATACAGTAGTTTCCAAATGATGCCAGGAAAACTTAGCTGTTTATACTGCACAAGAAAATGTACCCAGCTGTGGCAATAGAGGATGATTTGCCTTTGTCTCAGTTTATCCCCAGGAAACTAATTTTTTTTCATCCTAGATTAATTCAGCATTATGCACCATTACCTTCAGATTACTCAAGCACAACCAGCACCAATAAACTATAATTAAATCCACTCTTTGTCACAAGCACATCAGATGGACTAAACCAGCAAATTTGCATATAGATTACCTTGCTATTTGTCTGCTTTGAGAGATTTTTCAACGTGGTGTGACAAAACCTGCTGCTGGACCCGTGTGCGCGCGCGCACGCACATACACACACGGAGGCACTTGTAACGCACAAAGGAAACGTTACGCTTGCACTGCACAAATACTGTCTGTCGCTGGTATCATGAACAGACCCTTCCTTCACGGTGGCATCTCTTGGGTTTGGGGGCTTTCACTTTTGCAATATGAATAGAGCCATGAAAGGTCTCATCCATTTCTACAGCATTTTCCATGTAACACAGTAGATGGTGAAAGAGAAGATCTACGGGGAATTTATGCATAAAAATTTGCATTTTAAAATGCAAAGGTGACTGAGGAACCAAATGACTCCAACCTGCACACCTGCTGCTTGCAGTGTGTGAAATTACTTTTTCTGTGAGGAAGAGAGATTGCTGTTCCCTCACTGCTTCTCTCCCAGGAGCAGTCAGCACTTTCCGCAGGGTGGCAGGGAGACCTGTGCTGCTACCCTCTCATGACACCTCTGCTTGGACCAGAGGGACAAATCTGACCTTGACAGATGCACGTTTGTGAGAGAGTGTTCTTTCACACTTGGTTGCCCTTTCATTTCCCTTTTCTTTGCATATAGAAGTCTCTATTAAAAAAAAAAAAAAAGACTCACTTTATCTGTGGGATCTTTAAATTTTTGCAAGCATAACATTTAGGCTGCAAAGAAAACAGGAAAGACCTGCATGTTTAGAGGAGCAGATGCCCCAAAAGTATTTATGTTATTCAGAGGCTCTATTTGTAGTATGTTGAGGTTTATTTGGGCAGGGAGGGCAATGATTTGTTTTGGGTTTGTTTGTTTGGGTTTTTTAATTATGGGACTTCCTTTGAGGAAAGAACGCTTATTTACAAGCTGTATAGAACAATTCAATTTAAGAAGGTTATAGGTCAGCAGAGACCAAGTAGCTACGGGGCAATAAACAGTTCTTCAAGACTTACTGTTGCCACAAAGCCTAAGGACTCCTGAAAGCCAGCCCCATTGAAGCCTCTGTGCCAGGCTGCACTCATGCTCAGCCACATCCCTTTTGGTTTACTGCTGAAGGTGACTCTGCTGTCTGACAACAACCGGGCAGCTGTGCTCTTTGCAGTTGGTCCCAGCTGGGCTTTCTGCTGCCTGGGAGGAGGTGATAGGAGGAAGCAGCTGCTTTGTTCAGTTACTGCAGTTGCCTCTTGAATCATCCTGAAAGGAAACTCCTGAATGAGCTCAGCAAAGTGCCCTCTCTTTTGCTGGTAGACACTGTGATATGCTTTTGAACTGTTTTTGGCACACCACCTTTTTCCCCACTATCTCCTCAGTGTCTTGATGGTTAACATTTAAGCAAAAAGGCACTGCTGTGTGAACACGTTTTGTTCAGAGCTATGGTATATACAATAGGGTGCTGATGGAACTGCAAGAAGCACTCACAACACATCATGTTTCTGTAGCTGTAAGAGGAACATCCCACAAGATGGATCTGCAGACAAGAACATTTATGTTTGAGCTATGTTAAAATAGCTAGTCTAAGTGCAGCTCCAACATCGCAGGCTGCAAAAACTATGCCAGCTTCTGGCAAAGCATCAAAGCCCATGGTGTGCATGACTGCTGCTAGACTAACACCAGTACCCAAGTCAGTATCAGCTAAGCAACTCAGGTATGACCATTGAAGTTGAAATTAACTGGCTAGATTAAAAAAGAAACAGGATAGAGGGAGCTGCCAGCTTGCAGTGATTAGGTGCACATTAGCTGGGACACGCACTAGGATCAAAGTCTCACTGTCTCTGTGAGCCCCTCACTCACCTGTAGCCTAAGAGAAGTGGAGAAAAAACCCACATTCCAGTGAGGGAGATGGAGGTGAAGCAACATTCAAAGAAATGCCACAAATACTTTGAGGCAAAAGCCTGTATGATTCAGAGCATTGTTAAGACAACCTGAGAAATCTAATTGCTCTACCTAAAACTAAGTCACCAGGATTGTGATGAGCATTAGACATAGGGTTCCTCTTTCATCTAACTTCTGGATCATGCCTGGCACACAGACACTAAAACAGCAGGAATGCCCCCCTCATTCTTACAGTACATCTTGAGTGCTCTTCCCTCCATAAAGATAAACCATAAAGATGGCCAAGACTGGGTGGAGGCAAAAAGAAATGGTTTATCTTTTGTCCCTGCCAGTATGAGACAGGACCTTTGAAGGCAGGCACAAATGTTACGGGTGTTAGCCTTGTTAATTGTTTAGAAGGCTCCTCATTCACAGGGGGCATTAGCAGGCAGCTCAGCCATCCCCAGGAAAGCAAGGCATTTGCCACAGTTACTTGGGAAGACAAATGCCATCACTCCAAACATTTCTCCCTTCTTCTTTCTCCAGCTTTATATGCCAAGCATGATGTCATATGGTATGGGATACCCCTTTGGTCAGTTGGGGTCAGCCATCCTGGCTGTGTCCCCTCCTGATTCCTTGTGCACCCCACCTACTCGGTGGGGTGGGGTGAGGAGCAGAAAAGGCCTTGGGTCCATGTAAGCATTGCTCAGTAATATAAAAACCATCCCTATGTTATCAAGACTGTTACCAGCAGATATCAAAAACACAGCCCCATACTAGTTACTACAAAGAAAATTAACTCTACCCTAGCCAAAACCAGTACAGCTGCTTTCAAGCATGAGGCCATATTCAGCTCCAGTCAGCCCACCTCACTGGGCATTTGAATGAACATTTGAATGGTCATTTCCCCGTTGTTGTAGTCAGGATGTCAATTAGCTTAATCAGAAATAAATATCGTATTTTTTCATTTCAATGCTCAAAGCTGGGAAACGTCTGGTTCTGAATTCAACAAGATTTTCCACCTAGCACAGAAGCAAGATACTGCTGAAGCTTTTAAATCCCTGCATTTCTCCTGCAGTTTGAAGTACAAGCTGGTGTCCTGTGTCTAAGTTGGACAGTTAAGCTTTACACTCAGCAGAGCAAGTAACTTGGCTGATGACTACCCACTGTTTTGACACAGCAGTTACTAAAGGAGTCCTCACAAAACAGTAATTCTTTAAAAAACTATAGTGGTATGCATTATTCAAGAACCTTCCAGTGGCATTACAGCTTGCTGGAGCTAATAAGAGCTGCAGACATACCTATTTTCCAAAATGTGAAATCTCCTTTGATTTACAGCCATCCTCAGTGAACAGCTAGCAGGCTGCTACTTTTCCAATTTCCTTTCCCCATCTGCTTTAAAGACAGATAAACTTCTCCTGCAGCCAGCACAAAGTGGCAAGTGAAAGAGAACCTCTGTGAAGCTCACTGTTCCAAGGTTCATGGAGGGGAATGGAAGAGCTGTGAAGACACAGAAGTGCAGCCTTGGCTGTGGAGAAATTTCCATTCCAATTGGACTGAGCTTGTCATTCAAATTTCTTCAAAATTATTACATTGCCAGCATAATAAAACCAAATGTTTACCTGTTAAATCTACTGCCTTTTGCTCACTGCACCTGTCTGCAAAAGTACTGCCATTTCATCTCAAGGAGTTTATTCTCAAAAAATGGCAGGATAAGAAATACCTCAAGGATGAGGGTTTGTGTTCCTCTGTCATCTCATCCAATCACAGACGCCAACACTTAACTTTGCTCCTTCCCTCAAGCCCACAGACCTCAAGACTACAATCTTAGCTCCAACCTTCAAATGTAAGAGAAGGGTAGGACAAAACTATTCTCAGCTGCATGCCTTCTAAAAGGTATACACAGAATTAAAATTAATATGCAGAAATTATTACAAATATTAAATTCTACATTGTGTCACCCACAGAAAGCCATCCTAAGTGGATGGTTTCCCCTTTTGAAGCAACAGAAGATTTGAAGATGTCAATACTTGCCCATATTTCCTGACCAACTCCAGCCATTGCAAGAGACAGCTGTTAAAAGACACCAATTCTGAAACCAAGCCAGTCATGAATACACCAAATGCTGATTTGTGAGAATTAAAATTAAGAACAATCACTGTAACATAATCTATTCATCACTAAGTAGTGTTGCTTGGATATAATGATCTTACCAATATGATGTTTATTCTAGTATACTGCAAACACATTTTAGAAGCATTAGAGAAAAGAGTTTTGCTAAATAGGTTTCATACATTTATAAGCTTATTATATATAAATCTTTCCCTAGTGAGCTTCTAATCTTGTTCTTCACATCTGACACCGAGGGTGCAGTGCTAACGTCACACATCCGACAAAGCAAGTCTTTTAGTCATTGTGAGTTTTTTTGTGTGTAAGTTCTTATTTATAGCATACATCTTTTCACAGAAGATGACAATAAGTCCCAAAAGTTTTTCTAATCACTATGAGCAGTTAAACAAATTGCTACATACACTTTAAAAATCGTGCTTTTATTATGCCTAAACAGAATGTGAATAACTGTTATTAGTCAGATGTTACTCTGACTAGTCATGTTTAGAAAATCAATTTTCCCTTTTTCTTTAAATCAGCTCCCCTTTTCCTTTTTTTTTTCTCATTACAAGTTATATTTTTCAGAAAGAATGCTTACCTGTTAACTTCAGAAGGCTCACCCATTTTACGAAAAAGTATAAAGTGTTTTTTGCAAAGTATTTTGCAGAGAACCATAGTATTAAAACTGCTCATCCGTATTAATTACATACATCTGCTTCAGAAAATAGGTCTGGGGCTATAAACTTCTAATTGGCCATGTGTAAATTAGGTAACAGACATTTTGAATAAAAAAAGTGCTGTAAAGCCAGAAATGTGGTATTGTAAGTGTCCTCTGATGTGAATGTTTCCCATACTTGTTTTTCTGAAATGGCAAGATACTGGTTTTTTCTAATCTTGTTTGCACCGCAAGCCTTTAAATAGAGAAGCAGCATTAAGATTATATTCAGTCTTGTACACAACAATCAAACTGCATTCTGAAATGCTTACTAATGACAGACAGCAAGTGGGGCCTGATTACTGCATCCTCAAACTTTCATTTCTGCTATCTGAGCTATGTGAAAAGCATGGGCATCTTCTCCTTTACTAAAGGGAACACAGAATTCCCAACCTATTTGCAGAGGTATTTAAAAGGCGTGCAGACGATGTGCTGAAGGATGTGATCTAGCGGTGGACTAGGCAGGGTTAGGCTGCAGTTGGACTTGATGATCTTAAAGGTCTCTTCCAACCCAAGTTGTTCTATGATTCTATGAAAATGATATTCCACAGCCTCTTTGGGCACCCTGTCCCACTGCTCTGTCACCCTCAGTGAAGAAGTTTTTCCTCATATTGAGATGGAACATCTGTGTTCCAGTTTGTGCCCATTGCCCCTTGTTCTGCCACTGGGCACCACTTCCCTTCCTCTAGACATCCACCTTTTAGATATTTCTAAGTGTTTATCATACCCCCTTTCAGTCTTCTCAAGGCTAAATACCCCCATCTCTCTCCACCTTTCCTCCCAAGAGAGATGCTCGAGTACCCTGACCATCTTTATAGCCCTATGCTGGACACTCCATTAGTTCCTTGTCTTTCTTGAACTGGGAATGCCAGAGAGCTTGTTCACCAGAACTCCCAGGTGCTTCTCTGGAGACCTCCTACCCATCAGGCTAATCCTTAACCTGTATTGATGCCTGGGGTTATTCTTCCCTATGTGCAAGACCCTACACTCACCTTTTTTGAATTTCATTAGGTTCCTCTCTGCCCAAATCCCCAGCCTGTCTGGGTCTCCCTGAGTGGCAGTGCAGCCTTCTGGTGTATCGGGTACTCATCACAGTTTTTCTATCACCAGGAAATTTTCTGATGGTACATTGTCCCCTCCTCCAGGTCAATGATGAATATGTTGAATAAGACCAGACCCATCACCAATCCTGGGACGCACCACTGGCTATAGGCCTCCAAGTAGACTGTGCCACTTATCACAACAATCAATCATTCGAAGCATATTCAGCGTTGTTCTGAAGACAACTTTATAGATAGGGAGTATGGACACATATTGCAGGACTATCGGTCCTTAAAATTAAGGTTCTAAAGGTATGTTGCTGATCAACAATGAAATAAAGAAGAAAACAGACATGATTTTGCAGGAGACATTCTATCTCATCGGGGTTCCTGGAGCTTCAAACTTAAACATGTTCACATGTAGAAGAAACTGCACAAAATTTGCAGATTTTTTTTTTCTTGCACATTACCTTTAAGACAAAGCAGTGATCTGTAGGTGCCTTATATTTCACTTTGTGTTGATAACCGTAGTAGACGTTCATATTCTCAAACTGAAGGAAGCATGCCAGATCCCGTGATGTCTACAAATGAAAACCAAGCACATCATTGGTAGAACAAATTGAATTTTGATGCAAAAGAAATTAACTTTTTTTCAAATGCATGAATGCCAAAGCCATTTTTTTTAACTACCATGAAGTTGACTGAAGAGAAGTAAATTTCAAGTTTTTGCATTCTTAAAACTAACAATAAGAAGAAAGTCAGTATATGTTAAAAATAACATATAACAGTGCAACATTTTGCTGTTCTGGTTTTACTGTGCTTTAGTGCTCTGTGTGAAGATTTTGGCAAATGGCTAATAAGACCAAATAGAACATCACTGTAAGAAATAATTTTACTAAAACAGATACAGGACTTGCAAATACACCTTTATAATTTTGAGAGGAGAAAGAAAGTTTGGGTTTATTAATAAATTGCTTTTGGAGCTTTATTTGCTTCAATATAAACTCACATCAGGAAATAAGCACACATTTTGAGTGTTTTGCTTTGAATTTCCTCAAATTTCCTGGCAGCATTCCTTTTCTGTTTATCGTAATATTTGCTTGTTCACAATTTGTTTCTAAAGTAACAAGGTTTCTGTTGCTGACACACTTCTTGGTGCAGAATTACTCATGTAAAGCATAACTTTTACAATCCTTTAAGTGGAAATGCAAAAGTGTCCACGTTGCATGGTCAGTGTTGGCTAAATGCAGAAATCAGGAAATTACGAAAAAAGCCCACCCAAAACCACCACAAAAAGCCTTCAAAAAAACCCAAACCCTCTCTTCTAAGAATAGGATTATATTTCCACATATGATGGTTCTTCTATGCTGTTCTCATCCTTCTGATACTTTCACTATAACATGTCCTTGAGTTGGGTTTAGTTGCAAACTGGGTTTCTAAGAAAGATTTGGGTGGAAAGTCTGTATACCGACAGGGTTTCTCTCTCTTCCCTGAAGCTAATGTCAGGGATTTCACAGAATTGTAGAGGTCGAAAGTGACCTCAAAAGATCAGAGTCCAACACCCCTGCCAAAGCAGGTTCCCTAGAGCAGGTCGCACAGGTCAGTGTCCAGACAGGTCTTGAATGTCTCCAGAGGAGACTCCACAACCCCCCTGGGCAGCCTGTTCCACTGCTCTGTCACCTTCATCATGAGGAAGTTCTTTTGCACATTGTTGTGGAACTTCCTGTGGTCTCAAAGCCCTTCAATTATGAGAGTTCATCCCATAGGATGAACTCTCATAATTGAAGGGCTTTGAGCTTTAAGAGCTCTACTGAGTTCTGCTACCGTGCTTTAAGACATTTAGCACCATCACTGCTCATCTACTAGAGATTACGTTCTCCACAGAAGACACATGTACCTAAGTCTTGGCTGTTGCAGCAGAGTCCAGTAACTAATTTAATTCACCACTGAACACAGATTGGAGCTGAATGGCTGAGTAATAGTGCCCTGGGTTCAGCCAGGATAGAGTTAATTTTCTTTCCATCAGCTGGTGTAGTGCTGTGTGTGGGAGTTAGGATGACAGCAGTGCTGATAACACACTGATGTCTGTGCAGGCAAGAACTTTTCAGCTTTTCATGCCGCCCTGCTAATGAGAAGATGGGAGGCACTTAGGAAGCTGGGAGGGAACACAGCCAGGACAGGTAACCCTAACTGGTCAAAGAGCATATTCCATACCAATGATTTCACGCTCAGCATAAAAGGAGGGCTGGTGGGGCAGAACACACTGCTCCAGGATGAGTGGTTTGGGGATGGTCCAGCTTTGGGTTGGCTCTGAGCTGTATGGTCTGAGTTGTGAGGCTCAGTGAGAAACTGTATCATGTATCACCAGTTCTGTGTGTTTTGCTATGAAATCCTGTTATTGTTATTCCTGCCTCCCTTTGCTGTCACAGTAAACTATCTGTATCCCAACCCACGAGATTTGCCTCTGTCTTTCCTTTTATTATTATTTTTTAGTTTTCCTTTGCCCCCAATTTTTCCCCCTTGGTTGGTTATGGGGGGAAGCAAGGAAGCAACTGTGTGATGCTCAGCTGCCAACTGAGGGAAAACCAAGACACACAGATATATGCATCTTTTTTGCTGAAGGCTGTTACAGAAGCAGGATCAAACAGGTGATGAAGGACTAACAGCCAATAAAGTGTTAAACTTAAAACAGCTGTTAAAAGGTGACTGCATGGTTCCTTCCTATCAGCCTGTGATAGCAGTCTATCACCTTGTGGTTTTGGGTGTCAAGGTTCTGGTGGTGAAGAGGGTCTGCAGGGCTAGCTTTTGCAAATAGCAGTTAGAATCTTTTCTTAATCCTGACAGAGTAAATATGAGATGGGTTCAAGGCCAGACCCACCGGCTGATCAAAGCCAAGCCAATCAGCAGCAGTCATAGCACCTAGGTGAATCACATTTAAGAGGAAAAAAAGACACAAGAAGCTACTTTTTCCCACCAGAGAAGGGAGTGAGAAGATGTAAGAAGATGTGCAGACACCAAGGTCAGTGAAGGAGAGGAGGGTGGGAGAGGCTCTCCAGGCACTGGAGAGATTCCCCTGCAGTCTGTGGAGAAGACCATGGTGGAGCGGGTGTCCCTTGCAGCCCATGGAAGATGATGGGGAGCAGAGATTTCCACCTGCAGCTGGTGGAGAGCCCCCCACACTGGAGCAGGCAGAGACTGCTATATGGAAGATGCTGTGACTCCGTACTGGAGTAAACCCCTGGCAGCACTTGCAGCCCAAGAAGGGAGAGAGAGGCCCATGATGAAGCAAGTTTGCTGGGGGTCTGTGGGGGACCAGGCTGGAGCAGTCTGGGCCTGAGAGACATTCTATGACTCTATAACTGCACCCCACAGGTGTGACCCATGCTGGGGCTGTTGGTGAAGAGATGAAGCCCCATGGGAAATGACTCACATTGGAGAAGTTTGTGGAGGACTGTCCCCCATGGGTGGGACCCCATGCTGGAGCAGGGGAAGAGTGTGAAGAATGCCCCTCCTCCGGCTAAGAAGGAAAACAACTGGTGAGGAACTGCCCAAAACCCCACATTTCTCTCCCCACCCCAAACCTCCACCTGCATTTTGTGCCACCCTGGGTGGAAGGAGAGAAATGAGCAAAGAAGGGAGGGGTAGGGGATGGTGTTTTAAGAGCTGTTTGTACTTTTCATTACCCTGCTGGTTTCTCTGTGTGTGTAGTGTAGTGTAATAAATTAGAGAGTTGCAGAATGATCTCTCCCTGTCCTTATCTCGACTCCTAAGCCTCCTAATATATATTTTCTCCTCTGTCCATCTAAAAAGGGAAGTGATAGAGCAACTTCAGTGCATCTGACCTCCAGCCAGGGTCAAACCACCACACACCTGAAAAGAAAAAGCACTTTCCTTATTTGCACTATAATGGAAAGTCACTAAAATGGGTAATGCTGGTTAAAAGCTGGGTCGCTATCAGTATATGCTTTCCCTGCCTTGGCACTGTGCTACTGGCCACTGCTGGAGGGACTACTAGGAAATATCTAAGACAGACTTTTCATTTGACTCTTCTTACACTCTTTCCCCTTTAAAAGCCTGCCAAATAGCATTCGAGTTCCTAACTGATAGGATGTTGTGTATGTGCAACATGACCTGAGGACTGAAAACCATTATCTGAGGGTTAGGTAAAGTCAAAATATATTGCTTTGAAAGCATCAAAGTAATCTAATGTTTCATTGACATTGGTTTTAAACACAGGTCACTGGAGCAGCAGCATGACATTCCCTTACAAGCTATATTTTTTTTCTTCTTTGTAATTTAGTGAGGGAATAACAGAACAATTAATTTTCATAGCACAAATCATAATAGTAAAGCTCCATCAACAGCACCAGACTTCTCAAATATGAAGCATTAGCAGAGCTGTAAGTGGTAAGAGAAGTGGTTTTCAGAATACAAGAACCTAAAAATACCCCCAGAAGCCATCATTCTAACTCACCATTGTGGGAACGAGACACTAGCTGCCCTTAGAGCAACATGTCAAGAGCCCCTTTGCTTCTGCAGTCGTGGCAATCCTAAATATTTTACGATACTAAACGGCAGTTCATTTGATTCTGTCAGATGGATGCTTCTGTCTCACCTCTTTCTACACAAAGGGCAGTCTTACAAAGCCTTTTCTAACTTTCTCAAGTAAAGTTCACTGTAGGAAAAAATGAATAGCATCTCTGCATGCTGGTTACTGGTGCAGAAAGTTAGGATCAAACAATGTAAAATTCCACCTTTTCTGTGTTAGGAAATTAGTTTACTCGAGAACTTCTAAAACTTTCTTCCATGGGGGACACACGTAACAGTGAAGCATTTTGTCAGCATAACACCTGCTGAAGGTTGCTGAGCTGTTTTTCTTTCCCCTACTAGCACAGAGGAGTGCTATTTCATTAATGCTTTTATCTACCCAAAGAAATCAGGAGGAGAGGAATGTGACAGGATTCAGTGATGACATTCTAATATTTGCACAAGTGGTGTAAGTCAAAGTTAAGTCGAAAAACAACCCTCTCAGATACACCAGACAGTGCTCTTAAAATGTCACCTTGGGAGTTCTTCACTTTCACCTCCAAGAACTGTTATATTGCTAAAAGGATTATTTGGCTTCCTGACCTTGGTTTTTCCTTTGGGTACATAATAAATTCCAGAAGCTCGCAGAAGAAAATAACGCCTCTTCCAGGACTTTTTTCCATCTTCCTTTAAATAAAGGGCCCCTTCAAGCTCTGGCACAACAACAGACGTCCCACAGAAGCTTTCCTATGCAACAAGAATAATAAAACACAAAAGTTGATTTAAGCACCACTCCACTAATGAAGAGCAGAAAAACGTTCCCTTAAAAAGAAAGACATTTCCAGTGATAGCGAACATATGAACGTTGAGAACGCAAGAACAAGGGAGATGAACGCCTCAGACCGACAAAGATCTACTTCTAATCCAAAAGATACTTGTTTGCTACTGATCATCCTTATTAAAGATATAGTCATGAGGGTTGGCTTACAGGTGTTTCTTAGGCACACCTGATTCTTTTATTTGTATTTGTGTAACACTGCTTTTACTGTGATCGTGACATTACTCTCCATAGAAACACTAAGTAAAAATGTTTCATAGCACCATGGTCTCTAACAACAAAGTATTTCTCCATCATTTAATTTCTCTAGTAGGGGATATAGTATGCATCTTTAAGGGTGAGCAGCAGATGCAGAGTGAAATTCACATATTAAACCTTAAGACACAAAGACACAAGCTATCACAGATCTTACTGCTACACATTTGCCCACAAAGAACTGTTGTTGAAGAGCAGATGCAGATGGTGGCCGAGTTCTGGTGATCATCAACCTAAAAAGTTGGCTTACCTCCAGTAAAGCCTCTTTGTTTTTATCATTCATTTCTTTGATTTCATTCTTCCCTTTGTTTGCCAGGTAGAAATTCTGATTGAGACACAAAAGAAATTGATATTCATTATAAAGTCAGCAATACAAGTAAAAAGATTACTAGAAATACATTCAGTAGTTACACAGTCTTTCAATATTGAGTACCCAAGCCAGCAGATGCAAGAGGCATCTCTTCTTACAGAGAACTTTAATCACAGCTGCCTGCTCATGAGTTTCAATTCTTTATTTTGAACAGAATACAGAAGTAATACAAAATTACTTTGGGAGACTGTATATATATAGGCAAAGATTTTTAAAACACTGGCTTATGTTCTTGGCTATTTTTCTGGATCAATGTGTCTGAAGTTTTCATTAAAATTTTCATTGCTTCCTATATTATTATAGACAGTAGAGAACATAACATTTTATTGCATGCTGATATGCAGTAAATATAATGCAGTATCAAAAGACCAGAAAGTATTTCTCCTAACAACCCAATTTGGTAATTTGCATGCTTCATATCTGACACTGGATACAACTCTGCTCTTAAATTTTAATAAAAGTGCTTATATGCCAAAGTCTTTATCCAAAATTAATACTTTCTACTTTTAAGCCCCTATTCATGCTCTGAAAAGTATTTTTACAAAATGAAGAAGGTATTAAAAAATACAGAAGAAATTATCACCATGATATCTTAGCCCAAGTGCTCCAGCCTACCAAAACAAAAGCCTACACTTTGAAATGTCTCAGGTTCTGTGGCAGAAGGCTGCAAGGCCACAGCCACGCTCGGAGGACCCAGTGCCTGTTTGTGTCTGCAAACAAGGAAGCACAGCACCTCATGCACACAGTTATCAGTAAAAATAAATTCACCCACTGTTAAACAGCAAAACCAATTTTGCATCCATCTGCATTGTACAGATGGACAGTCAGCACTCAGACATACGTGCAAATTCAGGCAGAGGAAAGGTAGCATGCATTCTTGGACCTGTGTGCAGCAGCTTGGCTCAACAGCAAGCATGGCCAGATAGCAGATCCCAGCCGCCTAAAGACAAGGCAGCTGGGCGTGAAGGAAGCAGGTAGACCAAGGAGCTATGCCAGGCATCAAGTAGCATTTGGATCCATGGGCTTGAGGAATGATAACACTCACAGTTCTCATGTTTTATCATTGTCTGAACAATACTACATGTAAAAGAGGAGCTTCGGTTTGGAAAATACCTGACACATGGGACAGTCTTACTAATTACCCTGGAATTAGTCAAAAAGCTAAGTTTGCAGAACAAAGGGCATAAATCAAGCAAAACACCATTGTCCAGGAAAGACAAACATCATAACTTGACAAATTCTGAAAGTTTTCTACTTAAAAATTACTCCTAATTCTGTAATTCTTCAGCAATTCTGTACAGCTTATCTGACTTTTCATAACTCTCCATATTTTCAACGTCTTCAGACTATGAGAATGTGGCATCATTATTTACAAGTCTAGAACTCCACAACAACTAGACTTCAGACATTACCAAAAGATAAATGAGAAGTGTGTAAATGAAGGAACATGCTGTTGCTACAGTGTAAAGAAAGAAACAAACAAGCAACAAATCTGCCCTGCCAGCATATGTATACAGCAATGAGATTTATCTGAAGTGAAACCCTGGTCTTCCACACAGCCACATCATCCTTTTCAAGCAGTGTTGTGAACAGCTGTCTGCCAGAACACAAGCTTTATAGCAGATGTTTTTTGGAGAAGCACCAGGAGAGGAAGGGGAAGAGACCAAAAACCAGTTCTTTAAAACTCAAAACCAGTTCTTTAAAAACTTTCTTAGAAGTTTACCTTAAATCAGACAGGACATCAGAAACACAGCCACCTGCAATCTGGCCTATGCTGATACCATGTCTGTGCCATGAACAAAAGAAAAGAAACGTGAACATTCAATACAACAGGCAGTGATGCTGGGAAATACGTTCTAGAGGATATGCAGCAGCACATAGGTGGCGCTGAACTGCCTGGGCACATTTCTACTCTATGGATCATAGGCCCATAGAATCTATGGGTGAAGGTAAGCAAACACTAAGGACTACAACTTTGCGACTACATCTGAACACAGTATTCATAATGGAAAAAAACCCCAAACCAGCTCAAAAGAAAACCCACTTAAAAGTTTTCTCAGTTCAAGCCATACAGTGATGCCTGCCTATACAGTCCAAAATCATAGGTCAGAGTGACAATGCTCCATGCTGAAAAAAAAAAGTTATTGTTCTGAGCAGCTGCAGCCAAGTTCTCTGTATATGTGCAACAGCTCTTCTTGAAAGTGTGCACTACCACAGCACTGCTGGCTTGACGTTGGCACACCTACTTTTGCATTGATCGAGGTATGAAGAGAAACCTCAGAGGTCACTATTAGTCTGGGTGGGCCTCCAGACTTTGGGGTGGATTTAGAAAGCAGACAGACATGCAAGTTGTAAGCTGGCTTCTTCTACCGGTCATTATAAAGACATACTACAACCCCTGAAATGGTCAATGAAGATTTATCAGGGTAAGTACACCGTATCACTTTCTCAAGGCTTGGCTCATCAGCTTTATTACTGGTGGGAAGAGCATTCATCTGGCTCAGTCAGTCTTAAGCGCACTGATAATAAGAAAACACAACTCCTCTGATTAAAACCCATTCACATTCAGGCATCCGGCATTTATTTAACTGAAACACAGACCACCCTGTACTGATATAATCAATGGTTTAGAGAAAGTTTCTAATCATATTCATGCTGAACCTCCAACGACGCAGCTTTTTTATTAGAGAAACAGAGCTCTGCAACCTACCTAAACCAATGTTACACAGATGTACACTGTCATCTTTCACCTGTCAACACACATTTCATTTATTACTGACTACCTCCTTCAAGTCTCTGCCCTGCAATCTGGAAGTACGCGGTACTTACTATTTGCAAGCGACTAAAAACCTGGGGAGCAGACTGTACACTATACTCGTTTTATCACTGTGTGGTCTATTTTTCGTGAGAGGCATTCATCCTATAGGAGGCAAAACACATGTGTCCACAAGAGGTCATTCCAAGTCCAGTAGTCAAAGGTCATGATAAAAGACAAGCTCCTTCCTGTCTGAGGACATCACCAGGAAATGCATGTTTGGTTTGAGATGTAAGGTCACTAATGGGACAAGATATGGTTACGGGGCAGTTCTCTGCATATGTCTACAGGTTTGAGAATTAATCATTTTTTTATATGTTCAAAAGACAATGCCTTTCTTCGGATAGAGAGCTGAACTTACTTAGCAGGATGGATTCATCCCCTTGGACTGATGACATAAGAAAGCAAATCTAAAGGGTTATTAAAAAAAAAACCAACAAACAACAAAGTATGCTGGCACACTTCATCATTGGGTTTGCTTTGTTTGCACTGTTTGGATTATATGCTGCAGAGAGAGGTAGCTGAGCATTTCGGATGAATTATTCCTCAGATCAGCTGAAGCCGACACCAAGCCACTCACTCTCCCATGCCATCCTGCCTGACTTAGTCTAACACAGAACTCCAGTGGCAGTCTTGACACATACTACTAGCCAGCTAGGACATTCTTAAGAGACATTTGTTGGGGCGGGCTCCGGCAGACATTACCCTGTGCTTATGCAAGGCAGCAGGAAATTCCATATGTACAGAAGAAAATCCTATACAGATTTCAAAGCCATCTTAAGTTAATTTTGTGCTTTGTGCTGTAAAGTACTACTCATCTATGCATTCAACCTCTTGGCTTAGGGATACAGCCACCCCCTTTGTGTGGAAAGGCAGGTAGCAAGTTCAGGTTGTGTAGCTCTCCACTGTGTAACAGTGGAAGACAGAAGGTGTTTTCAATAATTTCAAGGAACATCTCTGGTGGTGTGTAAGCAAACCAAACTTGGATCGGGGTAGAAGCAGCAGCCTTAACTACCACACTGCCAAACTCTCTTATCAGTGTTCTGTGTCTCTATAATCACAAAAAGGATTTAATAATAAAACAGCACTTCTCACTTTCAGCCTTTTTCATGCACAGACCAGTCCAAGCTGGAATACAGCAGCTACTTATCAGTATATATGAAAAAAAGCAAATGTTAAAGGCAGCATCTTCCCTCTGCTTCTCCTCCTGCTCAGGTTGTATTTTGGCTATCAATCTACTGAAACTGTTCTTCCAGAAGATCTGCAAGGTCTGCAACAGCACTCAGACAGCATGCAGCAAACAAGGCAGCTGTTTCATACTCAGGACTATCTTCTTTGTGCAATGAGCTGCCCATTTACACTCATCATGCTGTAACCAGAATGAAGCAAGAACTGGCCAGCTCACATCCTCTTTCATCAACAGCATACTGAATGCAGCATGGCTTGTGCAGAACAAATTAGAACAGAACACAGTCATACTGACAACCTGTATCATCACATATTCACTAAAAAAACATATATTAAAAATATTGGAAGATACCTATAATTGCTCTTAAGAATAATTTTTAATAAACAAATGAAACTAAAGGCAAAGCTCTTCTAAACTTCAAAAACCAGATTTTCAACTTTGTGTACTTGATTTTATAATGTCTGAAGAAATCACTACAGGTGACTTTTCATGCCCTAAGGATGAAGGTCTTCATCATGAATGGGGGAATATGGAATAAATGAAAGACATACATAAGCTAGGATACAGCTAACAGCATTGCACTATTTTAGCAGGCTGATTAAAGGTTGCCTGCAAAATAGTTCAACTGAGTAAAGACTGTTTCTGTGTTACATTCCTGTAGAAAAAGAAAAATAGTTATTGAAGTAGCACTCCAACCCAAAACTGTACCATGGTCTGAGATATACCAATAGAGAAAGAAATAAAGCTCACTAAAACAGCAGGACTAAACTTCCTTTTTCTCACTTCCACTTTTTTGTGCGTTTGCCAGCACTCTCAATAATCACAAGAACCTTGATTTCTAAGGGTGACCAAAGTGATGAAAACCAAAATTATCACCTGGTGGATACCAGCTCAGTTTCGATGACTTGAAAATAAGTATTCAAGCAAGAAACTCACTATAGCTCTCCTGTTAGGAAAGACATTACAAATTCTTACCCCACCTCCTTCACACACCATTTAGTACTCCTGCTTTTCGGAAGAAATAAAGTGTCAATTCAATGTATGGGTTCTCCACTGGAGGGTACAAGTCTTCCTTACGTATGAGGGAGTAGAAGCATAAAGTACTCATCGTACAGATTTTCATTAATTTTCATAAAAACTGTCAGAATAATTACAAAAAATCCACAAAAAATGTCCCACCTGCATGTAGTGTCACCGGCATGGTTTGAATTTATCATCTCTGCTTGTATCAGCAAAGAAGAAACATAGGGAATCAAAATCCATGTAAGCAAAAATCAAGTATAGTGTTTTAAGAGTATGACCAGCATTTAGAGTCAGAAGTTTAGATTCAGCTCCCCCTTACAAATAACTTTAAATGAAGCAAAAGCATTTCCTACAGGTTTGGGGTTTTTTTCTGAGTCTCTGAGCTGTGAATTATTGTTTGAGCTCTTTGAAAAGGGTGCTGAGACCAGATGACCTTACAAGAGTTGAGCATAGCATCACTCAGCCGCATGGCATAGTACCACCTTTCTTATGTTATAAAGGTCTTTATTTGCACATGTACCAATATGTATTGTTGTTTCACTCTTTAGTCATAGACTTGTGATGCTCCAGCTCTGTAGATGAGTCACTGATGTCATTCATGGAATGGTATTTTACTTTGAGTTCCCTGCAGAGTAAATTATATCATAGCAAAGGGCAAAAGCATGCCTGTTGTGAAGAGAGGGATACCTGAGGATTTTGTAAAGTACTTTTTCCAAAATGTACTCCAAATACTTTCAAATACTGTTTTCAGAAACAAAGCTACAGACAAAATATTAGAGGAGGGCATGACAAGAATGGCAATTTACCAAAAATAAAAAAGCCACTGGCATTAGCAACATGCTGCTGAGCTAGCACAGACCTAGAGGATAAATCCTGGGTTTCAAAACCAAAGTCTCTCCTAAGAAAATTAAACACTCCAGAACCCACCAACCGTATGTGCTAGGGTGGTGGTAAATACAGCTTCGACCACAGATCACAAGAAATAATTTATTTTGTGCACAGGTCTATCCTAAATAATTTTACATAATTCAATGTGCAGATTCTACACAAACATAGTTTGCACAGATTACTGTTTACCCAATTCTTTTCCCCAGTTTAAATCCAGATAAATAATCTGTCTATTTTTTAGGAAGTTTTATAGACGGTTGGTAAAAACTGGATCTTCAAGGAAATTTTATTTTCATCAGTATAAACAGTGGAGAAACTGCAGTAATGGCAAAGGTCATTTTTTTACAGCTGTGCCATCTTACCCCAGCTCTAAAAGCTGTGCCTAAGCATCAGCTAGTACCACTGGAGAACTACATGCCTCATTTTTTACCACTGCACACAGGATTTTGAAAGAGTATCAGAAAAAAAAAAAGTACTAATTTTCAAATCCTTGCATTCAACATTTTAGTGGATTGGGGGTTTTTTGTTACTGAAAGTAAATTTTTTGCTTTCTCTAATTCCAAAGCAACAGAGCTAAAAGCAAATTAATAAATAGACGCCATGTGAATTGAAAGACATAATTTTAGACTCTTCTCCAAATACCATGATAGCTTACCTGGGGATTTTTAAATAAAGCATATTTTTCTCTTTTTTCCAAAAACAGAATCTTATTCTCGGTGTCTCGAGTCCAGTCTGATAATACTTCAACAACATTTTCATGGTCTTCAAAAAATCTTTCTGAAGAGACAGAACAGGTAATGTAAGACACTCAAACTCTCTCTTTCCTCTACTGAGGCTGCGGAAATTCCTCTCTAAGAATGTCATCATTATCTGATGTTTCCTTAGATCTGGAAAGCCCACCACTCTTTTCCACTGCAGAGACAGGAGCAACTCCACAGAAAAATACTGTCATGTGGAAAGGCAAGCCAGCTACAGAAGATGCCTTACGTAGCTCTTACATGCCCTTGGATTCCTTCTGCATCTTTGTGCTGCTGCCCAAAGACCACAAAGGATGAAACAGTGACCCACTAGAGGTAGATGGGTACACTCATGTCTCTCAGTAGTCTTCTGCTTTTATTTGCTTTTGTCTTTTAACGTTTGCAGATTGGGAGAGTATGCATTCGCTTTGATTTAAAAAAATAGTAAAAATCCACTCCCTTGTATTTTACTCACTGGAATAAATGAAAAATTGCATTTTGCCAGCAGGAAGAATTCTATGCACTGAAAGGAATATTTTTTTTTTCTAAGCAACTCTATTTAAAAACAGAAATAGAAAAACAGGAAATAGCAGAGAACTGATGTGGAGATATACCATTTCACACAGCATCTCTGCAGTTAAAAACCTCACCCAGCATCTCCACAGTTAAAAATCTCACCACAGACATGAGAGACCCGGGGTCAATTCTCTCCCTTGAGCTATCTGAACCAGGTCCTCCACACCCAGGAAAGCCACAGGGTACACTGAGGTTAGGTACTCCCACCCCTCCTTCTGCAGTTTCATTTGTATGAAGTAGCTGAACAGTCACATAAAACCCTCTTCACAAGGAAAACGAATTGAGCATAACTTGACAGGTAATTTCAGAAGGACCCAAATTGCATTTTTCTGTAAATTCAGTATTAGGGCAGGGCATTCACCCAGCTCCAATTTTTAGTATGATTTTGGCAGCCCTGGGTATAGCTGTACTCCCATTTCAGTGCCCTGTGGTGACTGGACCTTTCAAACGGCATATATCAGCTCAGTGTAAGAGGAGATAACAGCATACATTTCATAGGCTTTCTTTTTGTAACATTTCTTGTTACTTTTAACAAGGTTTCATCAATAAATTAAATTCATAAGATGAGATTAGTTTCAGGACCAGTTCACAGGTACATAGCAACGTAACAACACAAGCAACACAACACTTCTCATTTAATGACTGGTACTTCTGTAACATACTGGAAATACAAAGGACTAGATAAAATCCAAGTAATGGTTAAACAGCATCTTCTGGTCTAAGATAGACAAAAAATAATACTTTTGGCCACAAACACTTTTGTTTGATGATTTCCAGTACTAGGTTTTTCCTGTGTAAAAGCTATGATCTTAGTATCCTCAGGAGAGTCTTTGTTATAATTAATTTTACAGAAGAACTCCAAATCTGTATGCCTATTACAAGGCAATACTATTTATTGCAAAATATGTGCTAATATGTACAGTCCAGGGTTATCACCCACTGCTGAGGTGATTTGTGATATTTTAACATGCTATTGATCTAAAAGTGTAGTTTATTTTATTACAATGGTTGTCTTTCAAAGTTAACAGTAGGTACTCTATCAAGGATGTTCTGATATAAAACAATCCTGGACTTGTCAGTTTGGTTTGAAATATTTGCTGCTTGAATTTACTTCTTAAAGATAATTTTATTCCTTGGACACTAGCATAGAAAGTAAGTAGAACATGAAAGGACAGGAAAGCCTGTTTACTTAGCATGCTGATAGTAACAGAGCTATCTAGAACTGCCAAGAAGTGCACTGACAAAAATAAAGAATAGATCATATAGTTTTTAGTTTGAGCAAAATTAACTGCATGTTGCTGTGCACAGAAAGTAGATGAAAGAATATGTGCTATTCTGTCCATATCAAAATTCCCTTTGGCAAACAAAAAGGCTCCATTCTCAGCTGATTTGGACCCGGTGACAGACTTCTGCACCAGTTTACAGACTTTTCCTGAATCAACTGATCTAATACCTTTCCTACTCTTCTTCTGTCCTGACTTTTAAGCAGTTTTCATTCATCATGAGAGTATGCATCAAAACAGTGCAGAGCACCTACCACTAGCTGGGACTAGAGTAACATACGTAATTTTTACTTTAAAAAAATAAAGTCTAGCCATGAACCTTGATGTTTGTAGCACTTCCTCTCAGATACTTTGTTTCAATTGTGTGACAGGGAGCTAAAATTCGTATCCAGATAATGCAGAAACATAAGTACACTCTTTTTAATAATTACAGTAATTTAGAAAAACAATCTGTTTATATGCTGCAGTCTGAATAATCAGAAATGTCTGCCCAAGTCATGCTAGACCACGGGGAGCAACTTTCCAATACAAAAAACACCCTAAATTATATTTGTGACATTTTTAGGGTCTAATGATATTTCAATTTTTTCCTTAGTTAAGAAACTTAGGTACAAACGAATGCAGAAACACTGCTTCATGTATAATTTCAATGGAGTAAAAAGAACTGATTGGCATTTACTATCTCTGCCATTCTTACAAGCAGACGAATGTCTCCTTGCTCATGAGCAGTCAGGCTTTTTCTAGCTATTTTTACATGGTTTTGGTTTAGTTTTAGTTTAGCAGGATGATTATTCCTGAGGCTCTTTTAAAGTGCAATACTGATAATTAACTTCGTGCATTTTCATCTCTCTGCTAGGAATCTGTAAATTAAGAATGCTAAAATCTGTTTGACAATTTTCTATTTCTCTAGGCCAGTTATTCTGAAAGTTGTGACAATTTTCCTTTTCATTTCCATGTGAGTACCTTTGCAGGCTGGAGAATAGAAATATTCTGAAATAACACACAGTTAGGCAATATCTCATTCTTAATTTGGCCTTAAGGCCTTCTGCAAACAAAAACAAATTTGCACAACAAAATATGTAAGTTTTGCATAGCTGTTCTTCTAGGTAATCTGGATGCCAGGTTATTTACCTCTTAAATCATAAGGTACCACCAACAGAGCCACAGCCCTGTCAAGAGTTCAATATCCTCTTTACAACTACACTTCAGAAAATGACCATCAGAATTGAAAAGCATTAGAAGTGACTGAAATGCTTCTCAGACTGTCTTGTTAATTACAACATATGTTTGGCCAGCATGTAACAGCCTGCTGACAGAACTTTAGCACTACACCCTTTTTTGAAAGGCAGAGGTAAGTACCAGTGCTGTCACTGCCTTGAAAAACACAGCAAATGTCACATGGCCCATTTGTCTTCTGTAAAACAGAATAACTGAAGTGGTGGTAGGCAAGGAGCCTTCTGCAGGTCACAGCATGGATGAATGGATGGCTCGGTTCTACAGCAAGAATGGCCCAGATATATTCGTGCAGCATCCCTCAGTTTAGAGACTCAATGTTCCAACACCAGTGGTCACATAGGTAGGAGAAGAGTCATTAATTATATTTTCAAGATTACCGATAGCATAGGATGCACTATGCATTTTTGCTATATGCTCTGTCATGATGGCACTTACCAATCTGCAGCTCTGGGTACATTTCATAGAGGCACCAGTCAACGTTGCAGTCACAATGGGTCTTCTCAAAGAGATTGTCTAAAACATCCCGTGTTACCTGACGCTCATCCACCATTAGTGACTTTGTGCTGTTATCGTTCATGTGCACCTTGACAACAAGCTGAGTAAGAGAGTCACAGAAGAGTCAGTTAATTTCAGAAGCAAGTAAAAGGCTAGTCTGAGCCTGCCAACACAGATAAGAAAGAGTAAAGCTGAATGTTATTATCCTGCCACCAAAATAAAGACCCTTTCTCAAAAAGGGAAAATGAACCCTGTCCATGACTTAGGAAAGGTGAAATTGCGATGGATAAAAAGCAGAAGTTAATCTCTTCTCTAAATCTACTAGATGTGCAATTAAGAAAAATACTGGATAGGGAAACCAAGTACAAAAGGACAGTGTCCTTAATGCAAGTTAGAAATGTGGGAAGTTTAGTTCTAAATGAGAAAAAGAATGGAAGAATCTTGCCATGCCAACAGACTAACTTGAAATTAGATTGTACAAAGATGTACAACACCAACACCCATTAATAAGCAAACAGATGAGTAAACTTTTACTGACCAAATTAACCTGAGATACTTGTTATTTTCTCATACTGTAAAAGAGAGGTGACCAGTTTTCTTCACAATTATTTAGCCAATTTAGAATTCAAGAAACACACTGTAATTTCATTATCATGACACAGAAATAAGAAGATTAAACCTTACTTCTATGCTATGGTTCCAAATATCCCGAGTAGGGAAAAAAAACCCAAAAGAAAAAGAGGGAAAAGAAGTCTTCAAAAGAAATGTTTCCTCCCATAGGAGAACTGCTAACATTGCAAGGAAAAGAATGTGACCAATGAGCAGTCCTAAGTTTATTTGCAGCTTTCCAAAGACAGCACTGGTGAAATCCTCTCAACATATTCTCTCAGAAGTAGCATTTGTACATGAACATAAAGTTTTCTGTAGGAATGCTAGTCCTGACACCTCCAAATCTACTGGAAGCTTCAATTCTTCTAGGGAGCCTTTCAGGCTCTGATTTCCAACACTTCCCACTCCTATTTGAGCAAGATTGAAAGGTCATGACAGTTTTTTCTACACATACATTTTTCAAACATCCACAACTTCTGCTGAGTTCAACTGGAAACCTACCTTAGGATGAGTGTCATAATTATATGACACACCGCAGCAATTTGCAGACACTGGAAGCTTGCTAATTTGTTGGTCTAAAATAATTTCTATTAACCTTATACATTACTAGACTGCTGGGAAAGGATTTAGCAAGACAATCCTCATTAATTTAATTGGGGTTAGCTAAATCCACATCCACTGTATAAGTTTAATAGTTCCAAAATCAGCACAGCGTAAGTAATGAACATTTTACATACATTCCACTTTCTCTGAAGCAACCTATCAGAACAGGCAGGGGGGTGGGGCACATCACAAAGCATTTGCCTTCCAAGTCCTCTTAGAAATAAGTATCTCAGAGGTAGCATTCTCCCAAAGACCTTTCTTCAGGCAGATGACAAAATAAATTCATGGAGTATACAGATGAAATATGAAAAAGACCGCTTTTAGCAAGAACTTTATTATTGAAAATAATGTTATCAGATAGTTAGTTGGTAGTTCTTGTGGTAGCATTTCATAGTTTTAAGGCTCACCTTTTTAACTTTGGCTTCTTTTAGTTTCTCCAATGCAAGCTTAATCTTGTCAGCTTTAGCCTGTGCCTCTTGTTCTTCCTGAAAAGACACAAGATATTTGTTATACTTCTTAAGAATCTTACTCTGTGGCCTTATGCAAAAATCTCAGTATCATCTGGCTGTTCTGTTACAAGGCAGCTCTATCAGTACCATTCTTCTCAAAATCAATGAGGTTTGTGATCCAAGACAAGTGAATCCCCAGCTGCTGAGAGTTTTGGGTATACGTACCAGGTGCCAGTGCCTACCGTTGCCTCTGTGACCGGTGTGTACATTGTGACCATTTCTCTTTTTGCCAACTTCCAGTGTCTCCCTCAGTCACATACACAGTTGGCAAAGTACAGTTTGGAAAGCAAGTGACTGTGGTTCGTGGACCTGCTCTGAACTTCTAGTACTACTGGAGGATTCAGTTTCTTGACGACTGTAAATCCATGCTCCCACTTTTGAAAACTGTCTTCTCTTTGCTTTTTTTTTGGCTTTTTGCTAATTTTTACTGTCCCTGTTGCTCTCTTGCACTTTTACAGCTTCCATTGTTTTAAAGGGGTAGGATTTTGTGTTACAGTATTGACAAGCACACCCAGCTTCCAGTCAATGACTGTGGGAAAAAATTACTGCATTGTTTCCACACAAGTTGTTTTC
The DNA here is from genome assembly GCA_013399135.1 of Heliornis fulica. Lineage (NCBI taxonomy): Eukaryota > Metazoa > Chordata > Aves > Gruiformes > Heliornithidae > Heliornis > Heliornis fulica. The sequence continues at coordinate 519,221 of VXBZ01000284.1, read as the reverse complement.
TGTATTACATTCAGACTCCATTTTCTACCCTAAAGTTGTAATTTTAGTGGTCTTCAGACTAACAGAAATCCAGAATGGCTATCGTGGAAGATGCACTTGCAAGGAACTACACCTAACTAAGCATTCGTTCTTACAGATAGAGAATCATAGCAAAAAGCAAGTTATCTTATTCATCCCAAGCTTTGAGGCAAGCTCAACCATTATAAAGTTCACTTGACTAACATCTCTCTCACTGAGCTAAACTCCTTTTGTTTTATTACTGCTTCCCCCGGATACTAGCATCCTTGAAGATGTCAAAAATACAAGGTGAGGTGTGCAACCTGAAAGACATGGCTTGCTGTTATCAAATTCTCCACTATAAATAGCAGGTAATTGGTTAAAAATTGTCTTTTTTTTCTGCAGGTATGGAAATTTGCATCGCTACAGCTCTGAGACACTTACCTTTGAGAATCCAAAACCAGCTTCTGCACTTGACCAGAAACTACGACAGAAGAGGCTTTCACAGAAAGGCTGTTTTACAGAGAGAAGAGCACACCTCTCACACCATGGCCCTCCCCTTACCATCTGAAAACACCTCTCTGCAGGAAGCAAGGAAACCACTTTAACCAAAGCGGTTGAGTACACTGCAGGAAGGCTTTCTGCTTAAAATTTTAGACAGGTGCAACTCAGGCTCCACTTGCACATGACCTGTGCTGAAAAGAATTCACACACAGTACAAATATGCAACGGAGCTCTCACCTGACAGACTTCGTGTTACCATAACCTTTGTCGGTCTTAATGTAGAAAAAAGAAACAATGAAAAGTAAATAAGCTATCAGGTGTAGAATTTTAGCACTACTAAACAAATGCTTTGAAAGTCTACAAGATTTGTTGTCCCACTACAGTATCATTGTTATATTTGCTCTATCTTCAAACAGAAGCATATGACATTTATCCAGATAATGTTGTAGAAAATGTAGAAACCTTATTTTGATAAGGGCAGTTTTTAAAAGAAACATCAGAGTTGAGGGAAACTTAGGGGACAGTTCTATGTTTCCCTGAAAAAAGAGACTGTACTTCTTCATTTTGGCACAATTAAAGGGTAGAGAATAAAGTCTTAGTATCACAGGTGCATTGGGAATAATTAACAGATTTCTTATTTGACTACAGCTGACCAGAAGAGTTAAAAAAACCTGTCAGCTTTGTTTGGCTCAAGAATCCTGGCTAAGAGGAATATGGATTCTGATCAAACAAAATACGTTTCATTTACAACTGCATTTCATTCTACGGAGCAGAAATGTCATGTTAAAGCAAGTACTAAGACATTAAATACCAATTTGAAATCAGTTCTTTCCATATTAATTTTAAATGTTTATTACCTCAATCATTCACATGCAACTTGTGTAATAGCCCTATAGTTAATTTTGTAGGCAGTAAGTAATAAAATGGATATAGCATCAGTATTTGTATACCATCTGTATTGGAAAATGAGGCAAAGGCTGCAGGAGAAAGCAGAATCTGTTCCTCAGTGAGGAAATCAGCTACTGCAGACAGATTCCTTAGAAATGTCTCTGCCTCCTGCTGCCATCCTCTCCCTGTATCTGGAAAGAGACCAGAAAATGCTTCTAGAGATTTAACTCAGAATGCAGTCTCAGAGGGACACTAACTGAGGGAGACAGAAGCAACTTCTACCTATGCTTTTGCATACAGAGTTCCAGTTGTGTATAGTAAGTATATATTCTTTTCCCTCTGAAATCTTGTTTGACCCTCAGATAATGCAGGATGCCAGCTAATAACTAGCTCAGTTCAAGACTTTAAGGAAAGAACTGTGGAGCACTGTTTATTTCAGTGAGCTTTAGATCAGAGCATCGTAACAGCTCTGGTTGGAGGACAGGTCTAGAGGTCTGCGGTCTGGCTCCCTGCCCAAAGCAGGCCATCACCAACACTAGAAAATGTCAGACATTATTTTGCCTGGCAAAGTTTGGAAAACCCCCAAAGAAAGAGAATCCGTGATCTCTCTGGGTCACCTGTTCCAGTGCTACACAGAATTCCTAGATTACCTCCCTCTCCACAACTTCCTATCAAAGAAATGAACTAATTAATTAGTGTACAGATAAGCAAATTGTTTATAAATAGTACATATTGATAACTTCGGCACCTCCTACTATGTAAAGAGCAGCTGTCCCACATTGCGGATGATCTTCTTTATTTCCCTTCAGTAACAAGGCCAAGAAGAGCAGAGTGATTCTCTGCTGGGATTAGGAGAGGTATTTCTTGAGTCTCCTAGAAAATGTTGAATTTTGTACAATTTTTTCCTATTGCAAGGAATGAAGTCAGGGATGGATCTGGGAAACAACCACAGAACTGCATCATCAGTGCCAACAGCACAGAGTGCAATAAACAAACACATCTTTGCAAAATTGTGGGAACTTTGGCCATGCTTTGCACTAATGCCAAAGCCAAGTTCTCAGTGAGAAGGTATTAACTGATCTATTATAGTAAACCATTTCCAATGAATTATGCTTGTCTTGGGCTATCCAAATGATGATTAGAAAGGAATGGGCAGTGGGTCAAGGAACAGGGAGACATTGCTGAGCCCACAGTAACAGAAAAGTCTCACTCTGCAGTTCATGCATGTTGCATCACTGCTGACCCTTCACAAGCTGTTTCTACCTGGCATATCCACTGTTGTTCCAATGCCAAATACCACTTGCAAAATTACAAGAATTACTGAATACTTAGAACAATGTTCCACCCAGGCTTACCTGGGTGAGTGGCTCAGAAGGAGGAGGTGGTGGTGGTGGTGGTAAGTCTGAATCAGGGGCTGGAGGTGGAGGGGGCAAGTCATCCCCAAACTGTCCAGTAATGGTAACATAGAGACTTGATTTAGAATAAACATCACCATCCAAGACTGTTGAAGGCTGAGTGACCACACTTTGCTGGTTGCCAGAAGTAGTTTTCTGGGCTTGTAAAGTTCTCTGTTCAACATCATTTATGTCTGCTACAAGATCAGCCATTAAAGCATCCAGGTCTTTGTCCTCCAGGGCACTGAGCGATTCTGTAAAGAAAAATCACAAAATGTGTCAAGAGCGAGTGCAATGCAAAACACTATATTTCCGGTTCACTGGAGATTAAATTGCAGAAGGCATGGTTACTATGTAAGGGTTATGGGAAAGGAAACATTTTAAATGAGTTTAGGAAAACAAACATGTTTTAGGAATAGACATTAATCTGGTCATACTGGAGTTCAGAGTACAAGGAACTCTTTGACTAAAAATTAAACAGGACAGAAAGTTTCATTTTCAGAGATGAAGTCTCAGGCCCTCATGATGTTATGAAATATGGCCTTGATCCAGCAAGGTTTTTAGGCTCAAGCTTAGTGATACAGATGCAAGAAATTCCATGAGCTCCCATTAGGCTATTTACCTAAGGTAACGACATAAAAAAATGCTTAGCAAGTGTTTTGGGTTCGCAAATCAAGGTTTTGCTACTGGGGCTACATGTGGTCCCATGGAGAGGGGAACCCATGCTGCAACAGGTTTTCTGGCAGGATCTGTGACCCTGTTTGGGACCCAAGCCAGTGCAGTCTATTCCTAAGTATCTGTGCTCAGTAGAAAGGATTCACACTGGGGCAGTTTGTGATGAACTGTTGCCTGTGGGATGAACTCACGTGGAAGTTCAGAGACAACTGTAGGAGGGACCCCACAGTGGAGCAGCAGAAGTGCATGAGGAGTCCTCCCCACAAGAATAAAGGAGTGCCAGAGACAACATGTGCTGAACTGACCAGAAGCCCCAATCTCAGTGTCTCTGTGCCTCTGGGAGGAAGGAGGGAGAGAAACTGGGAGTGAACTTAAGTCCAGGAAGAGGTGAGAGGAAGTGTTTCAAGATAAGGTTTTATTTTTCGTTACTCTTTTTTGTAATAAATAAAATTAATTTTTCCTATGTTTTGCCCATGACAATAAGTGGTGAGTGATCTCTCCTTGTCCTTATCTCAATCCATGAGTGGCTTCAGGGGCACCTGGCCTCCAGCTAGGCTCAACCCACCACAGCAAGTTTTGGTACAATATACCATGTACCTGAGGCCTGGGTCAAGAATATCTTCATATATTACTGCAATTCTACAGCTCTAAAATTAACAGGAAGCCAAATTAGAGGTTCTAAGAGAAAATAAATTATATGATATCATTTGTAGCACATCAGCAATTGTGGGATTAACATCTGTGACAAACCTCATATAATACACAGGGTTTTGAGGACCCTTTAGGCAAAAAAAAAAAACAAAACAGCTTCTTTTAAAAAGCATCTTGTCAACCAGGCAGAAATATTGCAGTTTTTTTCCTTTCTGTGAAGGCTCTGTCAGACTATACGATCTATACTAGAACTTCACTTGGCCAGTGATAGAACAAGGGGCAATAGGTCCAAGCTGGAGCACAGGCGGTTCCAAGTAAACATAAGGAAAAACCATTTCACTGTGAGGGTGACAGAGCACTGGAACAGGCTGCCCAGATAGGTTGTGGAGTCTCCTTCCCTGGAGACATTCAAAACCTACCTGGATGCTGTGGAATAATATCCTGTAGGAAGATTCAGCTTTCTAGAAAACAATGGTTCTTTAAAAAACAAAAGATTCGGTGGTTTAAATATCTTTATTAGAGTCTAGTTTAAAAAAAATTTAAAAATCATAAATTGGGAAAGTTTTAAGTGCCAGTTTTGAAAAGAAGCACTGACTACTTATTTAAAAATACTAATATAGTCCAACAAAGAATAAACTAAGTGTGAATATGTCACTAAATCATCTCACTTTGCTTTACCTGTTACATTAAGAGTATTTTATAAGCATTTTTTTTCAGTGGGAAGTTTGCTTATGATCCTGTCTATAAATCTCTACTCACTCTGCTGGTAGAGCCACTAGGTAGCCTGATAGCAAACTGATTCTGGGACAAAAACATGGATTAAAACCAACTCAGGCAAATGCAAACATCCAGCCCCCAATAAAAAGAATAAACCCACAAACAAAATCAAAGGCATAAACTAGGATAAATTCCCTCATTTGGTTCATCGTGCAGCTTCAACAAGCAGCTGCACATGTGAAAGTGATAAGGCAAACCAGAATGAGCATAAGTAGTGTAAGTATAAGCAGCTGAAGCCAATACTTCCAACTGGACAAAAATGCTTACACAGCTCTGACCTCACACTGAGGAACTTCATCTTCTACAAAGTTAATTATTTAAATAAAAAAAGGATGCATTTTAGAAAGTAATTTATGGGACTTCTCATTTCTGTTTTCCTCTACACTCAGGCATTCTAAAAAGTCTGATTCCTATGCAAGACTAAGCAGTGTGCCTTTAAAAAAAAAAGTGCACCCTTTGAAGTTTCCTAAATTGAGACACAAAACCACACGCGCACACCCCCTTGAAAAAAACCCACATGTGTGTGTTCATTGGGATGTGGGGGTTTTAAAGTTGGGGTTTTTTTTCATTTGTTGCTATGAGGTATTTTAAATAAGCATAACAGTAATGAAAAAGCCCATTCAGCCACTTACCGTTTAAGTCTTTATAGCCAACTGCAAAGCTAAATTCATTGTCGGACACTTTGGGGAGTGGAGGTTGTACAGTATCAACTCCCAAACTCTGTTAAGATAGAAAAAAACCCAAACAGGTATCTGATGACATAACTGCTACTACAGACATTAACAACTGCAACTCTTGTCAACAATGAGATGAAATATCTCGAAACACCCAGGTTTGGGAACAGCAGAAACTAAGGCTGTTTCTCATACAGACACTGGATAAAGCCAGAGTGATTTTTAGGTTTCGATGGCTTTTTCTGAAGGGAGGTGGGAGAGGGTGTTAAAAGAGTTTAGCTGTATACACATTTGAGCCTGTTTAGGATCTGTTTAGACCATGAATCTGTATCAAGTTAGGGCAGTTATACCTGGGTCACACCTAAAAGATGTAGCCCTAACCTGCTTTTAAAAGCTTCCTATTACAAAAATTCCACCATCACCTCTGACATTCTGTTCCACTATGTCAGTATTCCAGCGAACAAACTGATGCTAAATTTCCTTTTCTGCAACTGAAGACCATTCCCTGCTGTCCTACTCTCCAAGCACAAGGAACCAAGTACTTCTTTCTGCTCTAATGCTGCCTCTAATTTAATATTGCTATCGGTCTCCTCTAAACAAGCTTGTGCAATCAACTCTTACAGGTCATGTTTCTTTTCCTTCTCAGCATTCTCATTCCTTTCCTCTGGATTTTCTCCAGTTGGACATCCTCCTCAAAATGCAGTACTAGCACTGGACAGAGTTTCCCTGTTGAGATCTTAGCAATGCTGCACAGAACAGAAGGCTTACTTCATACATCCTTACAAGCTACCCTTGTTCATACATCCCTGTGAGGTGTTTGTGGTAGTGGTGCTCATACTCAATTTGTACCAGAGGTGTTTACATTTCTTAATGAGAGTTGACTGAAACTAATGGACATTTTCCATGAAAATTAATGCACATGTTTTACTTAGTATCCCTTTTGAACCAAGGACATGTTGGTTGCTTCTGAAACTATTCAAAGCTGGAAACCAAAGTACTGATAACCTCAAACATGGTGTCTGTATTCAGAAATGTAGAGAAAACTATTAAAATTAAGTACACAGAAATAGCAGCAAAGCCCGATTATAAATTTGCATTTATTCAGCCTTTTTATGCCATGTGAAGGCTGTGCGTGTGCGTCTATCATTTAAACTTACTTTAAGAACAGACAGATTGGTGAAAAAGGGTGAAAAACTATCTACAGTCTCCTATTGGAAATTAAGATTCAAAAGGAATTAACCGATCTAAGTCTGTTAACTGAAAGTCTTCAGGCTTTCACACTTGGCTGTCTCCTTCTCTCATACAATGGTGAGGTAAGAGACAATGCCAGCACTTCAGAGAGAAGTCACTCTCCACCACAGGAATATGTGCCATCCCACCCAGTACTGCACTGGTGAGTAGGAAAAGAAGAGGCTCACTCTCTTACCCTCTCCCCATCACTTGCACTCCTAACAGTGCTGTGTCCAGCTTGAGGAGGTAAAGTTTATCACAAGCAGTCTTTTGTTAATTTTCAAGGCATAACAGTTAAATTATCCTAAACCTCCCTCATTCTTATATATAAATATATATATATATATTATAAAAAGTCCCCAATAAGCAGAAAGGATACCCAGTGGCAAAGAATTGTAATTTGACTGCTAAGAACACAATTTGAAATCTTGGCTCTCACAGAGTTCAAACATAATTCCTATTCTGGGGCTCAGAACTACTGATATTTAATTTGGCAACCTCTGTGATTCACCAAGACGACCATTCAAAACAGAGGCTGTAAGCAATCAAACTCAAACAGAATCCAAATGACAGATTAAATGTTTTCAAGAATGCGCTTAATAAAGTATAACACATTTATTGACTTGGTGGAGGTTTTTTAGAAATAAAACTGCTCCTTTCATTGGGTTTTGCAGGAAGAATTCTAGGACTACAGATATGGAAATAGACTAATGCCATTTTATACTTATCCCTTAAGAATGCATTGCATTGACAATAATGTCCAAAAAATCTTGAATGAAACCCCATCTGCAACTCAGTATTTTGCACATCTAAAGATACTCTTATGCAGATATTCAAAATGTTTCTTTAATTTCCAAAGTCTACATTTGACACTCAGGCTATATCCCATTTACCCAGGTACGCAATCACACTTGAGAATTCTGACTCAAACTATTCCTGTTTTGACAGAATCTTTCAATTACTTGGGACAGAGTTCAGATTGCTTTACATCACTTGTTTATTTTGCTTTTTTTTAAGCATATTTCATAAGCAGTTCACACTCTTTAACAATCTAGTTTGCACTGTTATTACCTTGTTCTTCAGGCCTCTTGTTTTAAATATCAAAGAAATTTAGTTTAAAGCTTTTCAAAATAAGTACCTGAATTTATTCAGAGTGGAGGCATATGAAAAAACGTAGCAAAGTTGCCTCTCTAGCATATAACAGCTATTTTCCTAATATTGATGGAAAAAAAATTATTTACCTGGGTCAGCATGTCCATCTCCCCAAGTAAATTGCTGAACATTTCATCTATATCATCACATGATTGCTCCATCTGAAAGAAAAATAATCCATAGGCAAGGAATCATTACAAGTTCATTTCAAAGCAAGTAACGATCAAAACAGGAGCATATGCAACATTCCCTTTATATTGTGTTCCAAATTAACTTTAAAACAATCGCTCACAGCTTGAAAAACCATAGTTTAGAAGCAGGCTCCTGGCAGGATCTGTGACCCCAGGGAGAGAGGATCCTATGCTGGAATAGACTTCCTGGCAGGATCTGTGACCCTGTGGGGGACCTACAGTGGTGCAGTCTGATCCTGAACATCTGCACCCCATGGAAGGGACCCACACTGGAGCTGTTTGTGAAGAACTGCAGCCTGTGGGAAGATCCCATGCTGGAGAAGTTAATGAAGGACTGTCTCTAGTGGGAGGGCCTCCCCACCAGAACAGGAAAACAGCATGAGGGAGAAGGAGTGTCAGAGATAAAGCATTATGAAGTGATAGCAACCCACAACCCCCATTCCCCATCCCCTTGTACTGCTTGAGGAGCGAAGAGGTAGAAGAGTTGGGAGTGAAGCTGAGCCTAGGAAGAAGGAAGGGGTAAGGTAAAGATGCTTTTATTTTTGGTCCTATTTCTCATTATCCTATATCTTATTAGCTGGCAATAAATCAAACTGATTTCCCTATCTTGAGCCTGTTTTGCCAGTGATGGCAATTGGTAAGTAATCTCCTTGTTCTTATCTTGATGAATTTTTCCATAGTATTTTCTCCCTCTCCTCTGCTTAGGATGGGGAGTGATAGAGTGGCTTAGTGGGCACCTGCTGCCCAGGAAAAGTGAACCCAGCAAAACACCTTACAGAATGAGGATCAACCTGATACAAGAAAACAATCTGGGGACAGGAACAACAACTCTAATGACTACACAGACTGGGAGAAAAGAAGACCAGCTAGTATCCTGTTCTTCAACTGTAATGCTTTTCCTTTAATAGAGCATCTTGAGTAATGTAACTATTCCATAGTTTAATCGCAGAGACTACTGAACCACTACAGTAAATATTTTTTCTTTTGAATATGTTATTTAATACTGAAGCAGTCTGAGCTGCTCTGCCTCCTTTGGAATTGGTCTTTCTGCCATCTACATAAGCAAGACTGGCCTCATTTCAGCTCGCTCTTTGTCCTTTTACAGAATCATAGAATATTAGGAGCTGGAAGAGACCTCGAGAGATCACTAAGTCCAGCCCCCCTGCCCGAGCAGGATCATCTAGAGTAGATCACTTAGAAACATGTCTTCAATGTCTCCAGAGAAGGAGACTCCACAACCTCTCTGGGCAGTCTGTTCCAGTGCTCTGTCATCCTCAAAGTGAAAAAGTTCCTCCTTATATTAAGATGGAACTTTCTATGTTCCAGTTTGGAACCATTTCCCCTTGTTCTGTCACTGGCCATCACTGAGAAGAGCCTGGATCCATCCTCCTGACACTCACCCTTTATATATTTATAAACGTTAATGAGGTCACCCCTCAGTCTCCTCTTCTCCAAGCTGAAGAGACTCAGCTCCCTCAGCCTTTCCTCATAAGGGAGGTGTTCCACTCCCTTAATCATCCTAGTTGCCCTGTGCTGAACTCTCTCAAGGAGTTCTATGTCCTTCTGGAACTGAGGGGCCCAGAGCTGGACGCAACACTCCAGTGAGGTCTCACCAGGGTGGAGTAGAGGGGGAGGAGGACCTCTATTGACCTACTTGCCACCCCCCTTCTAATACACCCCAGGATGCCATTAGCCTTTTTGGCCATGAGGGCACACTGCTGGCTCATGGTCATCCTGCTGTCTACCAGGACCCTCCCAGGTCCCTCTCACCTGCACTACTCTCCAACAGGCCAGTCCCCAACCTATGCTGGTGCCTGGGGTTGTTCCTCCCTAGATGCAATACCCTACACTTGACCTTATTAAATTTCATTAAATTTCTCACTGCCCAGCTCTCCAGCCCATCTAAATCCTGTTGAATGGCAGCACAACCTTATGGTGTGTCATCACCCCTCCCAGCTTTGTGTCATCAGCAAACTTGCTGACCGTGCACTCTGTTCTCTCATCCAGGTCATCAGTGAAGATATTGAACAACACCGGTCCCAGTACTGACCCTTGAGGCACTCCACTAGTTACAGGCCTCCAGCCAGACTCTGCCCCATTAATGACAACTCTCTGACTTCTTCCCTTTAACCAGTTCTCAATACACCTCACTACCCTCTAGACCACACTGCCTCAGTTTGCCCACCAGGCTGCTGTGGGAGACAGCGTCAAATGCCTTACTGAGGTCAATGAAAACCACATCCACTGCCCACACCTGGCTATATCCTCATAAAAGGCTATTAGATTAGTGAGTATTATCCCCAATGCCACAATTCATTAACAGGCAGCATGTACAGCTTTCAACAGTCAACTTGGGATGTATTTATCTGCTCAAAGATAAATATTACCTGCATGCCTATCCCCATGTAACAGAGAAGACATCACATATGACTGAGTGAATGACGAGCCAAAGTCATCTCGGCTTCATTGCCAGCTGACAAACCCATACTGGAGGGCTTGCTCACTCTGTACATTATACAGTTATCATACAGAGCTTTCTACGTAAAATTCAGTTTCTGTAGATTCAGCACTATACAGGTTGGGTAAATGATTACTGAATTTCAATTCATTTATTTGAAACAAGAGCTGAATAGCTTCCCAAACACCTGGCACTTGGGAGAATCAATTTTCATAAAAATGATAGATAAAATTACACTTATTTGATCAGAGTGAAGTCAGATTTCTTATATGATGAAAAAATGGAGCTGCAGTTCATAGTGATAAGTACCTCATTGGTGCTTCATTAGTACTGAATAATGTTATGTTTTCCTGTTTTATGATGTAGGAGAAAACTGTATCTGCTGAGGGAATCTTATTAGTCTAAGCCATTTGTATGCTTTAGTGGTTTTGGTTTTGTTGGGTTTTTTTTTAAAGTATTATCTAGATCTACTTTCTGGAATATTTCTTCATATTGGTTCCTCTGACAAACCAAAATCCTGCTTTGCTAGATTTTGTTTCAGAATAGAAATATAAAAATGATCAAAAAATTACTTTGGGGTTACAACTAGAAGATCTTAACAACATGAGAAGTAAGAACTGTCATAAAAGGAAAAAGAAACCAAAACCAAACCACCTAGTAGTTAAAAAAAGTGATCAAGAGAGAGAGACCGACCTAATACTGGATTAACAATAATTTCATAAAATTACAGGATTTTTACAGGATCTATTAAACATAGAGATTCTTTCTTTGTAAGTGTATGATTTTCTGATTTTCTTAAGAAACATTTGATTCATATGAAAAAGCAATATGCAAAGAATTCAGTAAGAATTTCCACTGAAAAATTAGAGCTGAGTTAGTCACATTTATCAATTCAAATAAATGACATTTAATACTAGTGGGTTTTTTTGACCTTAAGCACAGAGGATAAAGGAGAAGGCTCTGAAGGTGTATTTTGATAAGGAAGTATGTCAGTGTCCCTTTCAAGTGTCACTTTCAAAGATTCAACATCCATTATGATCACCAGACTGATAAAGCCATGTTGTCACCAAGCCACCAACACTACAAGTATCTTTTTTTTTCCTCTTGAATTTTTATTGATTTAATTTAGGAAGACAAAATTAACATCATAATCACCAAATGTCCTGAAAACACTGAAATGTTAAAACGCACTCTTAAACTCTTAATCTCTTAAACTGATAGGAGAGCTCTCCAGAATCATTAGGGATTTTTTCAAGAACTAGAAAAGACAGTAAAATAAGTCCCCAAAACACAAAACTGCAAAAAAGTCTTGATCCACTCTCCTCAATTCCTTTCCACAATAATTTCAATTTCTTTTATTTGATTGCCATTGTAGGGACAAACAGACAAAACAATATGCATATTTGGGAAAAACATATTTTGGGAACATTCAAAGAAGATGTTTCTGCCTTTTGGACTAGCAAATTATTTTCATTTTTATAAGTAGCTCTGAATTTATTCAAGCCTGAAACTCAAAATTGAGATCTGCAGGTGTATGATCTATTATTAACAAAAAACGGGCAAATATTTACCAAAGTCCCCGGAAGGATACTGAGTTTCATACTCAGTCCTTCTGTCTATATCCACAAAACTAATTTTTTTGGGTGAGGTTATTCTATATATAGTACTAATAACAGTGACTCTTAAAATCACTCTTAAAATTTTATGTAAGATTTGATGCAAAGAAAAAATCTGAATTAAATAAAAAGAGGAAGTTGCAGTTGTCAAGAATAAACATGCTAAGGAGGGGCTTCTGGTAAGGCAGACATGTGAAACTTAACCTACTTTTGAAGTGACTGATTTTCAAATTGACTTCTATTATCACTGTATGAAGTAACACAAAGAACACAGGCAAATTTATTCCTTGTCTTATTTCCCCCAAATTTCACATTCTCACATCTTCATTGAGCTTTCATAAAAACTTAAAATACCCCCACATTTCTCATACTGATGTATCTAAGGGGTAGGGGAATTTTCGGCTTGCTATTCTAAGTCTCACTATTTAGTTTATCCATAGTAAAACTCACACGGTTTTATATAATACATAAATATTGAATCATTGTATTTTGACTCACCAATACATTTTTTCACCCTACCATTTACTGGAAGTCCCCAAGACCTGCTAGACCTATTATATTTTACCTTCCCAGTTGTAAACCCTTTGCTGATAAAAGTAACTCAAATCTCAATTAAGTCATGAATAACAAACCACCATTTTTTTATTGTACTCTTTCTACTTCAGTTCACCAAATGAATAAATATGGTTTATGTGTATTTGTTCCTACTTCTCCCTACCTGTTAGTGTTTGTCTTTTTTAGTGTGTCTTTTGTCTGTCATGCTTTGTTGCCATTTTCAAAGACCTACTTGCACTCATTCAGGTGCCCCTGTGAGGGGGTGTTCAACCATTTCCTTTCCACAAGAACCAGCACTGCTGCCCTAGATGACAATACAAAATGTCTGTGCACTGTATTTTTAAATTTGGCAACAGACTGACACAAAATTTCCTCCCTCTGCTAAACATTTACTCCATATATAGCCTTATTTTGAAATTGCAGTGTAAACGTCTACATTTTTTAGCTATAGGCTAGGATGTTGGAAATAACTTATAGAATCATAGAATGGCTAGAGTTGGAAGGGACCCTCACAGGTCATCTAGTCCAACCCCCCTGCAAGAAGCAGGGACACCCCCAACTAGATCAGGTTGCTCAAGGCCTCATCCAACCTGGCCTTGAACGTCTCCAGGGATGGGGCACCCACCACCTCCCTGGGCAACCTGTTCCAGTGTTCTACAACTATCACAGTAAAGAATTTTTTCCTACTATCTAATCTAAATCTACCTCCCTCTATTTTAAAACCATTTCCCTTTGTCCTATCACAACAGGCCCTACTGAACAGCCTCTCCCCATCTTTCTTGTAGGCCCCCTTGAGGTACTGGAAGATTGCTATAAGGTCTCCCTGGAGCCTCCTCTTCTCCAGGCTGAACAGCCCCAACTCTCTCAGTCTGTCCTCATAGGAAAGGTGCTCCAGCCCATCGTATCATCTTTGTGGCCCTCCTCTGGACCCTCTCCAACTGGTCCATGTCCTTCTTATGTTGGGGGTTCCAGAACTGGACACAGTACTCCAGGTGAGGTCTCCCGAGGGCAGAGTAGAGGGGGAGAATCACCTCCATCGACCTGCTGGCCACGCTTCTCTTGATGCAGCCCAGGATGCGGTTGGCCTTCTGGGCCACAAGAGCACATTGTTGGCTCATGTTGAGCCTCCCATCCACCAGCACTCCCAAGTCCTTCTCCTCAGGGCTGCTCTCGATCCATTCTCCGCCCAATCTGTAGTTGTGCCTGGGATTGCCCGACCCAGATGCAGGACCTTGCCCTTGGCCTTGTTGAACTTCATTAGGTTGGCACGGGCTCACCTCTCCAGCCTGTCAAGGTCCCTCTGGATGGCATCCC
>VXBZ01000284.1:476415-505132 GCA_013399135.1 Heliornis fulica | reverse complement strand
AGAGAGAAGAATGTCGTGCGGGACAGTGTCAAAGGCTTTGCACAAGTCCAGGTAGATGACATCCGTTGGTCGTCTCTTGTCCACCGATGCTGTCACCCCGTCATAAAAGGCCACCAAGTTGGTCAGGCACAATCTGCCCTTGGTGAAGCCATGTTGGCTTGTCACCAATCAGCTCCTTGCTCTCCATGTACCTTAGCATGGTTCCCAGGAGAACCTGCTCCATGACCTTGTCAGGCACAGAGGTGAGGCTGACCGGCCTGTAGTTGCCCGGATCCTCCTTGTTCCCCCTTTTAAAAATGGGGGTTATGTTCCCTCTCTTCCAGTCATCGGGGACCTCAACAGACCACCACAACTTCTCACTTCTTGACATATCTCACCACTAACACTGCAGAAATTTGTCAGATTGGCAGAAAGCAAGCTAGCGTGAAGAGATGCAAAACACTCCCTGTAGTCCAATCTGATGTGCTTACCAGAGAAAAGTACTTTGCTGATGGTGAACACCACAGTTTTCCCATGGGGATGCTCCAGTATTCAAGAGCACCAAACGAAAGCACAGAAATTTCTTGCTCAGATGCAAGAATGAAGAAGCAGCCCTTGCACTTAGTCTCAAGGTGCAAAGTCTTACTGAGCTGTATGGCCTGAGTAGTGCAGTTCCGGGAGAAAATGCCTTGTGTTATCACCGGTTTTGTATATTTTGCTATACAGTTCTACTATTGCTATCTCTGCTGCCCCAGTCCACTACCCTTATACCAACCTGTAAAATTTGGGATTTTTTTATTATCCTTCTTCCCCCTTCACTGCCCCCACCCCTCACCTTTGAGACAGCAGCAGCGTGGTGCTTAGTTCCTGCTGAGGAAACCACATTAGATCACTTGATAACCAAGCTTCTGCACTTGCAGTCTTGAAAACAGGCTCATGCGTTTAAGGCATCTGCAACTCAGTTACGTCACTTGTTCCACTTAAGGGCTACAAACTAAAAAGGACGAGGAATGGCACAGTACAGAACACAGACATGCAGCAGATTCGTGTATTAGGAACCATGCAGCATATGTCAGAGTACCAAGTCCACCGAAAGGAATTAAAGCCGTTTGACCATCCAGATGACTGCTACCAACATTGCAACTTCCTGGTTAACATTTAAATGCTTAAATGGAGTGGAACAAGTAAGTCTCTAACATTTCAGAGACCCACCACCAGCCCAAGGATCAGAGATTCACCTTCAGCAGACTATATAAATCATCCCATATCAAAGACAAACAAAACAAAACAAAACAAAAAAACAACCAACTAAACAAACAAAAAAAAACCACCAAAAAAAAAAAGAGGATAATTAGGGGAGTTGAAGGTGACAGAAGCCCCACCATAAAGAGCAAAGCCATAAAGAGGGTAACTGATTTTCACAGGAAACAGATATGAAAGTAGTGCAATTTAAAAAATGCATCCTTGCTTATAACACAAAATCAATGGGATAGTAAATGAAACAAAGTCTGCATAACTGTTCCAGGAAAATATGCAGAATATAATCATGAAACTCATCATTCAAACTGGTAAGTTAGCAAGCTGAGGGTTTGGTCTTCTCTACAAGTAGTTACAGCTGGAAATTTCAGGCAAGGCTCCACCAATTTCGATCCAGAGCAAAGCTTTCATTATAAGCTGGTTACATCATACCTTCCAGCACAAGATTTCTTATGCCTCCTGAAGCATGGAATGCTAGACACTGCTGCAACCTGAAACAGACCTAACTAGGTTTCTTACAATGATTTTACAGTCGGGTGTCAAAAACCCCACTGACTGCTCAAATGTCTCTTATCTACATATGTGAGGCAGGATGGAAGTTCCTTAACCAGCTATTGCATCATGTCTAGGAAAAAGTCCCTAACAGACATTTAGGCCAATTTTTTTTAATGAAGTCAGATACAAGAACATCTATCTCAGCAGAATTCAGACTGGAAGAATAATCCAATTAGCTGCTAATTCTAGGAGCAGGACAGGTAATTGAAGTTTCATAGTTATAAAGGAGAAATGAAGCTGCCTCCAAGCTTTCAGAACTCCAATCTGGCAATTAGCATATTCCAAACACTTTACTGTTTCTCACCTACACTCCCTGTATTGTGTAACTCTCTTCTGTTTTAATACTTTTATTTCAAAAAGGATGAATCTAAAGAAATTAGGCTGCTTCCAGCACTCATTGCTCTTTCCTAACATTCCAAGAAAAAGCTTGCACACATAGATAACTCTGAATGCAGTTTCTTACTCCTATCACCTATTCTTCTGAGAAATTATGTGTGCCAATGACCATACGTTTATCTGCAGCTGAAATTACATTGCATATTTATCTCTGAGATGGGTGTGACATGGTAGCTCCACTCATGATTACTGGCATACAGGAACAAGATCATCATTCCCCTATCTTAGCTTCTCCTGGAAAAGACAGAGAGCTGGATGGAAGTATGTCCCAGCTCATAAACCACCAGCTGATCTAAGCTCATCCATCTTGTGCTGATAACATCTCTACTTCAGCTTCATTCAGGTATAAAAAACTGCAGACATACAAGTTACCAAAAGATGTGAATCTCAGCTCTAGGTTCCTCCCATTCCCTGTCTTGATGAAAGAGTAGAATAATGAAAGATTGATTTAAGTCCAAGTGACACATAATTGTTCTGTTTCCACATTCCTTCCCATAATCTGTAGTTTGCTGATGGTGTAATGTTTTCCTTCCTGTTTTTTTTCCAGTTACCCAACATTGCTGTATTGACTTACATGACAAGACACTGTCTTGTACTTGAGAAAAAATTGCCAGCAAATGAGACTAGTGAAATTAATAATTATTTGATCCAGCAGAATGCTCAGCCTAACTCTATCCTGCAGTGGAGCAGATGGGCTCTAAGTAGCAAATTCCCATTTGCTACTTTTGAACTATTCCCAGAATTCCCTTACCCTCAGGTCACTGAGCTATGGGAAGTGTGTCATGTGAGTCTCAACTAAATGAAGATTTTGATATTTAGCTTCAAAATCCGTAAGATAGGCTGATCCCACCTGAATAGATTGTCTAATGAGCAAAAAATGGTAGACAAGGAAGCCTACAGATGAGAGACAAAGGCATACAGGGATCCACAATGGGGAAAAATACCCTACAAAATCAAGAGATGTGACATGGAATAATGAACATAATAGCACAAACTTAGGAAGAGGAAAGAAGGTATAGAAAGTTGCAGTACAAAAATTTAGGTGCAGGAACTGATCCACTAAACAGTGAATAACTCCTCTCCAACACTTCCTCCCACAGCAAGCCATTGCAGGTAAAAGCAAGATATGCAGTTAGACCTTTTTGCACCCTATGACAGAACCATTTTACTTGAATTAAAAAAATATTCCTAGGCCTATTAATTGCTAAAGCTCCAAGTCAGCATCGTACCTTTTGTAATTATATGTCCTTACTGCCAGAAATGTTAAAGGGAGGGCACACATAGTATGGGAAAGGAGGACCAAAAGAGGAAAAGACACTAGCATAAAATGCTCTAACAGGTAAGAGTAAAACAAAATAGTGAAAACAAATATGTAAAAATTTGATTATTGTATTAAAATATGTAAAATATGTTAAAATTTTATTATCTGTGTTTCATACACAGTTTGCATATTAAAATAAAATGATGCAAGTAATACTTTAATATTAATTTATAGGAGTATAAAAATATTCATATTTTAATATAAATATATAGGTATATATGGTATTTCACCATAGTACAGCACTCAGTACCATAGTGAGTGATAGAACAATTAAGTGAAGATATTTTTTCTAAACCTTTTTCTCAGCTTTACTACTGACTGAAGAGTCAGGCTCAATTTCAAAGCCTGTTATAACTTTCCACTTAGAAGCACTGTTTTGTTCAGACTGTGTAACACACAAACAGTTATAAGCAGTGGCTTTCAGAAAAGAATCTGTAAGGAAAGTGGAAGGGATAGTCACCACAGGCAGAATGTTATAATGGTATGAATGGCTGTGGCTGCTTTGCGACAGCCCATCAAACCCTAAACTGCTCAAAGGAAATAGTTATGAGAAGAAAAGAGAGCAGGAGAAGAACCTTGTGAAATTTACAGGGTGTTTATTCCATTTCTGAAAGGTTTTTCCATGAGAATGAAATGTCACTACACTCCCTCTTTTTCCTTACTACATGGACAGGGGATGGAACAACTGATCTGGTCAGAGATCACAGCTCCATCATGACACAGGGGAGACAAAGGAGGTCAGTCTAGTGACAGATCTGAAATGCTGAAATTAATGGAAGAACATAGTCATCATGGGACAGAATCACAGAATTTTAGGGGTTGGAAGGGACCTTTGAGATACCCTCTCAGTCTTCTTTTCTCAAAGCCCAATTCACTCAGCCTTTCCTCATAGGAGAGATGCTCCAAGCCCCTAACCATCTTTGTGACCTCCACTGGACTCTCTCTAGAAGGTCCCTGTCTTTTTTGTACCGGGGAGCCCAGAACTGAACACAGGACTCCAGGTGAGACCTGACCAGGGCAGAGTTAGAGAGGGAGGATCACCTCCTTCAACCTGCTGGCTATGCTCCTCTTAATGCACCCTAGGATTCCATCGCCTTTCTTGGCCACCAGGGCACACTGCTGGCTCATGGCCAACCTGTTGTCAACTCACAGCCTGTACTGATACCTGTGGTTATTCCTTCCCAGGTGCAAGACCTTGCACTTGCTTTTATTGAACCTCATTTGGTTCAATAGCTGGGTTACTGCCCAGCTCTCCAGCCTGTCCAGGTCTCGATGAATGGTAGCGCAGCATTCCTGCATGTCCGCCACTCCTCCCAGCTTTGGATCATCAGTGTACTTGCTGAGGGTGGACACTATTCCCTCAGCAAGGTTGCCAATGTAGTTGTTAAACAAGACCGGACCCAACACCAATCCCTGGGGAACACCACTAGACACGAATCTCCAGTTGGACTCTGCTCCACTGATCATCAGCCTCTGAGACAGGACCATCAGCCAGTTCTCAACACACCTCACCATCCACTCACCTATCCCACGCTTTCTCAGCTTTGTTATCAGAATGTTGTGGAAGATATCATCAAAAGCCTTGATGAAGTCAAGGAAGATGACATCCACAACACTGCAGCTAAGTTTATGCTGAATCCCTTCCTAGCACTGGCATCCAAAACCACTGGCTCATTTATATTTGCGCTCTCAAACAACAGGTCTGCCAGCTCCCTCTCAGTCATGAATATGTAGTCACCAAAGTCCAAAATTAAGTGCTAACTTACTTGATGATGTTATCTGTGTTCACTTTTTCAGCAAGTACTTTTACCTTCTCAGGGTTACCTCAGCAACTTAGGTCCTCCAAGCAATATGTAGAGCAGATCTTCAAAATATATCTTTTCACCAGAAAGCAGGGAGAACAGTAATGTGGACTTGACTTATTTAAATGGTTATTTTTTTAAAGAGTTCCAATCAGACAAAAGCCACATCAACTTTCAAAAACATTTTTTGGGCCAATACATCCTTTTTATTTCTGTGCTTCAATGGAATTCCCACAACAAGTGAGAGAGTAATGCTAGAAAGTACTAGAAAATCTTCAAAAGCTCAACTAAAATCTTATTCTGAAGCAGAAAAAAAGTAATTATTTGTCTGTAGTATCAGCTTGTAGAGAACCATTACTGAATGTAGCTTGTCTCAACATTGCCATTGTACCACCGTTTCCTGCCACTCAGAAGGTCCTGCCCTCACAGTCTGCAGACAAAACAACACCATGCGCCTGCGCAAGGCCCAAGGCGCAATAAAGGCAGAAGGCATCCGAAGAAATCCATTTCAAAGGACAGATACTTGTGGATCTGCAAACAGCCAGGTGGTCTCTTGAACAAGGCAACCCCTCCCCTCAGCTCCAGCAGTACTCAAAACTGCTATTTTTCTTAGACATTTTGTTGGGCCAGAGACATGCTGATCCCTCCATCCTGAGGATACCTAAGTCCTACATCTCCCTTAACCACATACTGCAGAGCAACAGAAGGAAACATTTCTGCCTCTTGTTCCTCTCATTGCTGTAAGATTTCACTTTATTTTTCTGCTAACAGGAATTGTGAAACAGAGCAAAAATCTTACTGGGTTGGGTAAAATATTTACTACCTATGAAATCTTGGGCGGCAGCACTGTTATGCTGTTACAACATCCAGCAGGCTCCTCTGTTCACACTGCTGCTCCCTCTATTACCCTCCCAAATGTCACTAAAGCTTTATAAAATGCACACACACAAAAAAAGGTCATGTTTACAGCCAGATTGACAGGTGCATGAGTTACAGTGTAGTAGGCACTGTTTAAGTGTAGTGAAAAACCAGTATCATATCACTAAAAAGAAGTAATCATCAAATCAAGCTGGAATAAATAATTTGATAATAAAATAAACCAGCACTTCAAAGGCATCATACCCTGCTTGAAGATAATGCACATCAAATAACCACACATTCCAGCATATACAACTAAAACATAATTTACCAATAACTACTTTGAGCCTTCAGTCATATTTGCTTCCAAACAACAGAAGAGTCTGTAGTACCCACAGGAGGTATTTAAAGAAAAAGAAGAGACAAGGAATGATTAAGAGCACCCTTTCAGAGACAGTACATTTTTCCTGTTACATGCGCTCCCAAACAGATCAGAATTCTCTAAGCACACAAAGTAAGGATCACTCAGCTATGTGTAACGCTCCATTGGTTAAACCTCCCAAAGACATGTGAAATCTGTATTTCAAATCAAATTATCTCAATTTTAAGCAATGCTTACACAAAGCATGAAGTACAATTCAATGTAATAGTCTCCTTCGAAGCCCAGAGAGGCAAATTGAACAGGTTCAGCAAAAAAAGTTAAACAGTGTTTTAAAGTTTCAACCTAAATTCACATTCTTTATGAAGTTTATAGAAAAAAAAAGGTATTGTAAAGGTAGTGAAGACAAATTAAGCCTACACAGGTGTCAAGTATATAGCCCTCTGAAGCACCAGGGCTTACTTGTTTGTCTCTGATGAAACAGATCTACTAAATCATATGTGAAATTAGTGGTTTTTAGAAGCAAGTCAGGAAAAGATGACAAAACATCCGTATCGTACTTCGAAAGGGCAACCAGAACTTCGAAGGAAAAATAACTGCAAGATCTTGAAAACATATTTTGAGGAGTAGAATCAAGCTGGAGACACACTAATCACAGAGTAACCTGTGGCAAAAAGGGACCTCAGAAAGTTAAACTGCCTGTCCCACTTGATGGCTCTCTGCATATTTTGTTTGTAGGCTATATTCCTGCATCCAAAGATTTAATGACAGCTAAGACAGGCTGGATGATACGCTACTTATGTGACCCTACCAAACATATCTTCCCAGCATGACAATAAATGGATTTTGTAACTTCTCTTTTGGTGCACGGGGGATTGAAAAAAACAGTGGAGCCTGTATTTGTTACTTCTTCATGGTATTCAGGAGTCTATCATGCAGTTTGAGCCTTCTCAGAGTCAGGAGACATTTATTTCTTCCCTATCATGTGGCCAAATACACCACAGGCAGAGAGATGTAAACTGTGTTCTTGAGTAGTCCATACTGTCTATTTTTCCCTAGCCACATCATCTTCTTACATCCTTAGTTTAAGGCTGATAGATTAGCACGTTCACATGGTGTCTTTTTCTGGCTGCTTGTGCCAGGCAGCTTGGACTGAAGTTTCTCCCAAGTGCCTTCACTTTTTCAGTGCTGTGACCTAAAACTGGCACCGTGCATCCCATGGAATTCCCACTGCTTCATGAGGTTACAGGGAAGCTCTGCAGTCCTGCTTTGCAGAAGATCAGTCTCCTACTTGCTCCCTCAGAGTCTGGACCTAGTGAAGGTCCGATTCAGGTTGGCCCTACCAACTGAGGTTAACTCACACCGGTACACAGCACGGCAGCACTAAATCCCATTATCCCATTTCAGCCCACCGAGGCCACATTTGCCTCGGTCAGACGCCTCCCTGTTCCGAGGGGGAGGCTCTTGTCTGAGAGGTGGCTGCCACCTCAGGCGTCCCGGGCAGCGCGGCGGGGAACGGCNGCGGGGTTTGCCGCAGCCCCCAACCCCGAGCACCGGTATTTGCCGGCGTATCTCCACAGCACAGCGAGTAGAGCAACCCGCGCTCCCCGCCACGCCGCAGCTCCGCTTCACGCTTCCCCTCAGCCCTTCCACCCCGTCAGAGTCCCGATTTGGAGCTGGACGCCCCTAAGGGTCCCTCCTTGCCCGGCTTACCTTGGCGGGCGAGCGGCGAGGACCGCCGGCTCCCGGAGGCGCGGCGAGCAGGAGGCGCGGGGCGGCTGGGAGGCTCTCGGCAGTCCTGCGCGGCGGGAACTCGCTCGCCCTCCGCCCGTGGGGAAGTGAGGCCGCCCCGGGGGCTGCCGCGCGCAAGCCGCTCCGGTGCAGGCAGCGCCGCCCTGCGCTCTGAGGTCCAGAGGCAGCCGCCCCGCAAAGCTCCGGCTGACGACCCGCTCCTCCGAGTCGTGACGGTCCCTCTGCGGGAGCAGGAGGAGCTGAGCCCGCTCGCTGCGACCGCTTCTCCACAAGGGAACGCGCCCGCTCAAGGCCAACCCGAGAGTTCTGGAGAACCGCGGTGACCGCGGCCTCGTCTCCCCCACCCGTGATGCAGAGAAGCCTCCTCCCTTAGGTCCCCTTAGGGGCAACCAGGCTGCCAACAAAATGAAGCCTACGAATGAACTGTGAAGGCTTGAGAGGCTGTAGGCCCAGGTGGAGAGGCTGAGGGTGTGCAGGCAGCAGATCCACGGGGGAATCTCTGGGCAAGCAGGGGCAGGGCAGGACAGCCCAGCCCTTCCACCTCCGCTCCTCAGTCGCCATAACTAGGCTACGTGGCTTTCGGACGGGCAATACCAACATATTCTCTGTTTTTCAGACAGAAAGTTGTTTATTTCCCCACTTTGTTCAGTGACTCTGCATCTCTTAAATAACGCTTCTGTTTGGTGGTTTGACAACATACTGCGAGGCAGGAAACTCCTTTTATGGCATTTTTACCTCATTTTGTATCATAGAATGGCTAGAGTTGGAAGGGACACTCAGAGGTCATCTAGTCCAACCCCCCTGCAAGAAGCAGGGACACCTTCAACTAGATCAGGTTGCTCAGGGCCTCATCCAACCTGGCCTTGAACGTCTCCAGGGATGGGGCATCCACCACCTCCCTGGGAAACCTGTTCCAGTGCTCCACCACTCTTACAGTAAAGAACTTTTTTCTAATATCCAATCTAAATCTACCTCCCTCTATTTTAAAACCATTGCCCTTTGTCCTGTCACAATAGGCCCTACTGAACAGCCTCTCCCCATCTTTCTTGTAGGCCCCCTTGAGGTACTGGAAGACCGCTATAAGGTCTACCCAGAGCCTCCTCTTCTCCAGGAGGAGTCGTTGCAAAGTGCTACATTGACATGTCCTCAGATTTTATTCACCGAGTAGAAATAGTTTTATAACAAGTTAAATTCCATAAAAGATGAAAAAAAAATTAGGTGTTTTCATCTGAAATTGTAAAGGTAAACAGATCAGTCAGAAAATTCAGTGCAGCCTTGGTGGGACTAATGTCAAGTTAAAAAGATGGCATTCTAAGTGCTGCAGGTGGTGTGCAAATAGACCCCTCTCTCCCTATTTTTAATTGTCCAAAACTTTGTCAAACCAATGCTTTTGGCTAAATTTTTCTTAGATATCTAAGGAACTGACAGAGTAGTGAATGAAGGTAAAGATGCCACTCTGTAACTTTAGTTAAGAAAAGTCATTGGGTAGTTCAGTTTAACTTTGTATTTACAGGCAATTTATATTAAACCACTGTGTTTTACTCCAAAGCAACCAAGAAGTCCTTTTTTCTGTTTCTCCAACACTGCTGGAGATAACATAATTATACCAGAAAGATGGTAGTATTTTTAATTACCACCATGTTTTGCACAGCAAATATGTTTCACTGCTTTAAGGGGTAATTGCTTTGAAAAATTCCAGCTGAGACAGCTCACATATTTAAGAATGCATTTAGGGAATAGTACATAGTTCTGCTCATGTTATTTAAAAACCTTCAAATTAGTTCACTGAGAAGCTGGCTGAAATTTACTAGAGACTTTGCTGAGGTCAGGTAAGTTGTATGAAAGTACATGTAAATCTGGCAAACTTAATAGCATTCAAAAAATCACACACATTGTTAATAATGAAATCTCAAATTCCCAGCAGCTTGGGAATTTGAGATTTCATGGATGCTATATATTCTCTTATTTGACTTTGGAGTTGCTTCTTTTGGCTTTTGGGATTATTATGATGCTAAGGAAAGAGGTAATTTTAAAAGATCAATTTGCAACTAATTTATTATTTTTTTCCAATGATACAAAAGTCAATTTTCAAATTAGCATTTTGCAGCGAATGCTTTGTATGTATTAAAACAATACTATTTGATGGCACATTGTCAAAAAGTGTTATTTCACTTCTATATGGGGCCAGTAACATGCCCACATCCTGATTACCCTAGTGGTTTCCCACTTCGCTGTTGTTTAAATACATATTTGTTACAATATTGCAGAAAGCATTGACTGTTCCCACAAATAAGCTTGTGTAACTAGATGCCTTCTGGTCCTCTCTGCATAGCTTGAAATAAGGTTGAGAAAGTTAAATGACAGTATTTTCCAGCTCTCCTTGGACCTGGCTTAACAGATAGGCATCATTCTTTCTAAGAGGAATGGTGGAGATGAGAATGGCACATCTCTAGAAAGCAAGGAGAATATCATAGAAATACCAGAAAATCTTGCATGATATCTGAGATGTTTTTGGGCTGCATTTAGGAGCCATGCACATTGTGCTCCACTGAGATGGGTGGAGGTCATCATATCATAAGGAAGAAATGTGGTGAGGGAAACGCTGCAGCAGATATGGACTTGATTAATAGTATGTGGCCTAATGTTAGAGAGAAGCTCATTTTGTGGCAGGAGCAGGTGGAAATATGTAATGCTTCCAAATTGGTTTTGTCCTCAGCCAAAATGAATGTGCAGCAGAATCATTCCCTTGAATTTCATGCCTCCATTCCGCTCTTTTCCAAGTTTCTTGTTTTCTAATGGAAAGAAGAGACATGCACCCCACCCACATTACAATTGTGTGTTTCACAGCAGTTGCATGACTCAGGATCTAATGCATGCAATGACAAATTGTTCTTTTCCTTTCCTTATCATGAGGGTAGAGATCACGGGTTAGATATGCTGTCATTATGCACCCTCAGCTCAGGGAGCTTTTATTCACCTCCACAGGCCTTTCAGATTGCATTGCATTGCAATGTAAGTTTCTATAAAGCAGCGGATAATTTAAAGCAGAACATCCTTTTTGAAAGGGAGCAAACAGATGTGTTCCTAGTATCAGGAAAGCAGTGCTTCATTGGCAAAAAAAGTAAAGTTTTACTCTGTATGACTTCCCTTAAGTTTCCTTCACATCAATTTATACGCTGATAAAGATTTGGCTTTATCAGGCTTAGGACATGAGCCTGTGGTTCATTTTCTGTACAGGGTAAAAGTGACACTTGCAGACAAGGATCTTACCTTTCCAGAATAACACAGGTTCAGTCCGTAGCCCTCAGCATTGTGGGTGGAGCAGGTGCAGATATATAAAATGCTGCCAAGCCATTGTGCCAGTGGCCAACAAAGGAAAAGGGAGAGTTAATCAGTGTACTATTAGATCTTTTGTCATAGCAAAATACATAAAATACAATTGGAAGTTTTGGGGTTTTGTTATTTAAGCAAAGCTTTCAGAATGATTCAAGAATTGAAGTCTTGATCATAGAGGGCAAAGACATAACCACAAAAGAGGATAAAATGTATCAGTTTAAGGAAAGCAATATCTGAAGGATGGAGTGACATCTTTCCAAGTAGCATTCTGGAGACAAGGTGAAAATCTTTGATACTGTGACTAGATGATCCTCTGGGGTACACCAGGCAATGTCTTTCACTAAGACATTGGTTTTTTTCCAGAACCCTTAAGGGTGTTGCAATTAGTGTGAAGTGAATCACAGCACCACATCAGACTGTGATATCGGGGCATTCTGTAAAAAATTGTCTCTCTGTTTGGTATCTTCCTAAATAAAAAGACCAAGAGCAGAAAATACAGAGATACGTAAATAGCAACTATAGATCTTATGTTCTTCCAATAGGAATTAGTTCTAATTAAGGTGGTTGTTTTTTTTTTTTATTCCTTTGTGATTATGCAGTACTATGGAAGACCTGTAGACTGTAAAACCTCCTGTGAGAAAGATGGAAAGCTCTAATTTGTAGTTTATATGGAAGAAAATACAAAAAATACCTTTTGAAAAATCACAGAAAACCAAATTTAAGTACAACTGCATTGAATACAGAAGCTAGTTAACAAGCATATCACATAAATTTCTTTACAATTGAAACAGATGAAAAAGCCAAAGTCAATGGGGTAAAGAGCAGGTATATGACCAGATCAATTTCTTTCTGTCCTTCCATCCTTTTGTTGGCAACTTAGAACTGAGAATAGAATTCTTTCTCCATAACCATTCATAGGAAAGCTTATATGCATTGGATCTTATGATGGAAAACATAAAGCAAACCAAAATCTCAACCTGGATGAAAAGCTGAAGAAGAGGTTCAAAATCTATCTGAAAATGTCAGCAGTGAAGCCAGGGTATTCACACTTTTTAACTGTGGAAAATGAAGTCAGAAGTACTTGTGAAAAGTTTAGGATCAAAACATAGTTCCTTGGGTTCTGCCCACTATTATGATTTGAAGATGAATTTTTTTTCCCCCTCTGTGTGTCCTAGGGCCTCAGGTTAGTCAGTGGCTTTCATTGCTACATATAGAATATGTTCAGGCAGCAATTTACATGTCCAGGCTATACACTGTTAAAATCTCCAGAACCTTGATTCAAAACCCAGAGATGCCTGTGGGAGGTTTTGGGTTGTTTTTTTTTCACTGGGTTGGATGAGGTTTAGATCAGAGCCTAAGATTTCCAGCTCTCACATACAAATACTACTTTGTGTATGTCCATATTTCTCGTGAAAGTTTATGCAGAGCAGATATATATCCATTTCTGTTCTTTGAAAATATCCATTTAAGTCAGCCTACTTCACTGTGAGAGACATCTAGCACAAATTGCAGCTGAGGTAGGAAACGTCTAACTACCATATCTTGTTTATTAGCTTTATTAATCTTATGATAAAATTAAATTGTCTGCACCCCTAAAAGGAAACATGAAATGGAATATTGAAATCTCATCTAACTTCTTCAGAATGCTACTTGTTATTAACTAGAAAATTGTAACCTGAGGGTCTTCATTTGAAAATGTCAGCCTTTATTATTAACATTATCTTTTTAGCTTTACAAGATAGGCTTGTAGCTATTGCCCAGAGCAATCTGTATAGTAGTTGATTTAATGAGAAGCATCATTTTATACTGGACATCAGATTTTGTTAATGCTGTGTGTTAGATTTCACATGTATGACAGATGAAATATGATATGGGTAACATATAAAGCCCCAATTCCCCACTGCACTCGCCTCTCCTCTTTGCCATCCTTGGGGTAGAACGGAGAGAAATCATGAATAAAGTGAAGTCTGCAAAGCAGGGCGGAGTGGTGGGGAGGTGTTTTAAGAGCTGTTTGTACTTCTCATTACCCGACTCTGTTTCTCTGTGTGTGTGGTGTAGCATAATAAAAGAGTTTTCTTGCCTTTCTTGTGTTTGAGTCTGTTTTGCTTATGACGCTAATTGCGTAATGATCTCTCCCTGTCCTTATCTCGACGCCAAAGCCTCTCAATATATATTTTCTCCACCGTCCAGCTGAAGAGGGGAGTGTTAGGGTGACTTTGGTGGGCAGCTGACCTCCAGCCAGGGTCAAACCACCACACTCTGTTACTTGCTTTCTGCTGATTGATTACATTTACAAGAATATTTAAATTTACCCCATTGCCTGGAGACATATGGAAGGACTTTAAAACACTTAACAGTCTTGTTTTGACTACATAATGATTGAAAACAACTTCATAATTTTATTTAGAGGGGTTTTTTTTTTGTTTTTCAGGGTTCACAATAAACCTGTATTTCACACACACATACATCCTCCCCACACCCTTTAATTTCACAGTGTATTGTAGAAAGCTTTATATAAATAATTGTCAGTGTTTTTGGGTTGTCAGAAAGTATGTCCAAAATCTGGGTGTTTATTTAGTCATCTGAGAGGGTAGTTTTCATGTCCAAATGCTAGGCTACATCCTTTTGCACATGCATTCACATACAGACACGTGTCAATATTAGGCTGCAAAGTTCTCTCTGTTATAGCAAATATTTTGGTCACTTTATAGCAAATATATAGTATGTAGCATTTGACCATCTCTTCTGTGTGTATTGAGCAAGGGAAAGCATGAGGGAAGTAGCACTACAATATATCTGTGGGTTTTTTTCTAATGTGAAGAAGTGTGAAGTAGAGGTTTTGCACAATCACTTGTTTCCCATCAGTGTAAGCACTGTCTGCAGGAAACTGATGTAAAACCTCAAAAATAGCTTTCAGAACTTTTTTTTTTTTCTTTTCTACAACAGAACCTATAGCATCTGCAGAGTAGGTTTTAGGTGTGTGTCCATTATGCCACAGAAGGGACAAATAGGAAGCAGAACTTGATTCAAGTTCTTGAACTATATATGGAAGATGATGGGGAAAATTGATAGAGTTTCATCATCTTGCCCCACCCTGAAGAGAGATGTGTGTGAAATTAGCTCATGCATATGAAATTAACGGGTGGACTTCTGGTACACAGAGAATCCTTTCCGGTAGGTCCCAGTGAGCAGGACCAAATGATGTCATAGCAGTAAAAGTTAAATCTACAGAAAAGGTACACGTAATACAAAAATTCGATGCTAAGAGGTTTGACAGCTTTCTCCTATCTTGGCCGCCTCAGAATATTGTGTTAAGTTTATGTAAGATACAGAACAATTGTTAAGCAAATAAATATCCATCAGTTTCCACCCAACCACAATCTTCTATGGTGAATGTTAAAAGAAAAGCTACTTGCTAAAGCTTAACATACTGCTGTGGTGGTGTCAGCTCATGCTTGATGATTTATGCTGCTGCTGCTGCTAAGTATAAGAATGATAGGAAACTTCTTTTATTTCTCTTGAGCACATAAAAACTTGTCTGGTAGTATGTACCCTGCTTGGGTAATGTACAGATGGCCTTTCTATCTTCTCTTCTACACCTCTCCATGGCCTGTAGTTGGTGCTGTGAACCAAGCAAAAGTCAACGTGAGAGTCTCCATTAACTGCGCAAAGAAATGACATCACCATACGCAGAGCAGTCATATCACTTTTACTCAAGGCTAGCATCTCACATGGCTCACAAGAGTCAAGTATGAGCACTATTCAAATGTAATAGATTCAATAATATGTAAAAGAGGAGCTTGACAATATGTTTCCTTTGGTAGCTTTTTAAAAAATTATTTTATTACGAGGAATTCACTCAATAACTCAGGTTTTATACCCCACAGTTGCAATGTATGGTTGGTATTATTTTTAATATGATTATAAATAATACTTTTAATGCAATAATATTTTACTCATATGGTAGTTTAAGCATGCAATTGTCTTACATTTCTTGCCTAGTGATGCATCAATCTGCTGACTGCAACAGAGCTCTCTGTGAGAATAAGGTAAAGCAAACTTTGACCCAGCAACAGTAGTTAAAATCATTATACAGCATAAGTATTCCAACCAGAGTCATATACTTTACTAGTCTTTCATGTATACTATACTTTGGTGAGGCACTGGAACAGGTTGCTCTGGGAACTAGTAGATGCTCCCTACCTAGAGTTGTTCAAGGCCAGGTTGGATGGGGCCCTGAGCAGCGTGGTCTAGAGAGAGGTGCCCCTGCCCATGGCAGATGGGTTGGAACTTGATGATCTTCAAGGTCCCTTCCAGCCCAAATTATGCATTGATTCTATGATTCATTTTGTGATATAGTACTTCCTAAGCATGAGGGTACTAAGAGTGTTCTGGTTTCATCTAGGATAGAATTAATTTTCCTTCTAGCAGCTGGTGGAATGCCGTGTTTGGGAGTTAGGATGAGAGCAGTGCTGATAACGCTCCAATGGTTTTAGTTGTTGTCAAGCAGCCAAGGACTTTTGCATTGTTCATATAGCCTGCTAACAGGAAGGCAGGGAGGGGCTGGGGGTGGAGGGAATCTGGGAGGAGACACAGCCAGGACAGGTGACCCAAACTGTCCAAAGAGGCTATTCCATGCCAATTATGTCATGACCAGCATAAAGGCAAGTTGGTTGGGGGAGAAGCACATGCCTCCAGGACATGGGATTTTGGGGACAGTCCAGTTTCAGGATGGCTGTGAGCTGTATGGCCTGAGTTGTGCAGTTTGATGAGAAACTGCATTATGTATCACCAGTTTTGTATATTTTGCTATAAAGTCCTATCATTGTTATCTCTGTCTCTCTGATGTCCCAGTAAACTACCCTTATCCCAAGCCACAAAATTTGGTGGGCTTTTTTTTTTTCTTTGCCCTCCCTTCCTCCTCCCTCCCCTCACACCAAATTCCTCCCCACACCCTCTTAGAGACAGCATCTCCATGGTGTTCCACTCTCAGCTGGGGTGAAACCACGACATAAAGAGTTAGAAACCTAAGAGTTTATTGCAACATCCAGTAAGAGAGGATGTGGTTAAATTTTTTTTGCATTATTTCAAATAACGTAGCTTGCCTGCGACAAGCCTGTTCCTTCTGGTCTAAGAATATGATAAACACGAGAGATCTTTGGCGGATAATTTTTCTCTGAAAGTAAGCAGAATATTTTCTCCAATAGACTTAACAAATAACTTCAAGGCCTAACCAATTTTGTACAGGATTTTATGGAAGAGGGATGTGTTCTTGTTATGGCTGTATTTCAGCAAAGCAACTAAGGAAGTGTTTGTCACGTACCTATGTTCAGTCCACTGTGGTTGGTGGTTACAGTCTGTATTTCCTTATTGCTGAAGTTTCCATTTCTGCTCCCTTTTAGCCTCAGTAACACTATCCTCATCTCCCAGATTATCTCTGAATATAGTTCAAATTGTGTAGTCTTCACATTTCACGCTGTGATATTATTTTTGCTCATTTTCAAATGAAAACCCTTTGCATTTAGCAGCTTTCAGATTATCCCCAGCTGACAGAGACCTTTATACGTGCAGGTCACAGTAGTAGAATTGCAAGTATATGTACTACATTGTCCCCAGATTTCAAAAAACCTTTTGAAGAGGCTTTTTAGAAGTTTCAGATGTGAGGAATAAAACATGAAGGCTCTTGTAAAGTTTAATGAATGTACAAGCTCATGAGAGCTGATGGTTCTGTAGTGAGGAAAGGTGGTGTGGAATATGGAGAGTCCATAGAGGAACTTGAAAGTGAATCACAGATTTGTAAGGGTTGGAAGGGACCTCAAGAGATCATCGAGTCCAACCCCGCTGCCAAAGTAGGTTCCCTAGAGCAGATCACACAGGTAGGCATCCAGATGGGTCTTGAATATCTCCAGAGAAGAAGATCAGCAGCTTGTGCTTGATATAAGTGGGAAGCCAGTGCCAACTATGCACTAAGCTGTGCAGAGATCTATTGAAACAAACAAACAAAAAAAAGCATTGGGGCTCAAAAATAATTTTCAGAGTAAGAAAGAATAAATGAGACCAAGGATAAGGGTATGAAATGTGAACCTTGCTTCAAGCTTTGAAGTATGGGAAGAGGGCACCAATTTTAGTGCTGCAAAGAAATAATCAGCAATCTCTAGACATAGCTGATCTGGAAGGATGTGGATATGTGTCTAAGTCAAAGACGATGTCTAGTCTACAGCATGAAAGGAAAGCATCTGGAAGCAAATATTTTCTTAAATTTCTTCATTGGTTCAACTTGAGCTTGAGTTGACAGCTGCATAAAGGGAAAATTTGAAAAGCATACATTGCAAGTGAACCTGGAACATATAAATGTGCATTCCAAGTAAATACACCAACTGGTGTGCACTGATTTTTTTTAAGCAGTTACTGTTGTCATGTATTTGGTCAGGACGTTGTGGTGGCTTGACCATGGCTGGAGGCCAGACTCCCACCAAAGTTGCTCTATCACTCCCATTTTGAGCTGGACAAGGGAGAAGATATGTATTGAGAGGCTTAGGAGTCAAGATAATAGGACTTTCAGAGACCAATGCATTATCTTTAATCATAATTTTTTCTGTATTCAGTTTTCCTTTCCTAAGCAGAAAAGATTCCTTGCCTTATGATACAGAGATACAAAAGGAAGTCTCATTTATGTGAGTATACTCCAGAAAAAAGTCTTGAACATTTACAACTTTGTGAATATGTTCTCGTCTCGTAAAGTGAAGATAGTCTTGTCTTGACAACTCTTTTCCACTATAAGGGTCATATGAAAATAAAAATGTAATTGTCTTCAACAACTTCAATGAAATTGTCCATAGCTTTAATCTCTCTTACGGGCTTTTTTTCCTCTGGTAACTGTGGGTCTCACATCCTCCAATGTATTTTTTTCAAGCATTTCTAAAGGATAAGGAAGCCTGCTCATTCCCATAAAGGACAGAAGACTGCTAATAAAGCAATGGAGAGTGAAGGAAGTAAACAAGGATTTGGAAAACCTGAATTGCTTTTTCAAGTCTTCCACTGTACATTTGTAACCAGGTGCCTAAAGACATTTAGAGCCACCTAAAAATGTCAAAAGAGCTAAATGTCACCTCAGATTGTAAAGAATATTTGGGTCACGTTTGCTATGTGACCATGCCTAAACACCTGGAAATCTGCATCTTAACTGTCTGTGAATCAAATCCTTATGGCTGAAGAATGGCGAGGGAAGACTTCCATGGGTCTCAGAAGTGTTCTTCTGAGTGAATATTCCTGCACTGGGCTGTGTGTGACCTCACAAACTCTGTGCAGGTAAGCAGCTTGGAGAGTGAGATAGGTGATTTAACCAGGGCACAGAGACTCTAACACAGCTCCTGAAAATACTAAGCAAACACAGGATGTAAGTGAAACTAGTGTATTACATGAGAAGAAAGACACAGATATTTATTAGCCCGTTGAATGGCCTTTTTCTTTAGAGAAACAACATTTCTGCCGGGTTAATATTATTTCTAAAAACAGAGGCCAAAGCAAACACTCTTCTTGGACTATCTGATGAAAATCTATCTTGAGTAGAATAAACTCAGCAGGGTCTTGATCAATCAGTGTTTGAAACATTTCCAGTTTGACTGTTAATGTAATTTTTTGCCAAAATCTTAGGCTTTAAATTTATTTTAGAACTACATTGTTGAGAAACAACCTTTGTAACTGATCCTAGCCTATTTTTAGGATTACCAAAATAAGTCCTTGGGTCTTGATGTTGGGAAAATAGTCATACTGAAAAAAAGATCCATAAACATCTCACGGCTTGGAGCAAAGATCAATGTAAACTGTTTACAAAGGGTATTTGAGAGACCACTAGACACTGGAGCATTATTGAGAAGAACCTTGTGAGTTACTGTACAGAATTCTGCACTAGGAAGCTAATTTGCTTTTTTCTTATATAGCAAGAGTGTAGTTCTCCTCTGTAGGAGAAAACGGAATTCTTCTTCATAGAAAGGCACTAAGATAAACTAATATGTGATGGTTGTTGCTAGAAGTCTAATAATAGGTTGGAAAACACACAGAGCACCTGAATCACATCAGTAGTAAAGCTCCTTCACATGGACTAAATTAGGATCAAAGTCTACAGTTATTAGTAGCTTAAACAGTCTTAATTTAGTCATCTTTCTGAGAATAAGCCTAATTTTTAAAAATGTTCTAAGCTTGCATACAGAAATGCACAGGTCTACGTTGTCAGCTGCTACAATTGTGTCTGGTTTTGCAGAAACCATTCATGGTGATGCCCATTCCTTAGGTAGCTCTGAAAAACTGTTTATGAAAAACTTCAGTTCTTGAGTTAACAAAGAAAAAGAACTGGAAATCTGTAAATGCTGTCACTCCATCATGGTAACACATCATGAGATCACTCCTCTGCTGTTTCTCCCCTTGTTAGTCTGTAAAACAAGATATTCTCATGAAGTAAAAGTTTTCTTCCCAATTTCACCCTGAAGGCAAAAGGTACTAAGGTGCAAAAGGTACCAAGATGCATTTGCACCTTTCTTGTAACTCTTCAGTATGGCTTTATTTAAATTAAGCTGCTCTAAGTTATGTGCATAAAAAATGTCTGGGATCTAGCTGTCTTTTTAATTTTTGACAATGACTGTACATTTGTCTAAAAAAAAAAGTAGAAACATTATCAGATCAGTGTCTGATGTGTCCCTAGCTTGGAGTATTCACTGGGAGATTTCATATCTAACACTTTCCTTGGTTAGATTTCTTTATTTTTGGCCAGTGCTTGACGTAGTCATTGTTTCTAACTGTTAGACATAAATTGATAAGAAGTAATGCTGCCAAAGGTTTTTCAAAAGGTTATGTGAAACACAGGTTTTGTAGGGTTTGTTGGTTTGGTTTTTTTTTTTTTTTTGTTTGTTTGGGTTTGGGGGGTTTTGTTTGTTTTGGGGTTTTTGTTGTTGTTGTTTTGGTTTTTTTTTTTTGTGGGGTTTTTTTGTTTATTTTGTTTGGCACTTTTTTAAGTTTCAAGAAGACTAATCTTAACAGAATCCAGAAACTAAAGTAAAATGTAAACAGGACTATCTTGTCCTACCTCCATATTGACAAGTCCTGATTCAGAAGTTTTGGAAGTGAGTTAGATCTCTTAGTCTGTCCTTTTTTATAACACAAGTCAAAATCTCTACATATACACTCTGTACGAAGTCAAATATTTTTTTATTTTATTTTGGAAAAACATTGTTTTGTGATTTGAAGACTTTTAAAGATAAAGAATCCAGTCTTGCACCCAGCTAGTTCCAGGTTTTCCAGGGTTTGGGGCTTTTTTATCTGCTTTGGTTTTCTGTGTGAAATCCTGACATAGCTCTGGGTGCTTTACCATTGACTT
Organism: Heliornis fulica; assembly: GCA_013399135.1. Classification (NCBI taxonomy): domain Eukaryota; kingdom Metazoa; phylum Chordata; class Aves; order Gruiformes; family Heliornithidae; genus Heliornis; species Heliornis fulica. The sequence continues at coordinate 484,127 of VXBZ01000284.1, read as the reverse complement.
TAGTGGATCAGGACCTTTTCCTCATTTTTCACTCATATTAGCTTTTAAAAATATTTTCTTTAACCGCTATCTCTTTTCCCTTGGGACTCTTTGATGTTCCAAAAGTAGTTGGTGCAATTTTGTCCACCTTATGCCATATCATACTTCCATATATTTGCTTTTGCAGGGGGCATGGAGTTTTGATAGGTGATCACCTGCCAGTGACTTATTTTATACCATATATATATACAAAACCAAATTGTTTATTAAGGCTGCAAAATAAAACTTTCATGACTTAGGAAATGCCAGAATTAAGAATGCTAATATAAATTAACTTCTGTCACATCCTTTGCATGCAATATATAGCTTTTTATATGGATTCTGTGTTTTTTCAGTAGATTACTGTGTGAGGCAAACACCTACCAAAATATGTATCCATCCAAACAGTTGCAAACTGGCCAAAGTGTAAAAAAAATCATGTCTTCTACTAGGAAGTGATAGTTTCATGTAATGAAAGAGACAACAGGTTAGATTTGAGGTTGTCCTCTAGCTATTGAAAAAAATATCTGGAAGGAAACTCATCAGTTAATAAAGATCAGTTAGGTCTTTCTTGCACTAGATAACATGTATTTAAAAACATTACTATGTCCATCAGGAGACCCTGCTCCACAGTTCATGGTAGCCCAGATGTACACTTAGTGTGATGTACATCAAGGACACCTTCTTGTTTTAGTAGAAGACCTTCTGTACAAAGATGTAGTGGTTTGACCCTGGCTGGAGGCCAGACTCCCACCAAAGCTCTCACTATCACTCCCCTCTTAGCTGGACAGGGGAGAAGAGACGTTGAGAGGCTTTGGAGTCGAGATAAGGACAGGGAGAGATCATTCTGCAATTAGCGCCATGGGCAAAACAGACTCAATACAAAAGAAAGGCAATAAAAGTAATTTATTGCACTACATTACACACACAGAGAAACCAGAGTTGGATAACAAGAAGTACAAGCAGATCTTAAAACACGTCCCCTCACCCCCGCTTTACAGACTTCACTTTATTCATGACGTTTCTCTTTCTAGCCTCCTCTTAAAGAAGCCACGTTGCAAACCCACCAGAGAAGACTTGTGAAAGAAATAGGGCCTTCCAAAAGTTCTCTAGAGTTGTTCCCACAACCATAATACAGGGACCCTGTGGAACGAGACAGCTTCCTTGTTAAGATGGCTTGATCAGGAGAATTTCCAGGCATCCTGGTAATATTTATGTAACCATCAGCCTTCAAAGTAGAATGCAAAATACTCTGTCCAAGACATTGTCTCTATCCAAGCCTGAATACATTAACAAGGATTCTGTGCTATGCTACTAGTGCGCACATGTAGCATTACTGAAGGAGTGCAATCAGCAATTAGGTGAACAGAAGGTGACTCCAAGTTTGTTACTTCAGGAAACTGAAGCTTGTAGTACTGAACGAATTCAGATCAGCTAGTGTAGCCTAGACCAGGATATTTTTATCATTGTGTCATCCAGTTATGAATGCATCTCTTTGGAAACGCCATTCTGCTGGCATGTTTTCTGTCAAAAGTTGCTGATTCATTGAGAGTGAAATATTTCATGAAAGCTTATCGCAGCAAGCCTTATAATGCGATACAGATAACTTTCAATAGTTCTCTGCTAGGCGGGTGAGCTGCCAGTTTTCCATTCAGTCAGATCTACTCCTTGACTCAGGGATCCAGGGAATACAAGGATCTTCTGGGATTCAGGGCTCCACTGCTCTAGGAGAGATCATTGCTTTTTGGAAATGCTGTGGATCTTTGTTTCCCAAATTATGTTACTGGACTGTTTCCTTCCTAGGAAATGTTTTAACAGTTTCATTCTAAATTGGGAAAAATTAAGATTTCAAAGTGGTGAAATGTCTCAGAAAATGTAAGTCACAGCTGGTCACAGCTCAGAATTCTAACCATGAGCAATTTCTAACTATTTGTAGTATGCACCAGCTATAAATCCTGGAAAAGGCTGAGTCTGAGAGCTTATCCACAGGACGGATACAGCTTACTTGGAGGAATTAGCTACAACACAGAGCACATCTGCAGAGCTGTTTGTGAGCCAGGCAGAACAAATTAGCACACCAATAAGATGCAGCATACTGTTGTGCAGAGAAACTACATTGGGTTGTGGAAACAGTGAAATGGTAACAAGCTGTGGTGCGTGCCTTCTCCTGCTCCTACAGTTAAGAACTACACTGTGGAAAGGATCAGTTTTCTCTCAGCAACTGCAGAAAAATGTTTGTATTTCATGTCTTTGTACTATTTTAACCATAAAAGTATGACTTACAAAGACTAAACTTGTACTACTAGCCAAACTGGATGTGCTTTTCATAGAATCATCATAGAATCCTAGAATGGTTTGGGTTAGAAGCGACCTCAAATANCCAGCTTTCCTGTAGGCCCCTTTTTGGTACTGGAAGGCTGCAATGAAATCTCCCTGGAACCTTCTCTTCTCCAGGCTGAACAAACCCCACTCTCTCAGCCTGTCTTTGCAGAAGTGCTTGAGCCCTCTGACCATCTCCATGGCCCTTCTCTGGATTTGCTCCAAGAGCTCTATGTCTTTCTTGTTCTGAGGACCCCAGATTTGGATGTAGTACTTCAGATAAGGTCTCACAAGAGCAGAGTAGCGGGGAAGAATACTTCCCTTAATCTGTTGGTCATGCTGCTTTCAATGCAGCCCAAAATATAGTTGCCTTTCTGGTCTGTAAACATGCATTGCCAGCTCATGTTGAGCTTCTCGTCCACTAACACCTCAAGTCCTCAGGACTGCTCTGAAGCCATTCTCTGCCCAGCCTGTAGTTATGCTTGGGATTACTCCCAAGGCAGGACCTTGCACGTGGCACAGAGGTGAGACTGACAGGTCTATAGTACTCTGGATCTTTTATCCTGTATTAAAAATGGGCGTTATGTTTTCCCTGCCACAACTTTTTAAATATGATGGAGAGAGGCTTAGCCACTTCACCCACCAGTTCCCTCAGGACCTGCGGCCAGATGTATTTCTATCAGGGCTTTAGCTTTCTTAACCTGATACCCGACTGCTCAGACAGCTTCCCTGTATTCCTCCCAGGCTACCTGCCCTTGCTTTCTCCTTCTGTAGGCTTCCTTTTTATGTTTGAGTTTGCCCAAGGGCTACTTGTTCATCCATGCAGGACTCTAGGTGTTATTTCCTGACTTCCTCTTTGTTATGAGGAAGTGATACCTGATTACTAACTATCGATCTGGGGCTCTGCTTCCCTCCAGGACTTAGTCCCATGGAATCTACCAAGCAGATCCCCAAAGAGACCAGGTAGAATTTTTTTTATCAACTCAAAAATTACTTCAGTTGATTACTTAAAATTGTTTGACTATTCAGGCCATCCCCAAACTTACTTGGAAAAGGGGATTCCTCTTTTGCTTGTAGCTGCACTGCCTATTGCTTCTATGCAGGTCGAGGTTGGTCGAATGGGGTCATCTGAGATCTGTGGCAGTGATCACACAGAGTAACTCCTCTTCTTTTTTCAACTCTTATATGTTAAAGTATCAACTTCTTGTGTGCAATTTAGCAACAGTAAAGTATATCTTTTGAACTTATGTCCTTTTGTTATTGTTTGCATGAAAACATAGCATTATATAATGCTGTTGTTTTTTTAATTGTCATTATTAAGTGGGATTTCTGTTTCTTTACCTATACAAGCTAGATGGTAAACTGTTACCTGTAAAGAGACGACAGTCTGGACACCTAAAGGAGTCTAGCTATTTCATAAGATTTGATGATATTTATAGAGGACACAGCAGAAAGAACTACTACTTTAGTGACATGGCTCTCTCCTCTGTTTATCTAGTTTTTCATTCCTCTAAGGTATAGTTACTGAATGTTAGCAGGCATTAAAAAGAATTTCTAAACAAGAACTTAGCAGACTTTGAAGGCATTGAGCAAAATCAGGGTGTTTCAAATATGAGTTAGATACATTGTAGAAGAAGTTGTTTATCCTTATTTTCTTTTTATTTCTTTCTTAATTAATGATTGTGCAAAATTCCCAATAGCTTTAATGAGAAAACTCAAAACCATTCCCAGGCTTTTCAGTTAGTTCATAATTATTTCTTTAACTGTATATAGCTTTATTTAAGTATAAATACAGACTTGTAAAAAATAAATACATGAAAATAACCAGACAATAATTTTTAAATTAAATTTTTTTTTTGTTCTAATTTGGGATTTGATTAAAGAAAAGTGCATAAACTGAAAGGTATGCTCTGTAAGCAGTCCTTCTGGATGTAATAGTAATTCAGATTGCTAAGCATGTCTGTAAAGCCTGTAGGATCAAATAATTGTAGTATGTTGCTATTGTAAAAAATTATGGAAGGCAGGAGAACAAAATGCACTTTAGATGGCAAGTGGCATGGGATTTTTCCAAAACTGTTGAATGGTTAAACTAGAAATTTAAGAAAAAATAATCATACTGAGCAATCCCGTTTACATATGGCTGCTTTGGATTTTTTTTTTTTTGTTTTGGTTTGGGTTTTTTTTTTGTTATTCATATTGCAAAATATCGTTGAACTTCAAATACAGGTTGTGTGGAGGACTTCAGCAAAATATTGGCTCATGGTGAAACCATGCCACAAAACGAGTAACATTTTACAGCATACAGCTGCCTCCACTGGTTAGAAACAAGGAAACAAGCTGAAAAAAAATGTGTCGCTCAGGCTTTGACAAAGTAAATGGCCTTTAAGGAACAGTGCTCCTCCCGGGTGCCCCAGGAGAGGGACCTATTCCCTGCCTGGAGGAGACACCTCCCACCCTGGGCCAGGGACCGCCCTCTAGGCCTCGCTGTACGGCTTCTAGAGACCCCAATCCTCCGGCAACGGGGAGCAAAACGGGAAGGGAAAGGCGGGGGTTGTGCGGGGGAAGCGATTTCCCCGCTCGGGTTGGGAAGGGGACCAGGACAAGACGGGACGGGACGGGACGGGACGGGCAAGAGCGGGGCCCTGCTGCCCTCTGCTGGTTGCCGCCCCTGCCCCGGGCTCGCCCCGGCAACGCTAAGGGCCCTTCAGGCTCCCCCGGGTCCCCGACAGGCTCCGGCAGGCCTTGAGGTGATACTAAGCCTCTGTAAAGCATCTCCTTGGCCTCGGTGAGATGCAATTCGGGACGGGCAAAAGCCACCTCCTGTTGCGTGGGGCACACTGGAGCAACTGCGTCTACTTGGTGATGAGGCGCTCTGGGTTCTTTCTGGGTTTGTGTCCTGGTTTGGAGCAGTGTGGCAGTTTGGAAGCAGTTTTCCCAGTCTTTCTCACCTATCACATTCAGTTTTAGTGCTCCCAGAGGTGGTCCCTCTTGGAGGAACCTAACACATAAGCTTTTTTCTGGACAGCCACCAAATGGGCACCAGCACCTGATTGGGGTTGTAGAGATCCAAACTGATTCTGTATGAATTTTAATCATTGTAAAGTCTGAAGTACTCTCCCCAAACTGCACATAGTTTAGATATAGGGGCCTCCTTACCTACTTCTTTGATCTGAGGCACTCCTGTTGTGCCAGTGAACACAGCCAATAAGAAAAATGCCGCAAAGAGAAAAAAAACCACACCTTGCATCAAACCATCTTGCAAACACATGAAGATGACTCTCCCTGCTTCCACTTAGCCTGTGCAGAGGAGGAAAGCAGTGCGATAGGTCCTGCTTTATGTGTATTGACACACGTCACCAAGTTCAGTTTGGATCTTCGGCAGGTTTTCTGGGTGACTCTGGCATCTATGTAGACAGTACACTACAAATAGTGTCATATAGCTTATTTGCCATGACATCAGCAGAACATTTTTTTCCTTTTTTTCCCCACTTATTTGATGACCAGTTTTTTGATCATAAAGAACAGCTCCTAATATTGTGATTCTGTGAATAGCATACTGATGTTTATGCTGCTTGTCAAACCAATGACAGCATTGCACACTGCTGCATTCTGCAGTGTTGGTACTTCCGAAGTCAAGATGCATGATCCAGTGCTTTCATTTGCACTATCACTGCTATGATGTTTGCCTATCCAAAGACTCATTTATTATTAAATGCAAAAATACTGTTATTAAGATTCAGGTTTGAAGTTAAATTCTATTCTTATTTTTCCCAGCAGTATGTAGACACCTCAGATTCAGTAGACTTGGTCTTGACTTGTACTGTGACTGAATCATGTCTCATGACATTTCATGAAGTATTAGCCTGCAGGTGTAGCTATCCTGGTTATCTAGCTATGCTGGTTATCATCCCCACCTCTATAGCTTTTCTATGTCATTTCTGAAGATGGTCCATAGAGGAGTTTGCATCTTGGGTAGCTTTATATGACATGGCATAAGAATAACACAGCTGCAGTAGCAATGGATTGACTGCAAAACCTATTAAGGAACCTGAGAAAATACAGAGGTACTTAATCAAAAGAAAAAAATAATTCATGCAGAATTCTATGCTACCACAGCTGGGCTGTGAATTCCCTGGAGGGATATATCCTTGGAGGTTTATCCACATTTCTTCCATGTCTTTTTGTGATAGAGATATTGGACACCATATGAAAACCTAGGATCTTTCAGGAGTAGTTGATCCCAGGACCGTACTTCAGTTGAAGGGCAGGGCAGAGTCTGGGAACTGCTGGGGGTTCAGTCTGGAAGCTGAAGATAATGAATCAAAAATACTATTGTATCTTCTGTAATTGTTTTTCTGTCTATAGCGTTTGTACCTGTGCTGGCCAACTTTCCAAAGACAAAACTCGGCATCGCAGTTAGTGCTGAAGTGGACAGACACATACTTGGTGTCTCTTTCCCCCAGCAGCATGTGGAAGAGATTAGGTAAGTGAGGTGGCTCCTGCTGCGGGGTTATTCACGCTTCGGAGCACTTGAAAGCTACGTTGCTTCTCGCACATGGGTGTGAGCGCTGCCAGAAGGGCTCCGGGAGAGCTGCCCTATCAAACAGCAGTACGCATCAGCACAGCCGCGTGGCTGATTTAGTCAAAATCAGTCCTCTGCTCTCGCTTATGCCGCGGCTATCGGTTATCCTTCATGTTGGTTCCTGACGATCAAACTGAGAACCCAGCAACCCAAACTACCACTAACTTTTTCCAGCCAGGTGAAATTGTCTTTACTGCAAACTGAGTCGCGCGTGTACTTTAAACCTGTTGTTTGAGGGGGACGGCGAAATAAAACCACTCGAAATAAAAGACCACCTTTTAAGACGGTGATAGCCCTGCTGGGCGCCTTGAGATAACACCGCGAAGAAACGCCAGCGGCCCCCGCGGGAGAGACAGCCGGAGCCCGGTGGGCGGCAGGAGCCGCGGGGCAGCCCCCTCCTCCGCCCCGGGCAGCCGGGAGGGGCTGGAGGAGCGAAGGAGTTAAAGGGAGGCGCTTGGAAATCTGATGCTAACGAAGCCCCAGGAATGTTGCACATTTCCATTCCCCTCCAGCTTTCGAAGGAGGTCAGTCCCCGCTGCGGGCAGCCGCTCCGAGGCCGCACTTGATCCGGACGCTGCTCCGTACCTTCCCGCAGGTTACGCCGGGAGACACCGGGACGGGACGAGACGAGACGGGGCGGGGGTGGAAGGGTGGCTTAAAAAGTTTTGCCTGGATTTGGGCTGCTCTTGGCAGGTCCTGCAAAACCGAAGGGGAGAGGGATCAGGGTTGTCCGCGGCTCTGCACACGCCGGGTCGGGGCAGAGAGAGCGGCGGGCGCCCCGCTGCGTGGGGCA
>VXBZ01000284.1:443785-476009 GCA_013399135.1 Heliornis fulica | reverse complement strand
CGTGAAGCCAGGTGCGAGGCGCCTGAGGGGCCGGGAGGGCGGGAGGGGCTCCCCCCGGGACGGTGGGCCTCGAGGGTCGCGGCTGTACCGAGGTGCCTGCGGCTCAGCTTGGCTCCCGCAGAGCCTGGGAGCTGGATCTGCTCACGCCTGGCAGGAGTGTGCTAAGCCGAGAGCCTGAGCACCTCGGGGAACCCGGCCACAGAGGCATCTTGCCTCCAAGTTTTGGGAGGATTAGAAGGTAGATTTGGCTCTGGTCTTCCTGACACATGGGAGAACCGCTGCACCGGCTCCTCTCCTCCCCTCCATCCCCCCTTTGGACACCCATGATCACAAGACTCACAGCAGGTGAAACCCTTTTTAATGCTATTTTTAAACAAGTGTCAGACCTCTAACTCTCTCCCTCTTCACAGTCTGTTTTTTTGTGGGGTTTTTAATTTGTAGCAACATCATACTGGGCTTCAGTGGGGCGTGTACAATCCACATCCAGGATGAACATCATACTGGTGCCATAGGTGGAAAACTTGCTGCTTAATAGTCTTGCAGAAATTGCCAGGAAAAAAAAAACCAAAACAAACCACCAAAAAACCAAAACCAAACAAACCAAAGACAGCAAAAAAAAAAAAACTCCAAACCCCCAAAAAACAATTGCAGAGCATCTCTTACTGCACACTAGAGCATTTCTGTGTCAACTGATGAAAGCAAAGCTCTGGTCAGGTATGCCAATGGTTATGCTCACAGGTCAGCAGGTGTTCCATAATTGCTAGGGATATGTGGATTTGCCCACATGAAAAGCACCAGCAGATCTTTAATGACTACAAAGCAGTTTGGGTCTGGTTTAATGACTACCTGAAAGATATGACTGGGGAAGGGTAATTTATTCCACGTTGATATCAAAACCTAGTGGAAAGCATGAAGAAGGTAATTAAAACTTTGTGAGATCTGTGTGGCTAATCTGAGGGCTGTGGCTCCTTCAGGCACCACATGCCAAGCCTTGTCACCAACATCTACTTAGTGAAGTGCCATGTCCTCCAAAGCAGACCCCAGCATTTACCAGTAATTTCAGTCCCAGTGCTGAGATTTAACCCCCTTGTACCTAGTGCCACAACATTGTCTACTATCATCCTGCCTGACATTGCTCCCAGTTGCTCCTCTTTGGCAAAAGGACATGGGGATTTTGTGTTTTGTTGATCCTTGCCAAAATCTATTTCTAATGCAATCCCTGACAAATATTAAGGGCATTCTGCATGGACAGAAAAGACGAGTACTTATTGGATGGTGCTGAAAGCAGATGTGCTGTATCTCTGGGAAAGAGCATCCAGCTCAGCATGACCTTGTTCTCCAAACATCCTCTTACTCTTTGGCTGTCTTTAGAGGACCTGGATCAGCCTGTGCTGCCCAGTCTTCAGTACCAACAGCACTTCCAGCTAACATGGTGAGTTACATGCACCCCTCATCTCCTAGGCCTTAGACTTAGGGGCAGAGGACCTCTGTCTTCTCTGGCACGGGTCAGAGGAAAACAGAATAAAGCAGATCAGAGCAGAAGGGTTGGAGAGTGAAGATGATGGGGGTTTTGGAGACTTGACACAGAATTCACTGTACTTTTTCAATTTTATGCTCTTTGCAGGCCTGGTGGTGGGTGAAGTCCTGGAAGAGCTGAAGTGTGGTTAGAAGTCTCCAATAGCAAAATCTGTGAATGCATCAAGAATTGATTATACCTTGTCACTGGTGGCAGGCATGGATTTCCACATTCATCTCTGTGGCAGAGGGAAAGAAGCATCCTCTATATGGAAGGAAAGCAGTGTACAGCACTGCCCACTAAACTGCCTAATCTCATGAAAGGCGCTGTCAGCATGGAAGCACACAGTGAGCAAACATGATAATATGTGAGCTCATATGTGTGAGAGAGTTTTCAGGTGAGAACAGCTGCACCCTCAGGAATTCTCTGCTCTCACTGATTTTGCCTTGGGGATAGTAAGTGACAGTGTTTGGCACCAGCCCACGCACAAGAGGACCACTGCAGCAATTGTAGCTGCACTTGATGCGGATGACACCTGCTCTAGACATACTTCTACCCAGACTGGACAAAGGACATATATACAAGTTTTGCCCCTTCCAAAGACTGGACCCAGGCCTTCAAAAGGCAGCTTTGTCTCCTAGGAGAGGAAGAATAGCATAATGGATTCTTCGACATCTAGCAGAAATTCCATGTTCTTGCATCAGGAACAAAAGAAAATAAGCCATGTTAACAGTCTTTGCCTTCCTTCAAGTCTGTGTACTGGCAGGCATCTGGTATTCTGCTCGGTCTCCAACTTTCAACATTCTATGCATTTCCAAGACCTTTTGAACACAGGTTAGTGGGTTTCCTGCATTATTGCAGGGAATACCTTGCTCAATCTGGAGTTCAAGCTGGAGTGGTTGGTCTTGGAAATGAGCATGTTTCTGCATAGAAATTCCAACATGGATTATCTGCTAGAACAGACAGAGCAACAAAATGTGATCGTCAGACATCTGATTAGGGGAAATAAATCTACAGTTGTCTGGGGAGAGCAGCTACTCAAACAGCATGCAGCAAATGTCAGGGCAAGTGCAGGTGAGGATCATGAAGAGCGTACTGCAGTTGGAGTCTGCTGAAGAGCCCTGCTAGAGGAGACTGAGCTCAGTCAAGAGCTGTGCCCATTCCGTATAATGGAGATGGTGGCTTTCCTGCCATGAAATTTTGTGAAGAAATCTAATGCAGATGTGGCAGGAGTCTGTCTTACAGATGTGCAGTACAGATGTAACTTTGTGGAGAAGAACCATTCAGGGAGAATTCCTGAGTGCAGCAGCAATGAATGGGCTACACAGAGGCTTAGCTGAGCTCTAGGAGCCTCTGGTGTGTGTCGGGTTGTGCAGAGTTGCCTCCAGTACTCAGAGTGGCAGCTGTGTGTTCCCAGTCCTCGTTGCAGCATGATGTGAGATGAGGCTCCTCCAGGTGCTCAGCATGTGATTTAAGTGAGCAGGAGGCAAAGAGAATACCACAGTATTTTTTCTCTGTGCGCAGTATGTCTTTTGCATAATGGTGTCTGTACATTTTATAGACTGTGTAGGTGTATGCATCCAGTCCAGGCAATATTTTAGCCTCCAGAAACTTGTTGCACAGTCAGAAAGAGCACAAGTTTGTGACAGATTATCTGCCAACTTTACATCCTTACCCATCCTCCTAATTCTTCCTCAACTACCGCAGAAAGAGGAGGTTTCTGTGGCAGTCATATGCAGAGAATTTGTCTTGGGGATTTCTTGTCTTCCTGCAGTTGAAGGACTGGCATCCCAGAAGAAGGAATATACAACTTGGTTTTGTTGCCTTACCATTTTGTATTCCTCTGTTTCTCACCTCATTACTCTCCATTAAATCCTTCATTTTTCCTATCAGACCCATCCTTCTGTTGTTTTCTTTTCAGGCAGACTTCTCTGCAGCTGCAGACATCTGCATTGGGGCAAAATCATGTGCAACTGCCATACCTCATACCTGCCAAACCTGGTGACAAGGTTGTAGATTGTCATGCTATTGTTCTCTGTGCACTGAGCAGTGCCTGCAGCCCTTTGCTCTCATTTCCTGTGGTTACTGGGAGCGACTTGCAACCTGTGCTCTCTGATCCCAGCCAAGATATCACCTTTCCTTCCTCACAGCAGGATGTCTGACTGCTTTTTGTCTGTGCCCCTTGTACACTGACAGAGTGTTCCTGAGGGTTACCTTGTCTGTGCAGCATGTCCTTAGGATGATGTGTCCTTTCCAGGCATGCTAGGGAAGTGTAGCAGAGGTTCATATGAGATGCTTTCACAGTGGATTGATCCTGGAAGCATGAAGCAGGTATTTGCAAAACACCTTGCCATGTCTGTGTGTGGCGTGTATGCAAGGAAAGCAATACTGCGTCTTCATGGGAGCATCTGAGTGTTGTTTGTGGGTGTACCTGTTTGATGCTCGTCTGGGCAATGTGGAAAGGTACTGAAGTGGGACTGCTGGCATCTCTATAAACATCACTTACAGTGGAAAACTCGTAAGTTTAGATGTCTATGATGGCAGCATCCCCATCAGACATGTTCACTGTGTCTTACCTTTATGTGGTTAATGGAGGGGAAACATAGTCGTGTTCAGGACACTGCATCTGAGCTATTTTAGTCTCCTTCAGAATTCTTTTGGCAGACAAGATATTCCTTCTGCTTAATTAAACGTAGTTTATTTTCATTGGAGTCTTCTATTTTGTGCAAGAGCTTTAGTACACTGTGTTGCTCTGTCATGGTGAACTCTCAGTAGCACTGACTGTACTGTGCAGTGAAGGGCCTCTTGTACCAGTAAGTATAACTTTAGTCATAGTACTGCAAAATGGATAAAAAATGATGCAAAAACACAGTCAAAAGGGATTTTTTAAAGCCTCCTATTCTCACCAGCTGAGTTTCAGACAGCCAAAAGGAGCAATGCTGAATTGACTGGAATGTAGCTGTTGTTACCAAGTTCTGTTAAGGCTGTTTAAGACAGAGATAATGGAAGGCTGGTCCATCATGTGAGTAAGCTTCAGTGCAGTCAGTACTTTAAATTATAGCCCTCGTTACTGCCAGCAAGTCAGATGGTTACTGGTTGAAAACAATGTTCACTAAGTATGTGCTTAAAAAAGAGCTCTACGTTATTTCTCTTATTGAATTGGGGCTTTAGTTAACCTTTCTTTGCTCTAGTAGTTTTGCTCATACAACCAAGAAAACCCAGGATTCACAGGATGGGAAGAGTCCAGTAACACTGTCTTAGAAGAGTCTGTATACTCCCTGACTATACATTTGTGATGACTGGAATCATTCATCAGTTATTGTGATTGGTCCTTGAATCTCAGCCACTGAGAAGTGGAGAAAAAACTGGTTTTGGTAAGAAGCAGTTTGGTAAATATCCTTAACTATAGGATTCACTCCCTTGTGCAGCTCCCCAGAGTGAGTTCACTGTGATCCAGTTGGACTTCTACTCACCTCTGTGAAGGTTATTTATTTTTTTCCTTTTTCATCAAGAAAGAGGGTCAGAAAACCTAGAAAGGGTGAGTTTAATGCTGTTACTTTCATTACCACCTGTTCCTTATGCACCTGGATTTATTAACATTTCAAGCTTAAGATCAAGATCATCTCTTTGTGGAGTTACTGATAAAGGTGACGTACACAGCTCTTTTGACAATAAGTGTGATGGCTGTTAGTGCTGTGTAGCAGTTTCCTAGAGAATGCATTTAGATTTTAGGTTTTCTGGTATTATACAAATGTTGTGCTCATTATTTACCACGTTTATATTGTTTTTATCAACAACTGTATTGCAGTACTAGCATGGAGCCCTGTTCTCACATGTGATCCCAGCATGTAAGAAATAAATAATGCAGGACAAAAGGATCAAAGCCCTCTCAGAAAATTTAGAGGGAGCTCTACCAAGAATTCATGGTATTCAGCATCGTATCGAAAGCCTCAATATGCCAGCTTTTGTCAGCTATTTTTCTAGGTGCATATGCTTTATTTGGGCAGGTAAGGATTGCCATTTTCCTCACAGACTTTCTGTCTGCTTTGAAGACCGGTACAGTCCAGTACATAACCCGTACATAACTGGCCGGTACAGTCCTTTTGCACTATGTTTTCACCTGTACAGCCAAAATACTTGGAAAAATACTGTGCTCTTCTGCCTGCACAATACTCCGCTCTTCAGTTGCAAGCCAGACTTCTGAGAGCAAAAGTTTTGTGAAAAAGAATTTGTTCATGTCTTTCCAGCATCAAGCTCAAATGAAGCCCATATAGGTTGATGAAAAATCTTGATGGATAATCATGGTATGCTTGTAACTGTCTGCCAGTATCTGTCAAACCTCTGGGCTGATTTCAGGCACATCTGACAACAGGCAGAGGTATTAAAAGTAGTCAGGGTTGTGTAAACTTTGTTAAGAGGCGATTAAAGGGAGCATAGTGGAATATGAGCATTTGAATGTTTGCCTCTAGCTGTTAATCCTTTTGGCTGGTAGCACAAAAGCAGCTTGGTTGTTGCTCTGTGTTCTGAAGAGGAGGGGTAGCAAAGGTGATGCCACTTATTTAGCCAGTCAAATGAAAGATACAAATCCACAGAAAATCAGATGACATTGGTTCTGCTTTTCACTAAACTAGTTGTTTGGGTTAGACAGAAGGAGACCTGGGGGGTCTAATGTACCGTTTTTTTCAATGTATGGAATTTTCAATGGATGGGGAGTGTGTCTGTTCCTAGATCCTGGTCTTTAATTTCTCAAATCTGGTACCCTGCAAACTACATTAATATTTAAGTGAATACTGAAAAATATGAAGTGATGTGTGCCTTATATTATGAATAAAACTGAGTAGCAAAATATTTTAGGCACTGTAAAAAGGAAGTCACTATGGTCTTTTTCATTACCTCATCCTGTATGTTCTGCACTTAAGAAAATTCAGTGCTGCATAAGAACAGATGAAACTGTATTGGATTCAGGATTCTATCAGGCAGCATTCAACAATGGATGCTGTGGAAAGCGCAGCATGATCTGCCTAGATCATTTTTCCAGCTCTGTCAGGTTGTTGCTCAGATTTCCTGAAGGTGATTGATATCTGTGTATCTTTTAGCTCCAAATTAATTTTATTTTATATATTGTGCCAGCAACTTTCTGGACCTGGTTGAACTTTTAAAATGTATTGAAACTGCTATTCTTCATTTAATGTCCCCTAATCCTTGTAGGGTGAAGAGTCTTTCCATACCCATTTGCTTTAGGCCACCTGTAATATAGCACAGTGGCTTGGTTTGGTTTTTTTTTTTTTCTGAGCCAGAAAAGTCCTACCTACTTTATTGTATTATAGCAGTGTTGTATGTTAGATTTTCCTTGCTGTACTTTGTGAATTTTTCAAGTTCTTCTGTGCTCTTATTTGAGAGGGGGACCAGGGTTACATGCTGTATTAAAGATGCTGTATTAATTAATGTAATGTCATAATGATACTATCTCTTCTGTTATGTATTACTCTTCTAATTAGTCCTAGCATTTTATTTGCTTTTTTTGACCTCTGTTGAGCACTGAACTGATGATTGCATGGCTCTGTAGCCCAAGATCTATATCTGGATATATTACCTCAAAATAATTTCCAAGTGGTTGTAATAATAATCTACAAGTACAACATTTGATATAAAAAATAGATATTTTTTCCAGTGAGTGCCTCATTTCACCTTTATCTCCTTTGAGTTTCTTTTTGCTGTTTTATTGCTGCTACTCAGTATCATAGACTCCTTTTGCAGCTCTTTGCAATTGACCTTTACGTTTACTACCCTTAATAGTTTAGTATTCTCAGCAAGTTTTATCACCTCATTTTATTACTTCTACAGTGAAAATTGACCATTTACTCTTAACTGTATTTGAACACATATATAGGAATGATTAATCTGTTACTGAACCCCAGTGATGATAAATTTATGCCCAGAAGCATGGGGCTTAACTATGACTTTTTTAGTGTCTAAAACTATAAAAGTTCTTGCTTAGGAAATGGAAGACCTTATGGTCCCATGAAGGGGCTACAAAGATAGTAAGGGAGATGGCCTTATAATCATGACTTGAATTTAGTGAGACTTTTCATTAATTTATTAACATTGGAATACATTTGAAGAGATAATACTGGAAAATTATTTTTCATGGACAATAATGGATTGTTTGTGTTTCAGGAGAAAATGAAGTTCCATCTGAAGATGCCCTAATACTACAGCTGCACCTTGCGAAGGGGCATGAGAAATTTACTGAAATGCTAAAAAGCCAACAGCAGATCATTGTTGATTTGCAGCAAAAACTGACTGAACAGCAGCATGTACTGGTTAGCCAGCAACGGGAGATTCTTGAACAGCAAAGAAAAATGTATGAGCAGATGGATCTGATCAAAGTCCAGTATGGCATGCTTTTTGATACAGTGAAACAAATGTCATTTCAGAGTTTGCAAGAAGGTATTCAAACTTATTTTGAAAGTCATCTTCAAGGACTTCAGAACCAGGTCAGAAGTCATCTCCAGAAGTCATACTCTGTGCATAAAGTAGAAGTGGATGAAAAAATGATAAATGTTGGGGAGTCTTTGCTGGACTGTGGCCTTTGTGAAAGTGATGAATTTTGCAATTTCCAAAAGACACCTTCACAATGTGAAAAATGCACATTGTGTCCTGCTGGTTTTTTCCAAATGGCCGAGTGTTCTGCAAACTCTGATCGGATTTGCCAGGTGAAATATAATTCTGTATTTTCAGTTATTGCTTATGAAGTATTGTGCTGGACATTCTAGAATAACATTCTGAAAATAACTACTTGCAGAGCTAGAGAGGTACAGTTTGATGCACATTCTTTACTGAATGAGTCTATGGCACTTCAAAGACTGCCTGATTTTTTTTTTTTGTGGATTCTCTTTCCCATTTACTGCTCTAAACGAGACACTAATTTGTGCCCATTGGGTGTGACACTTTCCCAACTAAAAGCTGTCAGGATTTTGATTGCATTAATGATGGTAGGAAAAAACATCCTAAAACATGTATACTTATGCATGCTAAATTTGTTCATTTAATTGCAGTTCCCCCTACAGGAACTTCTAGACATCTCTGAAAAACACAGGGACATTTACTAAGCAAAACCGGAGGTCAGATATTTATGTTAGGAAACAAAAGTTGTCAGTTAAAGCAAATTAAATACTAGTTCCAGCTTTAACATACAAACCCATAAAATGTAGAACATGGATGCTTTTATTATTAAATATATTTTATTATAAAATCAATTTTATTATACAATAGAAAGCTTAGCATGTAAATATATTCACCATCTAAATGGAGTATTCATGTACATGGTTCTTTGGTCTGTTTCTCTCATTTAGAAGTCCTAAGATATATGGGGAAGTTGGTATCTGAAGAAGTGTCTTTATGGCCAGGTGTTGCCCCCAATTCCTAGCTTAACATGAGCCTGAATGACAAGCGACCTAAGCCCAAGATACTGAGAAGAGAACCTGAAAGAGTCTGTCTGGTTCCATTTCTACTAGTCTCAGTTTTCTTTAATACCAGCATTTAAATGCAAATGTAGCCTGTTATTCTTTCCCTTCTGCCTGCTGTAGGGCGTGATGTTGCTTGGACATGACATACTACTACTTTATCGTTTACCTTTCTCTTGCGTTTTTCAATTGTCACCTTCTTCCCAGACATAATGTCTTTAAGACCACTTCTTAACACTGTCTCAATTGTTATGATGTCCTTAAGACCAGTCAAGTGATGAATTGCTCTTGCTCTCGCTCTTGGGATGTGTACTGTGTTACAGATCATGCATCCTAACAAGTGTTAGTTTTATTACCAATACATTTAGCTCATCGTATGTATGCTACTGGCTTTCTGTGGAGACCACACAGTCTTTTTTCATACCTTGTTAAAACTGGTGACAGATGCAAAATAAGTCATCTTGCCCCAACATGCTTATGAGAGCAGCCCCCTCTCTATCCCGACATACACCTTTCACTAGCAGATAGGTGTCACGGAGTCTGAAGAATTGCCTGTTGAAAATTTAAGTTGTTGTGTTGAAACTTTTCAATGATTCTTGTGATTTACAGGACAGAGATGAATGCACCGAATCTCCAAGTGTTTGTGGTGAGAGGATAAAATGCCTGAATACTCCAGGTAAGTTGTATTTTCTGGTAATTAAAGACTGAAGACAATTAGATCTTCAGAAACAGACCAGAGAGATAGATAAGGACTCAGGCCTGTTTGTGAGTAATGACATGCTCACTTTGCTGGAATAAGGGAGTTGAAAAACACTTAGCTGTAAGTTGATAGCAGTTCTTGTAGACAGCAGGGTATTTAGGACATAATATCCACTAGAAGCATTGGATGGAGCTTTTTACCTTGTTTTCAGGAGATTTTGTATGCTTTAGTTTTAATTTTCACATATGACTTGACTTCTTGTTTGTGCTGGTGTAAGTGGGGTCAAATCAAAGATATTATTTGTAATGGAGAAAAATAGTTATTATCCTTATGCACTGGGGTAGATATTTGATTTGATCTAATGAAGGTTTTTATAAGACCTCCATCAATCTTACTCTTCTTTAGCAACAACATTGTCAAATACCGAGGAATGATCAACATTTTCCATTATTTGCAGGAAATAATTGCATGCTTGGGGGAATTTTTCAAACATTAAAGTACAGATTTGAGTGGAGTTCTGCACTGCAGACTTCAACTTATTACTTTTCATGGCAGTCGGACACAAAAGAGCAAAATGAATAGACATAACGAGCAAATTATATCCAGGTACTAGGTACTTACATAATTTTTGGTCAGCCAAAAAAGCTTGAAAGGTACTCTGTGATCAGGTAGAGAATTTCACCACTTGTGACCTCTACCTGAGGGATCCGAGTTAAATAACAGATGGCAGGCTTCATTATGTTGTATGTTTTTCCTCCTCTGGTGCTCTTGTAAAAAGAGAGTGGCCTTTCGAGGGGCAAGGGCTGTTTTCAGCTGATGGTGAGTGATTTTGTACTATTCCTTTCCTGTACACTTGCTACTGGTGGAGAAAAAAAGTGGGAGAGTATTGGTCTAGAAAAGTGTTACAAGAGGATGTGGGCTCACTTTTATTGCACTTACATTCCTCTGGGCAGGAACTGTGGTGAGTTGAGTGGCACCACAGGAAAATGGGAATGGCTAGAAGCAGAGAGCACTTGTGTTGCCTTATGTGGCAAATGCTATAGACGAGGTACCATCAGTCTTACAGAAGAAGAGGCAAGACCCTTTTAGACAGCCTTAGTGATGGGCAGTTAGCGGCAAGACAGCTTAGGGTGCAAAATTTGAGACACTATTGGATAGCTGTAAGGCTTTGTCTCTTCTTTTGTAAGAGACTGGGTTTTTTTTAGTGGTCATTTTGTGGAAGGAAGCCCCAAAGGCCCCAGCTCTAGAAAGAGGACCCACCAATGTGGTAGTCATTTGATGTTGCTCTAGTCTGTGGCTTGGAAGAGAAAGACTGTAAGGAATTTATCCAGAGGGTTCTGTGGTGGAGGGACACAGATTAAGAGTGAGTCTATACAACTGCTGGAGAAAAATAAGTGAGAAAAATAATGCTACCAGGGAGCAGATGGGTGGTGACAGTGTGTTGGACCACAGAAAGGCAAAAGTAGTGTATTTTAAAGGAAAGGACTCTTCCCTTGATTCCTCCCCCCAGTTTTAATGGTGGCTTGTTAAGATGTGAAAGCAAACTATACCCATCACCCGGACTGGGAATCAATATCATGTCAATGTTGTCCTTATCTGTCGTGGAAGAGAGCATTCTTTCTATTTTTTTTTTGAGAGAACTGCTACTTTCAGCCTGTCTGCTCATGATGGCTCATTATCTTATACAAGTGCAATTAGCTTGTCAAAAGAGAGGTTGAAACTGAATGTCTGTTTTGGCTAATGTAGGGGACATGGGGATGTGATCTTCTGACATATGAGTTCCAGATGTTGTATGTGTTTTTTTAGCGGCACGCGAAGGTTGTTGAATCTGTAGCAGCTCATGTTCACTGTACAGTATGAAGTGAAACAGAACAAATAGTAATAAAGAAACATGCAACTCTGAGCCTCTCTTCACCTTTCACTTTCCTCTAGATCGTACCATCTTCCCTTGCTGCTTTTTCTTGCTTTTATCTAGGATGCATTGTTAGGTTATCGATTAAAGGCTAGTCATGGAGGAGCAATGAGAGTTGGAGGTACCTAATCAGCACAGATAGAGTTCAGTGCATTGTTTCTTTCTTAAAGAATCAGAGGAGAGTGATCAGATAGGTGTCTGGTGTGAACCCACCAAGTGGAGTCAACCAAAGGCACTCTCCCCAGACTGCCATGCAGGCTAAAGAGGGCTTACTGTGGAATGCAGGGAGAAGAGGAACAGAACCTAGACAGATAACCCAAATTTGTAATTAGCTGTGTTGATTTATGATGGTCCAGATTTTACATGGACAGTTTAGAAAGAAATGGATTTCCATACTTAATCTGCTTGAATGATGCCTTTGCATCAGGCAGTTAAAAGTAGTAACAGCAGAAAAATATATACATGACTTAATTGCCTGGCCTCCATGAATGGCAAAGGCTGGGGAATGTGCTGCAGAAATACTGGATTTCACAAAGCCAGCTTGAGGACAGCTGGGCTTCTCATGGTTTAACCAGGTGCAGCAGTGCCCAGGGCAGGAGCCAGGATGAGATGGGAGAAGTTGTCAGCCGGTAAAGAAGAGTAGGAAGAAGTTACAGCATGCTGCTGTGCTGGGTTTCTGATACTTAGCTATCATTTACTGTTTAACTAGTTCTGGGCAAAGGATAGGATGCTGCTTTTGCTGTTGTGTCCACAGTATAAAATGACCCATGTGCTGCTTTAAAGTCACCTATTTGAAGTACATGCTGGGAGAATACCTGCTGCAACCTAACTGACAATAGCAGAGTGTTGAGCATAGTCACCAAGTGTAAAACTTGATATTTATAACAATCCTTACATATACATTAAAATATTTTAAAGAAGCAAACAGCATAAAAAGTATTTCTACTGCAGATCTCTGCTATGTGGACCATCCATACTTGTGTACTACTAATAGCAGTGGATCTGGTATTTCTCAGTGTTGGGGGAGCTATTGATAAGAACTGGTTTAGAAGTGTGATGTGAGCAATTATACCATGGTTAAAATGGATTCACAAAGGGAAGTTTAATCTGGGATTTTTTTTAATGTATTATCTCCAGGATGTTCTTTGTTGAAAAAATGTGATTTATTTGGCTTTTGTTTCTCTTAAAGCCACTTACAGGGGGAACAAAGTGTAGTTTCTTCCTTTTTTTTCAAATGGAAAAATCTTGTTCTGCAGTGATGTCTCCTGAGAAAATGATACCTGGTCTCAGAAAGAATGTTGTCACATCATAAATTGTACAGTCCTACATATCAGTGTTAGTGGAGAACCATTGCTGAAGTGAATGAAACATAAATAGACAAAGATACGAGAGTGAAAACATGAAGATTGTATAAATTAAGACAGTGTCTGGTGTTCTCTGCTGAACGCTGTAGTACCAGAACTGAGTTGAGCCAGCATTCTGACCTGCCTGGTGGGCCAGGTGCATGTACGCTGGACTCCCGCGCAGGACGCGTGGTGTGCTTTTCTGCCTGCATCAGCAGTCTGCGGGCCAGCTCCACCCTGGGCTCAGCAGTGGAGAAAAATGGCTTGATGGGGTCTGTGTCCAGTGCTTGCAGTCCCAGTTTCAGAGCTAATCCAAGCCCAGATACAGCAGCTTTCCATCTGAGGAATAAAGGAAGTGCACGACACAGTATTTAGACAGTAAAAAATATTTAAGAACTGTAAGAGATTATTACTGAGTTTTGAGTAGGGTGGTAAGCAGAAGCAAGTGCATTAGTGTTTAAGCTTTGAGGCATAAACTGCAAGTGGTTATTCTTCAGGGTGCCACAAATCTTGTGTGTTGATTTAGATCCTGAAGGCTCCATGCACAGAGGTTTTGGGCACTGGTTGCTACAGCGGGAGGCATTGGCAGTGGCAGTGCCAAGAGCATTGCTGCAGAAAATTACAGGCTGATTTTAAAACCCACTCTTTGGGTGTGTGTTCTTTGGTCTGCTGAGGTTATGGTGTACCATTTAACATCACAGGATTGCTTTATGTCAAATAAAATAATTTCAAATAGCACCTTTAGATACTCTTTGTTACTGTTTGCAGCATGTTTTATTTTAACTTCAGGCTTTCACAATGACTGTTGTCCTGTGTTTAGGGCAGCACTCTTCCACCTTTTAAATGTGTGGACTCCTGCATAATGATTTTAAGCCTGCTGTTTACAGTTTTGTTTTCCCCACTTGTCTCATGCAGATTCTTTGACAGTGGCACACAGAATGCCTAGAGCCAGGTCCCTTGGGTTGCAAATCTCAGCTACAGCAGTGCTGCCCTGTAGCATGGCTGTGCAGCCAGTGCCCATTTCTCCTTGTACAGAGCAACTCTCAGTTAGTTGAAAAGATCATTTCTGCTTGGTGCACCAGTTAGTCACCATACCTTTCACCTAGGGGAGGGGAGAGAGAGTGCCCTTCCAGCAGTATCACTGTGTCCAATCCATTACAGGGTTTGGTCAGAATTGCTCCTGTGTAGCCCTGTCTTGGTCTAAGCCACTTGATTTGACTTGGTCAAGGTGAGTTATCCCTAGTATTTCATCTGTCATCAAGGACATAGAACTCCTTGAAAGAGCCCAGTGCAGGGCCACCAAGATGATGGAGTGGAACACCTTCCTTATGAGGAAAGGCTGAGGGAGCTGGGTTTCTTTAGCTTGGAGAAGAGACTGAGGGGTGACCTCAGTAATGTTTACAAATATGTAAAGGGTGAGTGTCAGGAGGACAGAGCCAGGCTCTTCTCAGTGACAGCCAGTGATAGGACAAGGGGCAGTGGGTCCAAGCTGGAGTGTAGGAATTCCATGTGAATGTAAAGGAAAACTTTTTCCCTGTGAGGGTGGCAAAGCACTGGGACATGCTGCCCAGAGATGTTGTGGAGTCTCCTTCTCTGGAGATACTCAAAACCTGCCGGATGCATTCCGGAGTGACCTACTCTGGCTGATCCTGCTTGGGCTGGGGGGCTGGACTAGATGAACTTTCAGGGTCCCTTCCAACTACTAACATTATGTGATTCTGTGATCCTTTAATAGCACAAAGTGATCCATCATCATAATTATCTTCTGTTTCCTCTCTTATGCTTAGATGTGTTCGTGAAGATACTTGATGTGTGGAGCTATAGAGTTCTTATATTTATTGTTTTAGAGGTATAACAATAAAAATTGTCCCTTTCCTGTGAACAGGTGGCTTCCGATGCCTTGGAATTGCTGAGAAAGATGCCACTTTGGGACTGTGTGGAGAGGATTATTTCTTTAATAAGGAAATGCAGGAGTGCCAGGCCTGTTTGAAATGCAACGATGGAATGGTGGCCATGCCTTGTTCCACTGTCAGTGATACGGTTTGTTCAGCAACCAGTGGAAACAAGCTCTCAGAGTCCTGGGCTGCAAACATCATTCTACCCTCTGTAAAGTCTGGCATCTCTCAGGTCTACTCTGGCTTGAACTTGAAGATAAAGGGAAAGCTTCCCTGTGAAATCCTGTCTGTTGAAGAGAACAGCCTGGTATTCAGGCAACATGGTCTGTTGTGGACTGACCTAAATTTTGCAGTAAAGCACAACTGCAGGAATTTTTTGCAACTTTCCTTAAAGCTAAATGGCAGTGAGGAAGGCTATGAACTGAGTGGTGTTCGCATTGAGCAGCCAGAAGGAAAGTATTTCCAGAGCACTAGTTTAAGCAGTGCTGCTGAAGTGGAGCCCAGCCAAACTCTCTATGTGTATCTGAAGAGCCCAAATCAATTCTGCAATCAAAGTAAAGACTTAAATATTTATGATCTTGATACTCCACTGAGTTTGTTTTGGTTGTCCCATGACACAGGTGCTGTGGCACTCAGTGCACAGATGTCAACAGCAATGCATTACCAAACCAACTATCGACCTACCTTTAAAATAATATCTGTTTCCGACCCTTACATGCTAAGTTTATCTCATGATGGCAGAGCTATAAAGTTCACTGAAACTGGCGTGGTCAAATTTGTGTTCCACCAGGCATTGTATTCCATGGGTCATATGTGTGTCCGAGAGGGCTTCTCCTTAATTTCTTATATCAATAGGAATGGTACCAACATAGAATTAATGAATGTGTTTAAGTCTGGGGTAAATTACAGAGACACGTCAATATCTGCTTCTGGGTCCACAAAAGTTGGTGCTGGAGATCTGATGAGCTTTGAGATACTCTCTCCTGCACAGTGTAACGTTCGGTATTTTGGAGATAGTTCTGGAATTAGTATGTTTAGCCTTATCTGGATCCCTTCAGCAGTTTCTAGTGCTATATCAGCCACAGTTTCTGTTACAAGGCTGCCTACTGGAGCTGTGAGAAACAAATTACTGGATTTCACACAGGTGTCATCTAGTGAGAAACAGATACAGCTGGTTTCTTCTGGACAGCTTGCTCAGAAATATTTCATTTTTACTGAAAAGGGAGTTGCCAGCCTTGCCTTTAACTTAAAGCTAATCCACTCATGCAGTGTGCTCAAAATGACTCTGTATCAGTTGACCATGGATCACATGCAACCCACAGCAATTGCTCAGCAGATTGGAGGTCAGATGCCAGAGGGAAGCACGTGGACCAGTGTGTCCCTCCATGCATCTTTTGAAGTACATAATGGAACGCTGATAGCAGTTTCTCTTGACTGTGTGCGTGGAAGGATCAATCAGATCACTCATGAACATGGAACCAATATATCTATTTTATGGATTTCATCTTAAATACTGTATAGTGAAGGTAGCACAGAACTGGGCTTTAAATTGCTTTTGAATTCCACTCTAGTTTGATACATACTTGACACCTTACACTGTGTTGACATGAGCAGACTGTCCCTCTAAAATGCTCTCCATTTTATGACTATTGAGTGTAATCTTAATTGAATGATCAGTATTTAAATAAAAGAGAGCTTTCAGTGTTTCAGGATCTATCTACTCTTCAGACAGGGGAACTTTGAATACAAGTCAAACTCTTATTTTTTAATAAAGCAGTCTCTTAAAGTGCGTTTTTTCTGGACCATAAGACATTGCAGGTGAGGGTAAATACATACCTTTTAATACTGCAGCTGAAAGCAGCACAGCCAGATAATGGAAGACTGCTTTCAGAGGCTAATTTGTCTACATCTTGTAAAATGCTGTGCTTTGTGTAAATGGAGAGAACGTGCCTTGAGCTAGAGGTTATACTATGGTGACACTGGAGTAGACATGCTTAACATTCTGGAAATGGCCATGAGTCAAAACCTGGAACATTATTTTTACAAAATACAGTAATTGCTCTCAACAAAGCCATTAGAACTAATGATTGTTTTAATTTCATTTGGAAAAAAGCCTGCATTTAATTAGTTTTAGTTTTGACCACTGAAAAGTTTCAGGGTAGGAAGAAAGGAATTCTGTTCCAAAAGAAAATATATATTGGGGAAAAGAAATCAGTATTAATACTTTGAAAGTGAGATTTTAGGAAATCAAACAAAATTTTATTCAGTTTCTTGTAAGTGACAAAGTATTTTTCTGACCAAAAAGGAACACCATTCACATAGTTATTTTGATATACAGGTACTTAATTTAAAAAGGCATGTGTTTTGTTTGTTTGCTTATTTTTTTGGGTTTTTTTTTGTTAAATCATCCTGTTAATTCTCAAAAGAAATTATGTATTCAGTGACTGATTTTTGTCTTCTACCTCTTCCATCAAACTATTATATCTTTTTCTAATCTGTACAGTGTTTGCTCTCATTTTCTCCATTGTCCTCTAATAATGCTGCTTCACTCTCCTGTCTCATTTCTTTTGTTAGGAGTAAATTGCATGCCCTGCCTTGTAGCTCAATTTTTGCCAGCCTTTTTTCCCCACCACTACCAAAACACTGATGTGTGTGTCACTGATGTGATTACAGAAGAGGCACGCTAATAAAGCACTCGCAGGCTGCCTTACAGCAACCTCACTGAGAGAAGGAATACTGTGCACGATATGCCCTTCATGTAGGTACCCAGGTACCTGCCTGGGTATGTGTGATGGAGGATGTATCTGAAGGAGATGTGCTTTCCTGTACCCTTCACCTGCTTTGGAGCTTGTCACGCTCCTTTTCCTGCAGAAGGAATTTTCTGTGGAAGGATGAACCCAAACGCAAGACTTGTATCTGGTGGTTCTGTTTTCCCTTGTGACTTTACAAGTGTAACAGTTCTGGTTGTCTTTCATCCTTTTTCCTTCAAGTTTATACTCAAAGGTGTGCAGGCTTTGGACAAGTTGCTGTCCTACTTAAGCAGAGAACAGTAGTTTTTCTTGCTTTCAGCTGTGAAGTCTAAGCACCAGTCCATCACACTGACAGGGTTGTGTTGGAGCCAGCATAAGTATGCAAATCACAGTAAGTTCAGTCCCAGTGTCCCTAAGGTCTGTGACAGAGGTTCAGTGCCTTTGTGTAGCCAGGCTCACTTGTTCTCACAAGGACATAAGGAAGCACAGAGTAAAGCTAATATTAAAAGTGTTAGACATTTGCAAAATGCTGTTACCGTTACAGAGGATATTTTATAGTGGCAGAGGAAGACTGTGAGAACATTGAATACAGAAGAGCTGCATTACCTAGGAGCAGAGCAGTTTTTCTGTGTACTCTGGAAGTCTAGTGAGACTGAACAAAGATGAGATGCCACAAGAGTTAAAATTTTTTTACACATTCATTTGCTTAGTAAGGCGAACTAGTGAAATGATTCCTAGGTGATATCAAGGCCATCATATCTTCTCAAGCAAACTCCTCTATACAAAGAGGTATTTTTGCGAGGAGGTGGTCTTGTACACAGAAGCAGGTACCTCCTTTCTGTATGAGGATACATGTGACATAAGAGATGCTCTGCAGAGAGCAGACCTGTGTGTTTCTAAGGTAAGACTTCAGGGGAAGACAACGTTGAAATGATATGCTTGTGGTTTTCTTTTAGAGGAAGTTAAGAAAGTGTCTCGCAGAAATAAGGCCTGATTTTCCCTGTCTGTTTTGTGTTGTGCAGTTGTGTTAAAGGCTGCCACTCCCCAGGTGATTGACAGTGTAAGAGCCATTCTGAATTTAAACCTGTGTAGCAGATACCAGAATCTCATGTTAGACATCATCTGAGACTTTAGCAAAGCGTGGAACTTACTTGAATATAATAAGCATTTGCCGACACATAACGAATAGCAAATCTAGTGGCATGATTTGTATGTTTTACTTGAATGTGATTGTGATAGCAGTCAAATTGCTTGAACATGGAGGAGACTGATGCTCAGATCCTATGTTACACACATGTTGGTGGTAGATGTATTTAAATGCACCCTTATTAAAGAATGCAGAAACTACTGGGGGGTGTGAAAGTGAACAGTATTAGAGATAAGAATGATTTCAGAATGTGAATTCCTCAGTGTAGTTAATCTTCTTGGAGAATTATGGGGACAGTGCCCGTAATTTGCCTTAAGTTTGGAGTAGATTTTTAGGTGCACACTGGCAGAAATACAGTGTTTTTCACCTATCTGGTGGTGCTTATGCATCTAATACTGTATTGTTAATGTCATCTATGATAAAGTACTCATGATGAAAAAGTCTTATTAAATATTTTGTACTAATTGTGGCTTACAGCAAGCTTAGCCTTATTTTAAGCAAGAAAAGTCTTGATTGAGCTCCTTTGCAAATCTTCCTTTCCAAAAAAACCCAACCTGAATTCACATTTCAGGCCACTTGCTGACCTTGGACTTAGTAACATGAATTTGTAATAACTGTGTTGGAATTGGCATGGATTTATGGTTGTGTAATTAACGGCACAGCATATAGTCTTTGCATCTATGGAAATTCTAACGCCTCATACCATGCAGCATTCAGTGGTGCACTATGTCCTAAATAAGATAAAGTTCAGGAGAATTCAGATGATATAGAATGAATAATAATTTTATGGCACTTACTGCATTTTCCTCTAATAACTTGCATGCTTTATTGACAGGTATATCTTATTACATTAATTATTATATTTACAGCTTTTGAACTTTTAAAATTCATATTTTCATGTTTTTCTATTAGTAGCACAGTATCATACTGTAAAGTATGAAATTAATTTAAAAGCTTTTATTTTGGGGTTTTTGATACCATATTCATTAATTACGTTTACAATAGCTGGAGGTAGTCTCTCCAACTCTTTCTGCCAGAGAGCATTTCCAATGGGGCTATTCATTGGGATAGAATAAGTATGAGGCTGGCAGAATCTAGCTGTATGGAAACACTTGAACTTAATACATCCAGGAAGGCATCTGGTTATTTCACCTATGTTATGCAGGTAATGAGCCACACAGTTGTTACAGAAAACATGGCCATGGCAAGAGGAAAATCATTTATGTTGTATTGTGCTGCTCATACAAGAGGAAAATTGTCTTACATCAGACCTGCATCTTTTTCTATTCTGAAACATTTTGTAAATGGAAAGACTTTCCCTGGATATATTTTATTATCTATACAATTTTTTTTAATGCTCTCTGAAGTCTAAACCAGGCAGAACAGATTCAAGTCTGTTGTAGTATTGTGAGTGCTTTCTCTGTTCTGTGGTCTCTGCAGGTTGCAGTACACTCTGGAAGCTACGCTAGTTTCAAGTAGTGCTTTTTAATGAAATTTCATACTTCGAATTATTACCTGGTTTTTAAAAATACTGTTTTGGCACTTGCCTCTGTTAATATTATATTGTAATATGTTTTAAGAGAATGTTACTGAAATAAACAATAAGGCTTCATTGGTGTGTATGTTCTGTCCTGAGGAAGGCTTATTTGGGCTGTAGCGATTTTTTTTTTCCACTGCCCCTTTTGGGGCCAAAATTTCACAGTTGTTACCTGAATTAGTTACCTGTGTTTGCTGAAGTGGAACTAAACCAGAGAAAGTAGTAGTACACAATTCTAGTAATTATCTAGTCTCCTGTTCCCACTGCCTTATCTGTAGATCTGAGATGAAAATTGTGTTTGATGCTGCTACACTAATAAATACTTGGGTCAGAAGAGCAGTACGCTTTCTCTTGGTCATTGCTATCACCCACCCTAATAATACAGGGGAAAAAATGAGAATACATTTCTAAAAAGAAGAAATATGGACTGCCTTGGGAGCTTTGACTATGCTGGGGGTTGTTCCTGACCAGACTCTGCAGTAGCACAGCTCTGCTTTGGTCAGGGCTGTGCTAGTTAAAGCTCATGTGTTCTCAGCAGAGATTCTTCACAATTCTTTTAAATTATGCAACTGTTTCTTCTTGTTGGAGATGTTATGTTTATTAGATCTGAATGAAAGAGAGGTGCTGTGGAATGAGCTCTGCTTAGAAATAATTTTGAAACAACTACCTCCAAAAAATCCAATTTGAGACCAAATTGGTATTTATGTCACCCTTTTCTGTTAGAAACACAAAAGAGACATTTTACATAATGTGTTTTTCACCAAGTGCTTTTGTCTTGTAATTTTCAAATAAATAATTCCTAAAAGAAGAGGGTTACAGGCATCACTAACATAGCCTAAATTACTCAAGGATTAAATTCAGAGGATGGAGAAAAGAGGTATTTGTAAAGAACTGGTGAAAAGAGAACTAACCTCCTCCAGACTTGATCCCAAACTGCCTCTTCTGGTCTTCAGCAGCTGGTACAGTTTATGACCTTTCTATAACAGCCCAAACCATCTTGATCTCTTACTGCTATATGCACTGCCTCTCTCGGATTCGCCTTGTGTTTCTCCTCAGGGATCTGACCTTCACTTGTACAACATCCATATGTACATGTCTAGAAGCACGCTGTGCAACCAAGCCTCTTCCTCTGCTTGGAGGGTTTGCCTTAAAATGAGGTTCAGAATCCCAGAATCTCCTGAGTTGGAAGGGACCCATAAGGATCATCAAGTTCAACTCCTGGCTCCACAGGGCCAGCCAAGCCAGAACATCTGGACTGAGTACATCATCCAGATGCTTCTGTGGTAGTGGCAGTGCCTGTGCTGCTGTGCTAGTGCTGCCTGACACAAACAGGCAGTGCCTAGGCCTCAAAATAGCTATATTGCTGATGTGCTGGACTTCAGCACCTCTGTATCTATACATGTATGCATGTCTTTCACATACATCTCAATGTATGAAAGTCAAATGACTGCAAAAGGGGTATTCAAGAAGCTTTTGTTTGCATTAAGTAACTGAATGGTTATTGCTAAAATATAGTTGTGTGGCAGCTGCAGTTTGTATAACTTTCTTCAGCCTTTTCTTGGGGCTCTGGAGGCATGCTGAGACCTGCAGGATTGCATCTTTTGTTTATAGGGTCCTCAGAAGAGAAACGAGCTGCTCTCCAGACAGTCTAGTGCAATCCTGTTAAATGGCATCTCTTGAGAGTAGCTTTAAAAGGCTGGATGTAATTTCCTCACTAGAAGGGTGTTAATGCCTAGCTTTAACAGAGGCTGGAAATAAAAGCCTGACACATTAAAACAGATATATCTCCTTGGGTTAAATAGCATTTTCTCTAAAAGAAGAACTGTGGAAAAAGGATTTTAAAAAGTTTCTATATCCTTTTATGAAAACAGTTTATCTGACCTTCCCCCCTTGCCTTTTTTGTTGTTCAACTGGAAAGAAGAAGAAAAGGAAAATAACAGTGTGAAGGTGGGGGGAATGGAGATAGAAGGGAGCAAAGTGGGAGAAAGCAAAGAGAATCTCCAGTGTTAATAAATTTAATGTACAAAATTTGAACTAGTTTTCTTCAGAACTTCCTGAAAGAAATTCTTGCTTTCTCAACTGGCTGCAATTGGAAATGTATTCAACTGAAAATTAATTCCATCACATTTGGCTTCATTTCTGTCTCTTTTCATCACAGCACTTCCCACCCACCAACTTCTGTAAACCTCAGTCACATGAGAGTATTCTGAATATGCTTAAGTGTTCTGCTGAGCTGGAACATTAAGTTGGGTAATTGGGTTAATTAAGTGCCAACATATATTGGAAAACCTTTGGATATACTTGTGGGTTTTGGCATGCAAACCTCAGATTTCATCATTACCTCTTAAGTATGTTTATATTGGGAACTGCTGCTCATTAGATAAATGAGTCTTCTCTTAGCTCCATGTTATCATCACTTGACTGTTAATGGTACCTAACGTTGCTCATTTAAGTCTCCTTTGGGTGTTTTTCTATTATACTGCAGTTAATAATGTAGACTTTGTACTAAGCATCTTCAGGACCTCTGTACATGTAGGATGTCAACAGAGTACTGTCACTGTTACTTTTTCCTGACTTGTGTCATGGTCTTCAATTGTTAAGTTGAAATCAGTTCAGGAGTCTGATGATAGATATGGGCTTTCAAAACACGTGACCTAGTCAGTGATTTAGACTGGTAATCACGTCTGAGTTGCATGATTGCAGCCTTTTCTTGCAGAGTATAAATAACTTCAGAGAATATTCATAGATTAAATGCAGGTGTCTTGAGTAAAGAGCTGGAGATGCTTTGTGTCAAGCTCAAATAAAAGCCTCAAACTCAGAAGGTCAAAAAAGTAAAAAGATTTAGTATATGCTGTAAAATACACTGTTGGTTGAAGGAGAAGTACATTTGTTGGTTATATTAGAAGAGAATGAAAACATGTGGTTTATGCCAAGTGGATAAGACAAATTGCTTACGATGCCTTTATGCTCGAAAATGCTCAGTATTTCCCTTTTTGTCAAACATGTGCCTAGATTTGTTTAAACCTTTGTTTTGAACTACTGCCCTGTCGATGACTTAATACAGACCTGATTCCTGATAAAATCTCTTTGAGGATATTTTCCCCCATCCCCCCACCCAGATGCCAGACATTACATTTCAAAAGACATCTGACCAATCCTTGGAAAATAGTGCCCAGTACTGGAAGTCTCCCAAGAGATGTGAGCTCCATGGTTCTGTCTGAAGCAGTTGTGTCCTCAGCTGCTTCAGCCTCCTGAAAACATTGTGGTCAAGCTTTCCCTCACCTTTTGGCATTGCTAGAGGGGTGCAGTGGCATTTATGTTTCCTCAGAAGCTGCAAATACTTGATTTGGATCAGCCACGAATTTTTTTTTTCTTCTGTTTTTGGCCATTTTGACTTTGATTCTCCTTTCGTTGCTAGCTGGAAGGCTGATTATCCACTGTTCCTATATCCCTGATGTGCACCTTTACTTTTGCTCTTGCTCTCTCATGTTCCCGTGTGTGACTATGGTTTGAATCATTTTGTTGGCTGTGGGCTTCCCAGACATACTTATCTGTGAAGCACCACAGAGGGGGCACAGCCACCACAGCTGACCCAACATGGCCAAAGAGATGATCTGTACCATTCCATTCCATACTCAGCATGTGAACAGGGGAGTTTGCTGGGGAGCAGTGATAGCTACTTGAGACTAGTCTGGGCATCAGTCGGCAGGTGGTAAGCAATTGCATTGTGTATCACTTTGTACCCTCTATTTCTATTATTTTCTATTCCTTTGTTGTCCTATCAAACTGTCTTGATCACAACCCACAAATTTTAGGGTTTTTTCCATTCTCTGCCCCATCCCACTGGGGGAGAGTGTGGGTGAGTGAGTAGCTGCATGGTGCTTAGCTGCCAGCTTGGGTTAAACTATGACACAAATACATTTTTCTTTGCCCAGCTTTTCCTCCTGTTGCTTGTGTATCTCAGGCTCAGGCAGCAAACACCCCACTTTCCTTTTGAGTAGTGTCACTGTGCTTTGTGCTGCAAGCTTTGAGAATATTTTGACAAGCCTGATCCTGCTGGCCTGCTGTGAGCCTTGAAGAACCACATCAGAGCCAAAAGTAAGCCAGAGCCTGAAGTGACGTAGGGAAAAATCATGTGCACGATTTTAGGTTATCTGTCAGCATCATACAACTCTGCTCCTAAGAACAGAAACTTTTTATGGAAATTACATTTGTAATGTAAGCCATAAGGTCATTCCAGAGCCTACAACGTGCTTGCTAGTGGGACAAAGCATTTGTCAACATAAAGTATATAAATTCACTAACAGTTTCCCAGAGTTCTGCTTTTCATACCTAGAGATAACCTGCCTCCCTAACAGTGCTCTTGCATTGTTTCACACCTCCTGGTGCAATGCCTTGCTCTAAGTAAGGATGCTGAAACACTGGTGTCCTTGAAAACTTCTTTCAGGTCGATGCATGTGCGCTTGAGAATTCACATCCTAGGAGAAGAAGGAATACCTCTTTTATCCTACCTGTTCAGTATCCTTACCCTCCCCAAAGATCTGCTTTCATCCAGTCCCAGCACTTGACTTCCAGAGGCCAAAATGCAAAGTAGTGTGTTTCCTATTCTGCCTATAAGATGTAGAAAAATACCTTCTGTGTAATTGGTGTGTTACTGATAAAATATATTTTAGAATTGGTAATCTTTAACTTCAAGGTAATCCATCAAATATTTCAGCCGGTTTAATTACAACATTAATACTCTAGATGTCCTGATACTAATGTTAACATTCTGACTAATAAGAAGTATACATGGTTGGGGAAATGGACATTTTAGCTTGTGGACACAAATACCTTTTATGAAAGCTATTTTGGTGAAGACTGCCATAAAGATCCTAAGCCCACTTAGTTAAATATAGTCTCTGGTGTTATGGTAGC
This sequence comes from Heliornis fulica, assembly GCA_013399135.1. Taxonomy (NCBI): domain Eukaryota; kingdom Metazoa; phylum Chordata; class Aves; order Gruiformes; family Heliornithidae; genus Heliornis; species Heliornis fulica. Next base: position 450,826 of record VXBZ01000284.1, on the reverse strand, counting down.
TACATCAGGTAGAATAGTTTATAGCTTTTCTGAACTTGTGCCAGAAGCCATTTTTTTAAACTAGTTGTTCTTAGGGCCATGAAATGCACAATCATATTCCGTTTTTGTTTTTTTTTTCTTTTACTAGCCTGCTCTGCTCCATACGCCTCCTCTGGTATAAATCTGGCAGCATTATCAGGTTCTGAGTTGGATTTATAAACACTCAGAGTTCCAGTGGGCAAAATAAATGGAACAAACCTTGATACCTGGTAACAGAGGTCGGATAATTATTTCACACAAAATATCCCTTAGCAAAGTTCCTTCAGGTGAACTTTATGTGATGAAGAAAATATTAAATGCAGACCTTGATGCTTCAGAGAGTTTGACTGTATAAAATGTACTGGTATGTGTAAGTGTAAAAGTGTAAGTCCTAGAAGTAACGGAATACTTATGTGCACAGTAAATGTGGTCGATGGTTAGGATCTGGGGGACTTGAGCAGTAAATGCCAGTGTTTTATTTTCATAAGCCAAACATGAGAGACACACGATGCTCAATGACTGGTCTGTGATCCTTGATATGTTTTTTACTAAAAGGTGTCTAAGTATCAAGGCACCTTTGGTAACTCTGTCAATGGACACATGGGACAGTGAATTTGGCCAATTCTGCAGACAGTATTTAAACCACCACACAGGTATCATGAAGTTTTGTTTCTGTCCAAGCTGGATACAATAATTTTTACCAGAAACAAGCCAGAGAGCACTTGGAAGCACTAAGTTTCATCTAGCTCTGTGAGAAGATCTTCTGCTGAAACTCAGGAGTTGGTGTGATGGAGGGTCCTGGTGCAGCCCAACCCCTTGCAGGAGCAGGAGTTCATGGGACCTGAGCAACCTCCAGGAAAGGCAAAGCTTGAGATATGGCTGGGGTGTGTTCAGGCTGTTTTGCTGTTGTAATGTTTTTGTTGCAGATTGCTGTACTCCTAAGGGTAAGTAATGCTTTCCTTGGAAGGTTGCCCGTATTCAGTGTTAGATTGAACTGCAACTTAAGGGAAATTTGTTTCAAGTGTCCAAACTGGTTTGAGTATCTGAGAAAAATGTCTAGAAATTAAAGCATGGTGATCTTCCCGATGTGGGCTGAGTTTCCCCAGATCAGTAGAGACACAGGACCTGTCATTTGACAACAGAGAGACTTAGGCTGGGACTGTAACATAGAGCTTTAATTTTCTTCTGTAAAATGCCACTCTGATGGGTTCAGCATGGTGTGAGTATCCAGTCTGCAGTCTGTATTAGACTGGGGTCAATCTCAAGGATAGTCCTCAATTGATAAATAAAACCTGGTTCTTTATAACTCAACAAAGATCGTTCATTCTGAGTGTGCTCCAGTGCACAACATCTGTAGCATGTTCTACATACCACAGTGCCTCCCAGGAAACTGGAGGCTGTACATTCGCTGGACTTGATGGCAAAGTGTTGAGGGCTTCTAGTCATGTGCATCTAAATTTATGGAGTGAAACTTATAAAATCTCTTCTGCAATCATTATTTCCAGCTATCTGAAAGATTCACGTGGATCTACTCTCTTCTAAGTAACTGCTTTGTAATAGGTATTTGAATTACAGTGGGTTTGTTAAATTGAAAATTCTTATTTTCATAGCAATGCTGTTACTGACAAGGTACATCACTGAAGTCTGGATCCTCTGGATCTGACATCCTTGTCACTTGCTTCAAGTGACAGCTACTCAAACCATATTCAAGCTTTCTGTCCATCCTTCAAAACGCAAATGCCCTTACCGATCCCCCACGCAGCGCTGTGGTCCCGTGTCTCAGGAGTTGGGCAGTAGCAACGGCTCTCTCTGCACCAGGAGGGTGAGTAGCTATACAAGCGCAGGACCTTGAGAAAGTTAACAACCCCCCACAATGTCTGGTGACCCCATTCAAAAGCAGAAACTCACACACCCAACACTGATGTTTCCCCTGCTGCGACAGCCCCAGGCTTTGCACAGGAACATCCCCCCAGATTGTGTGTCTTTGCAGCCAGCCAGGTGGAGGGGAAAGCCAAGCGGGGCACAGACTTGCAGTGGGGCTTCTGGTAGACCAAGGAAGGCTGAGGATGGGGGGTGGGGGGTTGCAGTAGCTTATGAAGGGAGCCAGGAAAGAAGACTTCTGATTTCAGGGCTGTTAAGCTCTAATTGCTTTCCCATTGTCCCAAAGGTGTTTCTGTGCCCATCAAGGCTGCCAGTAGCAGGTTTGGCTACTCGAGAGGTTTTTTTTTTTTTCATTACAGTGAAAAAGCTCTTGAGGGGGGGCAGGTCTTATTTATCATTGCTTCAGCTTAGCAGTCTTAAAAGTAGCAATAATAGTTAGCTGATGAGGTCAGTAAAAAGGCAGGTCCCTAATCCTGGGGAAGGTTTTGACAAATGTCTGCTCACTAGGTTGGAGGTGGTGCTGACTTGGAGACAGATGGGCTCATCAGATGAATGTAGGTGATGCTACAGGTAAATGACAGAAATTACTGTAGGCATAATTGAAGTAGTTACAACAATCTCTTCATCTACAGTTGACATCCTTTTCCTTCATAGTTAACTCATTTTTCTTTAAGAGACCTTCAGAGACAAGGGAGTGAAGAATGAGTAGCTCTTCGGGCACAAAGAAAATGATGTCTTTTGATTTTCATGCCATACATTAAACAGCTGTGTTTGTGATAAGTCTTTGTCCCAAATTGTTTTGTTATAAGTTAAATTTGCTTCTGATCTGCAATCAGTTCATGACAGATCTCCTTTGTAGCTCTCACTCTTAGAGATTTTTGCCTTTTCTGATTTAAATGTATCACAGTATGATTCAGATAATATTCACTGTAGCGATTTGTTGGGTATTTCTGTATGGAAATAGATAAGAGGTAGATGAATGTTAAATCCCTATACATGCTCATTATCAAAAAGAAAGGAATCCACCATCTGCAGTTTGCCTTGTACAGTGTTTTGAGCAATGCACATTTTGTTATATTTCTCCTCTCATATGTCTGAATGAACAAATCATTGTAAAAATAAACAATATATTTCAAGTAGCTTTTATTTTGGGTTTGAGTTCTGGATGTAAGCATCCACAACTTGCCTTAGGTGCCCTGAGGTCAACAGTGAAGTCGTCAAAGACTGAATTCATCTGACATAAGGCAATACTGCAGACATGGAGGATATTAGAATGAAAACAGAGGAGATCACAGTCCCTCAAGTTCTGTGGATTCCAGCTAAACCCTTGACCTCATTGGATGTAACAGAATGTGTTGGTCTGCTCTATCAGAAGGTAAAAGGGTGTGTATGTATGAAGAAATCTGGGAATTGCTACGTCACGGGCCTTGAAAATGTTTTGGGTCTTAGATTTTCACGGCAGAATTATTTAAGAGTGTTTCTAAAAGCAAAGTAGATGAGATTTTGTACTCTTGATATGTGTTTATTGTTATTTGTTTTTTGCAGCTTGTTCTATTTTGAATTTGAGAGAAGTCTGAGAAAAATATTTCTCATGGGCAGATGATGAAGTTCCCTAAACAAAAGGAGACAGTAGACATCTTCAAAGATGGTTTTAGGACACAGGTGCTTTGGCTTTTCAAGAGCTATTGAAGTCAGGTCTGTATTAATAATGAAAAAGTGTCACCTTTAAGCATCTAAACAAATTAACTCTCAGTCACCTGTTTGTCCAGAGCAGACAGTCTAAAAGGAAACAGTACCTTTCAGAAACTAGCCACAGGCTGACAGAACAGGACATGCCTTTCTGCCTTTCCATAGCGATTGAGCCGCAGCTTACAGAACTCCTCTGTCTTGAAGAAAGGATGTTGCCAAGCTTTTGGAATAGGTTTCCAGAACAGGCTCTGACACTCAGAGCTCATAACAGTGACTGGACTCATCGTACATCCTGAAATCGCTTTGGACTACTCTATTTGCTGTGAACAGTTAATTTAGCTTTTCCTGGCACTGTTCCTACAGATCTCCAGATGTCTTAAAAGGGACTGAGAGCCTGTTGCTGGGGCCCGAGTTTTCAGTGTGTTACCTGTCATCCACAGCTTAGCCTGAGAGCCTCATGCTGTTTCTTCACTAGGAATCTAAAACCCATGTCTCAGAACAGCTATTTCTACAGTAAGAATAATGAGAAGTTATGAGTATTCTACTTGGGATTTTTGTTCTAAGAAGAGCAAAGTTTTCCAGAAATGTGATAGACTGGAAAATAAAATGTTAGTAAAAGACAAGGAAAAAGCAGTCTGAGCATTAGGTAAGAATATCAGATAGTCTACTTGCCTATGCTTGAGCAATTCCTTCATCCTGCCTAAGCAGAGAAGAGTTTGCCCTTTCTTCTCTTCCAAGCTTACAGATATTTGCACCAGTTTGAAGGTGGCAGTGAATGGAGTATTATAAAAAGTTGGATTTTGATGGGCAATGTCTGCTCGTTTCTTTATCTCTGCTTTTGCAGAGCATTTTTAATAAAATTACCAGTGTGTTTATGATAAGATTTTTTTTCCTATACCTTTATTTAGTTCTGTACAGAGCCCCAAACCACATCCTTGTTTCCCTGATACATTCAGGGAAGAAAGTGTCACATATCTTTGTCAATGAACCTGGCACCATTCCCTGGCAATAGGCTGGTGGCCAGTATCAGGAGCTGGAGATTTGTTATCTTTGTGCTTGTCCCTAGTAGTTTATTGTTGACCTGTATCAGAGTCATGACACTGGTTGGATGACAGGTACAACTACCATGTTCTTGTTTAGGTTGCAGGAGTCTGAGCAGAGAGTGCTGGTGTGACTGGGCAGGTGGCTCAATTCATTTACTTTCACTCCTTTAAAAATGGGATAAAGCACCACTACATACAGGGGTGTTATGAGGGTAAAATTCATTATTAATGACAGTGAGGTATTCAGATGCAGTGGTAATGAGGCTATATGGGTGTCTGGAGTATGTGCTTCACTGAACATCTGAACCAAAACATGTCTGTATCCTTGGCAACCCCTCTGCATCTATTTCGTTGTAGCTTCTCTCCACTGTACCTGGGAATATCAAGCATCATTACTGAAACTTGCTCACATTTTGCTCCATTCACATTCTGCTATTAAAAAAATTCCATTTGTTTCTTCCCTGCTCCTTCCTCTTTGCCCTCTCCCTCCCCAGTGGTGTAGTCCCCCTCCTGTCCAACTTTTCTCTACCACCAGGATCTGTGCTCACCCCTTCAGTTCAGTTGACTGGCAGTGAACCAACCTTGTGCAAAAATGTAACAGTGGAACAGTTTTGTGTTGAGGTACCTTTCAGAGTGGTCAGGCCGTCATTGGCACTGCGGGGGTAGCAGGGGCCAAATGAGAGCAGAGGGAGGCAGGAGAGAAGGGGATTGTGGAGTGGGAGCTCAGTTTAACCCTGCAGAAGTCTCAGGGTCACCCCACCAAAGGTGGGAAGCAGCAGCACTTCTCTAAATGGTGAGCAAATGGGGTAATACAGAAACAAGCCATGTCCAAGTCCATGCGTTGCCCTTGAGAAAATTAAACCAACATGAACTTTCTGAACAACAATTAGTGCTGCCATCTGTTACTGTCAGCAGATGTACGTGATAACCTTGGTTTTGCTTCCTTGGAAAGAGCTGTGTGTATTTCTACTTCTGTTATCCATAAATGTTTTCCTTCTGGCAATGTAGAGATATGTGATATTATCTAACAGTTTTATCTTGACATGTGTCATGGTTCTATGAATGTCTTCACATAAAACAAATATCAAAGAGCTGAGTTTATGCCAGTGGAAGCCCAAGGACTTATCATGTAAGAAATTTCTCACTACAGCGTGGAAAATCTGTGCAGCCTCATCCTCCCGATGCAGCTAGTGTCTGTGTCCTCCTTTGAATTCCTGCATGGTAAGATTCTTCATGGATACCAAAGATCCAGTCCATGTACAGAAGGCAGAATCACAGAATCACAGAATGTTAGGAGTTGGAAGGGACCTTGAAATATCATCTAGTCCAACCCCCTTGCCTGAGCAGGATCCCCTAGATTGGATCACACAGGAACGTGTCCAGATTGGTTTTGAATGTCTCCAGAGAAGGAGACTCCACAACCTCTCTGGGCAGCCTGTTGCAGTAATCCATTACCATCACAGTGAAAAAGTTCCTCCTTATATTAAGATGGAACTTCCTATGTTCCAGTTTTGAACCATTTTTCCTTGTTCTATCACTGGCTGTCACTGTGAAGAGCCTGGATCCATCCTCCTGACACTCACTCTTTACATATTTATAAACATTAATGAGGTCACCCCTCAGTCTCCTCTTCTCCAAGCTGAAAAGACCCAGTTTCCTCAGCCTGTCCTCATAAGGAAGGTGTTTCACTCCTTTCATCATCTTGGTGGCCCTGCACTGGACTCTTTCAAGGAGTTCTATGTACTTCTGGAACTGAGGGGCCCAGAACTTGACACTATTCCGGATGTAGTCTCATCAGGACAGAGTAGAGGGGAGACAGATGAAAGAGGCAGGTCAAAGAGACTTCTCCATGAGATCTAGGAAGATTTTCCTAACAGTTCCTCCTGTTCTATCTCTTTCAAGTTCATACATCACATTTTGCCTAAAATAGGTTGGTCCATACTAAGATCTGTTTATTGGACTAGTGTTTGTTGCAAATTAAGACATAAGGAATGGCTCTATAGTATCCTGGGAGACCTTTTTCCATTTTAAAATCAATGCTCATTAAGTGTACGTACTTCAATGATTACATAAATCGGTTCCAAATTCACATGCCACCACTACCTTACAAAACATAATAATGAGAACTTCCCTCAGTGTGTTTTGTGCAAGTTGATTGTGTGCCTCTGTTTATATATAAACATATACACACACACACGTACGGTATCTACACATGAAGTAGAGGAGGAAACCAATGGGGATTTAGCTTTTCTGGGCAGATGTGAGTTGAAATTCCCCTTAGTTACAGGACCCCATTGAATCCTAATCTTCTAGGTTGGTGGGAAAAAGGACAAGTCTCCTTACTTGTGTGTGTGTGTGTGTGTGTGTGTGTGTGTGTGTGTGTGTGTGGAGAGATGTGGATTTTCCCCAC
>VXBZ01000284.1:429369-442303 GCA_013399135.1 Heliornis fulica | reverse complement strand
TATATATAATCTTGAATGAAAGGGTTCAATTTTATTACAATGTCTTATGTCAATTTATTTAAAGTTAAGAAGAACCGTCAACCTTAAAATGCCCTTATGTCTGAAATGGTGTTACCACCCTTCTGCTGATAGACTCTGGCAAATGCTTGGAGAAGGAGGGTCTTAAAAACAGATGCAAATCCCTCTTGCATGGAGATAAATAATCCTTCTTTCAGGAAACTGCCTTCTTGTAAATCCAGCAGTGTTCTTTAATACACTGACTTCTGACCTATGATTTCAGCATCTTCTAAACAATAATCTGGAATAGCAGACTTGTTGGCATACCTTAAATGCTTCTGTAGGATTAAGGAATGTAGTCATAGTGTCCAGACCTCAGATTTTGATACCTCAGGCTGCGTGATACCAAGAACGTGGGGACTCTGTGGTATCAAGCAGTCCACAACACTCTATAGAGGATTCATGGTCTGCTTCAGTTTAAATGAACTCTGCAGCCCATGACGGTTTGCTGTTAGAACACTGGAAAGGTGACTTAAATCTCATACATCTGTTGTGCTTCACAGCATTTCCCCTTTTCTTTCCTGCTGTGCTTGGTGGTTAATGGTTATAATTACTTTTACTAGATGCAATCATGCAGTGGTAGCAGAAGTTCTTTGCTGGGACTGCAAAACTCTTCATGTCTCAGAGATTTCAGTAGGTACAGTGGAGGCAAGGTGTGGGCTAAGTCACCCTCTGTGACTGCACAGTTACAGTGTTGGGTCATCACAGGCATTTTGAGAATGGAAATCTAGTCATGTATGAAGAGGTGTTGCCTTCAGGCTGTATTTTCCTTCAGTTCCTATTCTTTTTAAGTGACCATCAAAGGTTATAATCTATCAATTTGAAAAATAATACTCCTTTGAGTCTATCTTTAAAGAGGACTCATCCATTCCAGCAGGCTGAAAGAGTTCAACAGCTTCAGCTGCTCTATTCCTGGATTGCCATGTGTGTGTAATTGCCTACAAGCCCAGGCTTTCCCAGCTGCTTTCACTAAAGGACAGTGCTTTTCTGCCTTAAAGAGATTAAAAGCAGGTCTTCAATTTCTTGAGCTCTGACCATCAGGCATCAGAAGGAGAGGACACTAAAATTTTGTTTGAAACAATTTATGATCTTAAAGGTCTTTTCCAACCCAAACAATGGGTCATGATTCTATGTGATAGTTACATAAATAGATACTGTGCTGAAACATTTCTTTTTATGAGAAAAGAGTTTAGTTGTGTTCAGTAAGCTTTGAAAGACATGCTAAACCAAACTGGTGTTTTACTAATCTACTCACCAAATAGTGCAACACATAAAAGCTTAATTCTGCTTCCAACAAAATCAATGGCAAAGTCCCCACTGACATCACTGAGTCTGAATCTGGCTTTGTGTACATGACCTTGTGTCTTCTAAAGGTAAGAATTTTTGCAGTGAATATAATCAATGTATAAATAGCCCCTAGAATAGCTGGACAACCTTCAGGAACCCAGAAATTCAATACTCCTTATTTAAGAACCAACAATAAAAAATTTACATGTAGTTAGCTCAAAATAGAATCAGATTTAGTTGTATTTTCTTAAAGGGTTTTTTTTTAATCATGATTTAAATATTCAATTTAATGTTAAATACTGACTATCTCTATTTAATGCAACATTTTGGCCCCCTCTTGGAGAAGACCTACCCTGGAACTGCTCCAAAACTTGACAGAAGCTCTACTGATTGATAGCATGATGGAGCAGCCAGCTCTGTGGTAACACTTGTCTCCAGGTAACAAATTTACATGCGCTGCTACTATTTCCAGCTGTTGTTCTCCTGAGGGAGTTGAGGGTATGCATACTTGAGAAGGCTGTCAATACATTTGTGTATTCAGTGCAGTGCAAGCTGTATGTGCATCTGTGCATCGATATGTAACACATGGCCTATATATATGTACGCACCTTAAAATAAGATGTGAATGAAAAGACAAAGCCTTAGTTTTAGAAACATAGGCTAATTATTTTTAGGAAAACTGCACAGTCATAGGTAGAAAAAAGCATATCTCTCACTATGATAGCTATATTTTTCTGGTGTGAGGTTCATTTACCATTTTACTCAAAAAATTGTTATTTTTTTCCAGAAGAAAAGAAAGAGGGGTCAACAATAAGCAGCTAAAAAGAAATTCATAGTGTAAAGTACTTTTCCTTGAGGTATGAGATTAAATCCGTTCAGGCAGAAGGGAGAATGAAATGTCACTGCCCCATCTCTGACTGAGTATAAAGGACAGAGCAGCATCTCCATGGGTACATGCTGAACTCCATCTGTTTTTTGTACATAAGGGAAATCTGCTGGAAGAGTCTATGGAATGAGATGGTAAGAAATCCCATTTGTAGCTCTGAAAGGACTGCACTGAGCTACACACCACCAACATGTAGGCTTTCCACCACCAGAACACCACTTCATAGGCTCCTACAGATTGGCTGTAGAGAACATGTGTGCCTCAAAAGTTTCTTGTGTTTCAAGGTGGGGCTGCAGACTTTGCAGCATTATTAGTGATCAGATCTAGTTGCTTTTTTCCCATATTTCATTCCAAATAAGCCTCTATTTTGAAGAGCTGCACTGGTCACAGAAGTATTGCTGTTAACCCATCTACAGATTGGGGATTACACTGGAGTTCTGAGATCCACGGATTTCAAATGCTCACTGTTGTTACAGCCATTAAGTGTACAAAGATCACAGTCATTTTTTTCAGAGAAACACTGGTGAGATTTCAAATCACACCATAAGTATCTGGGTATGAAAGATTTTGCTTTATAAACAGAGAGCATGTTATGGTTCTGCAGTGATGAACAAAAATGCCTTCTTGAAGGAGAGCACTGGTCAAGCAGGTGTTTCTGGCAGGATTGTGCCTACTTTGAAGTGATACAGAGATCCTGCAGAACCACTTGAATAAAGGTAGCTTCTGGTGAGAAAGTAAAATTTTTTATATTGCCCTGTCTCATCTTTTTTTACCCTCGGTTCTTTTTACAGGTGAGAACTTCTTGGTGCTCCTCTGACTTCATCTTGCTATTGAAGCAGCAATGCCCTCTTTACATGCACCAATAACAAATTACAAAAGGAAAAGATTCTGCCCCAAAATAGCATTTACATAATAATGCAATTAAGGATTTGCAGTGAATAATCAATTCTGGTTTTGTATAGTTTTGGATTTATTTTTTTTAATGAAGCAATTGCTTGCAACATTTTCCAAACCAAAGCCCATCCTTCTTGTAGGTAGAAATGTATCATTACCTTTGTGGAGCCTGAGTGTGTTCACACTTGCCTTTGCACACAGCTACTTGAGCTTTCTGCAGCAGTAGCAGGTAAGATGAGGGTCAGTAACCAGAAATTGGGGTCATTTTTCCAGATATCACATTACATATCTCAATCACTAGCTCTTTCTGGAATGTTTCACCTGAGACATTGAAGTTTCACTGCCTTTTAAAGCAAGGTCACTCCATTTCTCCAGCTTTGATTTCCATCCTGTGGCTTTTTACACAAAGACCCAAATAAGATTTGCTCACAGCTGCTCCTTAGCACATGAGTGGGCTTAATCTGCCGGGAGGCAATTTGAATATCATTGGAAAGCTGAAACAATGCTGAGTTAGTGCTCCAGTCCAGTGACTTCTTAATTTAAAAGAGAGGGAACTGAGCCTGAAAAAAGCTCTAGTATCACAGTGCTATTTCTACTGTGGGATTTTTGCAATACAAGTCGCAGTAAATGCCTGCAATTCCAAAAGCAGCGTTTCCTGCTGTTGGATGGGAGGGATCAGTGCACAAAATAATTGGATTACGAATAGAGCAAAGGCAATGAAACACTTGTTTGCAGTGTGTGAGACTGTCCGGAAACCTCCTGCTGTGCTGTAATATTTGATTTTTTCCACTCGCCCCTCTCCAGGGAAATCCTGAACCCAATCCCCTGGTCCTTGGAAGAGCACAGAAGGTTCTGCAGGGAGCTGCTGTGCAAGGAGATGCCAGAGCCAACCAGGAGTGAAGGGCACAAACACAGGCAGCAGGGCTGATAGATCTGTCTGATGTGGCTCAGAGGAGAGCTGTGTAGCCAGCTCCTCTTTATTTGCATGCCAGTCCTCAAACTAGTCAGTATTTTTCACACAAGTTGTACGATGAATAGCTTTGAAATATAGTCATTTGGTGACATCAGAGTGATGAGATATAGCTCCTTGCTGTTGCTGTCCAGATGATTTGTGCTTTTCATTACAGCAATATGATAATAAAATCAGAGTCTGGAGAAGGAAAATGACAGACAAAAGCAGGCGCTTGCCAGTAGTGTGGTATAACAAAGTCCCTTGCTCTGTCTGCCTTTAGCATCAGTAGAAATTCAGTTCATTCCCGTAGAATTTATTGGTAGGCTGGCTTTATATAGGTTTGACACAATGATTTGGTAAAGCTGGCCACTGCGTTTTTCTAAGTGTCTTTTTTTTCCAAACACTGAAATGGCCCATCAGACACAAACCTGGCTTTAGTGGTCAGCTTCAGCAATTAGTGGGGAAAAAAATAGCCAGAAGATGCTGAGGTCTGCAAAGCAATTCCTTTGTTTATTTTTAATCACACCTTTCTGGAGGAACATTGAAAAATTTGAGGAAATGATACCAGGGAATTCAAGCTCCAGCACTTTCCTCTCTGTGTGCTAGGAACTATACTAGGGAAAGAAAAACCAAAAGTAGCAAATGTTGTGTAATTAAATGGTTTGAGTAGAGGGAAGGGGATTGACCTTGGTTTAAAGCAGAATAGAAAAAGATTGAAATTAAAAAAGAGCTTTTTTTTTTGGTTGTTGTTTCAGTGGAAATAAGCTGATGTTCAGCTCACAGCAATTTGTCACATCCCTGTGATGTGATGCAGGAGTGTGTGATACAGGAGGGAGAATCATAGCACAGGTAAAATTGCAAGGACGATCATATGGCACTTATGAGGGATGTTTAATGGAAGGGATTATCTTCAGAGGCAGAAATGGGATAAGATAAACTCCTTGGGTAAACATTTGTAATGCAGTGTTGTGATAACCAGGGCTCAGGAGTCTGCCAGGGGCAGAGTGCCCATGGTTTTATATTGCACAAGATGGAAACACACCTTAGTTTGGCACAAACATGAGCTACAGTGGGTACAACTGCCTGCCTTTGTGCTTAATCTCCTGTGGCTTTTTAGGTGGACAGTAGCAGTTTCTGTGAATCCTCAGGGGATGTGGACCCAAACCCTATGCACAGTGGATAAAACCAGACCATATCTTGCTGCAGACAGAGCTGCTTTAAAGCAGTGGGTGCTCCAGCCCCTGGAAGGATTGTGCTCCAGGGAGCAGTGAGATGGTCCCAGCTCCAGCCCTGGGCTCTTTTCACATCTTGCTTTTCTTGCTCACTTGTCCATGGCTGTGCCTGGACCCTGAGGGATAACCTGCAATACATCTTCTGGCAGGGCCCAACTTTTCAAGAAACTGTCAAAGTTATATTTTTAGCTCTACATCTGTCACTACACTGTATTTCAGCTCACACTGCATTTTTCAGCCTGATTTCAGGAGCTGCCTGATAGCTTTGAAATTATCAACATTTGTTTCAACGGAAAAGCCTGTACTTGTGAGAGAAATGGCTTTTCTGATTGGTATCCTGAAAAAAGTAGCAGTGCTGACCCATGGTGCCAGCCAAGAGAAGAAACACACACCTGAGCTTGGACCACAGCAAGAACTAGAGATCCCAGAGACACTGCAGCAGTGCCCAGAAGAACTCTCAGGATACTCAGAAGGAAAAAATGAGCTGAGTCACAATTTCTTGCTGAATATGGAAATGTCCCACTTATTGTTCAGCGTGGTGTTATCTTGGGGCTTAGCAAAGGAAAGCTGGGTGGAGCACCGGTGCTGTAAGATGTGGGATGTTACTAATTTAATTTCCTCTAAGGAAAGCAGGCATTATCTGCTTCCTAGTTGTAGAAGAATATTAAGGACTATGAGGGACCAGCAGAACATGAGGACGGGTGAGCACTTCTAACAAGCATTTATGGCAAATTGCTATACATAGTGTGCCTGCACATTTCCTATGGGTGTTGATTACATGCACAGAGTATCCATTCTCATTAGATAATTATGGTTAATAAGTCTCCATGTGAATACACTAATGGCCACATGGTTACTCATGTGTTGAGTTTTGCAAGCAGATTTTGCTCCTGGCTCTTTATCCATGCAAGGAGGGAAAAAACCTAGTAGATTTTTGCTGTAAAATAGGGGATGAATCTGATGAAATAAATATTTCTCATGCACCATTTCTCCGCAGTTTAGTTTACAAAGCAGATTAAACAACCTGAAATCTATTAAAAAAATTAAAAATATATGTCTGAGAAAGTAATTTCCCGTACTAGAATCAGACAACACAATAGTTTCCATTTACAACTACATGTGCAGCCAAATCCTTACAATTTTCTTACAATTCTGCAAATTAACTCATGACCACTTCAGAAATATCCTTGTCTTCTTTGGGTTTACAGAATACTATAATGGGTTTAAAATCACTATTTAAAAACTGAACCACATGAGGTTTGGGTTTTTTTTTTTCAGAATTGTAGAACTGGGAGGTTGTTAAAACTACAGTTTGGGTTTTTTTCATTGCATATCTGTAGTAGTAGGTCCTCTTGCTTACTAAACGTTATGACTAAATGCAGCTATGTTTATTTCTTTTTTTTTAATTACAACTCTCACAGTAGCAGCTGGGCTCAGAACATGTAAAACCCTTTGTTAGACAAAAAAAAGGTATTTGTTTTCTCTTAATTTATGCTTAGAAAATGTAATGACTTCTTTTTAGTCTTAACAGCTCATAAAGAGGAAGAAATCTAGAGCATAGTTTCAAGTATTTTCCAAGTTATTTCTATGAAGATGCAGAAAAAGTAGCAGATTAGTCACTGGCCATGAAAAGCAGCTGACTTGGTGGAGTTTCTGAAAATGCTAACAATTATTAGTGCCTACTGAATAATATGTTATACATGCACGTGAATAATAGGCCATACGTGTATAATCCACGTTTTTTTATACAGAAAGGCACAAGCTAAAACAGCAGAAGCCAATGAGTACTTTGAGTTTTTCATCTTCTTATTTAATCTCACCTTGATCTCTGTTCTTCTGTTTAAAAAGTCCCACCAAGTCAAGAGTTTAAACTCCATTTAGCTCCAACCACCACATCAAGTCATAGAATCAGAATCTATGATTCTGATTCTATGACTTGATGTGGTGTCCAGGAACATGACTGACTCTTACAGTTTGAATTTTCGTTTTTCTCTTCGACTTCTTTGAGGAGTAAATCATCACTGGGGTGATTGGCAGCCCTTTCTTACACCCAGCCCTGGAGGATGGACCCCCAATCTCTGTGCTAGCCTGGAAGTTTCTTTTCATTGCTCTGTCTGGAAGCAGCAGGTTGGAAGTAGCTAATTTTATAGCCTCAGGTCCATTCTGTCCTCTGTGCATGCCCAGGCTGGCTTTAGAGTTTAGCTCTAAAAAGGCCAAACTATCAATCTATGGCAAGCTTGTTCTCTTGAGAAGCGCAGGGTCTGGTGAGGTTACCACCTTACCCATTGACAAAACCCAGCCCCTCTGTCACTGCCACTCATCAGCATGCAAAAAACCCCCATCAAATCTAGCTAGCTCTGGTGGGAACAAGGAGGAAAGATGGTTAGCAGGGTCCTGGGACCTCTGGAGTCTAATGGAGAGCATTACCCTGACCACCAGCTCTGCGATGTACTGGGAAGCTCAGAGGTGCTGCTGCCCAGCCGTACTTTGAGGCATGTGGTATTTGTGCAGAAGACCTGTCTGGATGTGATAGTACTGCGAGCAGACACCATCTCCTCATTCCAGCACAGTGTCCTCACATTCACTTGCCTTGACTTTTAAAAAACCTTCACAGGATTAATTTGTATTGGAGCAGGATTTAGAAATAAGAACATCAGGAAGTTTGCTGCTCTTTGTAAGTGCCCACCAAAATTAACCCTCCTCCTACGCTTCAGCCGTTTCTTCTTAGTGGGCAATTAATGCCTGAAATGTGAAAGCTTGACTTCATGCCCTGCCGTAATCTCTCTGAGTCACTCTTCCCCAAAACAGCCCAGATACCTCTGTGCTTTGAGCCTTCCTTTTTAAGCTACATTATGTAAAATAACCTCTACAGAAAAGTAAATATTTCTGGGCAGAAAGTTAACTACAAAGAACAACCAAGGGTTTTTTTATTCACAGCTTGGTACGTTTAATTCCACTTTGCTATTCAACTCTGATGTGTGCGTCGTTGATAAAAATATTATCTTTACAAACATATGGCAGTAAAAATTGGATGAAAACAAAGTATGATATAGGTACAAACATGAGGGGGAAAGTAATAGCAGAAAATGAAGTACGAGGAGAGACACGGATTCATGTTAGAAACATGTTAGAAAGTAAGGTGAGATGAATGAGGGGTTTTATCCAAAGAATTTATAAGATTATAATTTCTATACCAATATATCTGTTTTATATATAAATTAAAATTTGTATATGGTTATTAAAATGTTTAGAAGAAAGTACGTGACTAGGAAAAAACCTAGGTATCATTATGAAATATCCAACTGCTACCACTCCATTATCAGCCTGCATTATTAGTTTGCAAATTTAACAATTTAATTGTATGGTCCTGGGTCAGCTTACCTGATTTGAAAAATAGTAACATCCAGGGTGAGAACAAAACAGAACATCCCAGGCTGTTAAATCAGCTCTTGGGGAAAAATGATAAGGTCTCCTGAATACAACTGAAGTACAGGGAAATTACTGGAAAGACTAACAAAGAAATCCATCTTCTGAATGATGGCAGTCACTTTCACATTTAGTGGCCTCCCCACATGGGTACCAGGGAGTCAGGTAAATCCCTCCACTCTTCTAGGTCAGTGGAGCTCTGCATTATTGATGCCTGATGTCTACAGTGGCTTTCTGTCCCTTCCCCAGTCAAAACCAGGTTTGTATTAAGCAGTCAAACCTGCCACTCACTGGACAGCTGATTCTTATGAGAACAACCAAATCACAGCTGGTGTGGTGTAGAAAATAACTACCCACTCTGAAAATACCATCCTTTACACAGAGAAAACCCAATGAAGTTCAGAACACCAAAAGGCTATTGTGGAAATCACGCAACATTTAAAATAAATAGGAGTTTTACTGCTCACTGCTGCGAGGTTGGGATTTCATCCACCATCTGGGCTGCAGAACCCCTTTGCATAGACAGGGTGCCACAACTCAAAATACTTGAAATCCTGATGTAAAAGACAGTCTTGGATTGATATGTCTTTTTCCTCCTTTGTCATGATTTCAGCAGGGATAGAGTTAATTTTCTTCCTAGCAGCTGGTACAGTGCCATGGTGGTTTGGTTTGAGGATGAGAATCATGTTGATAATACACTGATGTTTTGGTTGTTGCCAGGCAGTTGAGGACTTTTCAGCTTCTTACACTGCCCTTCCAATGAGAAAGTGGNCTTTATAATTATTATTATTATTACTATTATTGTTTTCTTAATTTTCTGCCCTATTTATCTGACTTTGTCTCCACTCATGAGTTTTACCTTTTATTCTTTTCAGTTTTCTACCCCATTGCAGTGGTGTGGGGCGGGGGGTGAGCGAACTGCTGTGTGGCTTTTAGCTGCCTGCCAGGTTAAACCGTGACACCCTTCTAAATTGAAACTCCTGTCGTCAATAAAAAAAATATCTCATTTTTCCTTGTCACAGAGTGGCAATTAATCTACAGATTTAAAATATCCAGCCTACTGTAAGGGCTGCACTTTCAAATGCAAGTTGCCCTTGGCTGCAGGAAAGCCAAAGGTTTGCATTTTTATAAAATACATTTTGGTATCCTTAACTCTTCTCTGTCCCACTAACTTGTCTAACAGTTTGAAGCAAGGGCTTCTTTTCTGGGGCCTTGAAGAGGCACCTGCTTTTCTGTATGAGTTAGATGAGTAAGTTCAGTAATTAGGTACTTAAGTTTTAAAAACCCTGGAGTTGTCATGTTGGAATACTCAAACTGCATTGGTATAACAGTGTGATACTTCACTGTTTTACCTGAAAAACACTACTTTTAGGTAGAACACTTTTGGAAACCATTACACATAAGGTTGGGATAGGGCATCTGGCTCCGAATTGCTGACCCCATGCTCTTTCAAACTGACCAGAAGCAGAGGCAGCATCATGATGGTCCCTCTGCTGCTTCAGAGCACTATGAGAGAGACAAAACATCCCCTCGAAAGGCACATGGTAGGTGTCTCAGCCAGCTGAAGAGGCTGTCACAAACCCTGGTGCAACATGATAAATAGGCCAGCTCTAGAGGGAGGGCACTTGCCACAGGCCAAAGGGCAGTGACACCTTTCATCGCCGTCCCCATCCAAGTGCTGCACACACACTAGCACAGCAATTGCAATAATTTGTCTCCGTGCACAATTTGAAAACACTTTACGGTCTGCAGTTGTCAGTGGAGGACTCTTCCTTGGTAAATGGGTCCTCTCAGCATAATGTGGTATTGCAGCATTTTTTATGTGATTCGAGATTTTCCTATTTGGTTTTTTGGCCATATTCTTGAGAACACTCTCAGTGGCGGATAACTACAGAAAATAGGACATTTCTTTCCCTCAACTGAACTTTTCCCCATCTGGCAGAAAAAAAAAATTACAGGAGGTTAGAAACATATTAATGAGCCAGCAGTGCCTGTGGAGCATCTGCTGCCCTCTGAGCCATCCCATCTCCTGCCAGCAGTTGTGTCTATGCTGTGCAGTTCAGTTTTTACCTCTGATCTCTTCCACTGTTTGATGTGAAGTTTTGGAATGAACCAATAGCATTTGATTAGTTTTCTCTCATTTCCTTAGGACCCCAAAGACCTGGGCCAGGTATGCAGTGGTCTGAGTGGAGAGAAAGCTTCATGGTCACACAGACCAAAAAATCCATCATTCTGTGTGGGACGGCTGCCACGCTGCCTCTGCATGATGCTCTGCAAACATGCCTTCAAGGTAACTGTAGCAACGAGCCAGAAGCAAATTTGTGAATACAGAAGAACTGACTCACCTTACTGTAATTAATACACAAATGTGGTCCCACAGTGTGAGGCCACCTCAGTCCCCAGCTACCTCATGCCTGGCTGTAACAGAATCTTTCCCAAGGGCTTGTCAAGCATGTGGGGTGAAAGAAAAACTCCTCCAGAAATTAAGTAAGGTCTGGGGTGGGTGAGGGGCAAGAAAAAGACCAGGTGGGCTCTAAATGAAACTTGCATCAAGCTAACTTTGACTGCCTAGTTAAGATAGAAGTGTAGTCAGTATATGAACATGTTGGAGAAACAAAATTTCTGCATTTTTAAGCTGAAAAAAATAGCACTAATTCTGAAATAGCAGGTTTTGTTGAAAATTTTACTGAAATTAAAAAAAAACAACAAAACAAACCCAAACACACAGTGGGTTTAGAAGTCTAATTAATCTCAAAGAAAATATGGCATTAGTTCTAACACAATCATTTTGTTGACTAGAAATTAAACCGTGGTGTGTGTATATATATATTTTTTGTTGTTGTTGTTGTTTGTTTATTTGTTACTACAATGAAATTTAATTTCAGGTCAACTTGAAGGTAAATATGTTTTCTGATTTGGACTGCCAGAGTATAGTAGCTGTTAGCCAGTTTCTGGTGTCTGTTTTAATTCCCTCATGTACACAAACTGAATATATATCTCCAAAAGAATGTGCAGGTCATGAACCATTTTTTTTAATCCCATAGACCTCTGTAATTGTTTGGAAACATCTTACCTGTCTAGAAAGTAGATGAACACCCATCACCAGCCACTGCCACATGGGACAATGAAAGGATGGGTGATCAACAGCTACCCCTTGCTCCAGCTAACACTAAAGGCACCCCCCGACTTGGGTATCCCCTCAGCTGGGAGGTGAAGGGCAAGTGCACAAGTGCTGCTCTGGAGGAGGCTCCCTGAGAAGTGGCTGTGTCCAAAAAGTCGCTTTGCAGCAGCAGTGATAGTCCAGGTTTCCATTTGGCATTTGCCTGTCAGGACCTGCCTAGCCCCCAGGCTCGACCAATTTGTTAGGCATTGTAAATGGCATTGAAACAGATGGACATTAGTTCAAGCAGCCAAGACATCCTGTAAATTATGTGGCTCATAAACTCAGTCCAAGTCCATTTGCAGTCAGAGGGAATTTTGCCACAAACTCAGGCAGAGCCTGGATCAAACTCAGCTTGTGAGTTTGCTAGGGGAGCAGGATTTACGACTACCTTTCTCCAACACATATCTGTCAGTAACTAAGGCTACAGGGATGTTTTATCACCTGTTCACCACTGCACTAGGTTAATTTTCAAGTCAAGTCAGGGTGAGAGAGCATCCAAGATCACCCAGCTGGAAAGATGAATTAGAGAGGAGTCATGACCAGCTGTATCGGGCTTCTGTATTTTACCTGGGACTAGACCAGGATTGTCTAGTGATGTGCAGCATCACTTCTCTCCCCCTTCTCCAGCCCCTGGGCAGTTCACACTCCCTGTCCAGCCACCTTACTCCTACACCCATCACTCCCTTCTCCCTCTCCATGCCCTAATGGCACAGCCTGGCAAAGGATGGTGTCAGCTACAAGCCAGGCTTTATCTGCTTACAGTCTTGTAACACCTACATTAACAAATGATTAATGTGCCAGTGTATAGCATAGTGAGAATATGTATGTAAAACAAGTCAACAAATTTGAAACCAGAAGACCAAGTTTGTTTCCCCAGTGCTGGTTTTAAGGGGTTAGGACAAGCACCCAGGTAGCTCCTCACGGAGAGCTAGTGGGATCAAGCCCTTACTCACCCTTATCTTTCTGGTTTTTTTTTTTTTTTTTTTTTTTTTTTTTTTGGGTTTTTTTTTTTGTTTGTTTTTGTTTTTTTTTTTTTT
>VXBZ01000284.1:386727-429296 GCA_013399135.1 Heliornis fulica | reverse complement strand
GGATTAAGCCCTTTCTCCCCCTTATCTTTCTGGTTTTTTTTTTTTTGTTTTGTTTTGTTTTTGTGGGTTTTTTTGTTTGTTTGGTTTTGGTTTTGTTTTTTGTTTTGTTTTGTTTTTTTCTTGTTAACCTCAAAATCTGGTTGCAATTGTAATCTGAATTTCTTTCTCTGACCTCTCTCACAGGATTCAGATTTGAGAATCTTTTTTTTTTTTAATTTTCTGCTGTGTTTGAAACATTTGGTCATTTAGGAGACAATTACCTGTATGGTTACCATAGGGTGGCAGCAGTCCAGGGAGCTGGCAGGTAAAGCTGGACTTTGCTAAAGGAGAATAATCTATACAGTTCCTTACATTTGTTATCCCACTGATTGCCTGAGCTCTCTTGCTATGTTGGGTTTTCTAGAAATTAACCTCATCTTAATCCACAGCATTGGCAATCTTGACCAGTGTCACTGAAAGGAGTTACAGATAATCACAGATTGACCCAGGACAGCTGCTTTGAGCCACAGAAAAATACAGCAGGAAGGACTTAATGAGGGTCCCTGGTTGATCTCTCTGCCCAAAGCAGTATCAGCTGTTCCTCACCTAACAGTCATCCACTCTGCTCTTGAAGAATTCCAGCATCCCACAGTCTCCCAAGGTAAGCTGTTTTGAGGCTTCATTACCTTTGCCATTGGGAAGCTATTTCTAATGTTGAATGGAATCTTTTCTGCTGGAGTTTGAACACTCTATTTCTTGTCTGAGCCTTCATGTCCACAGAGTAAGAAAATTTCCCTTCCTCTCTATAGCAAACTTCTGGATCTTAGAGGACTTTTGTCATAATTTTTTACTTTTTGTGTAGACAGTTGAACTTTCAGTATTTCCTTGCAGATTATACATTTTTAGTTTGCTAATACTTATTGCTGCTGTCGCCTTAATGTCTCATTGGAAATGTGTTTAAAACTATTATGTTCCTATTGAGTCTGTACCAGTCATCACTGGTGACCAGCTCAGAGAAATGACTCAGTCTGTCGTGAAATCCATTTTCCCAGCCCTATATTCAAAAGATGACTACATCTTGTTTCTCTCTGTTAGGGCATTGTTCACTAATAATTGAGCCCCTCTTTGGAAAGGATGCTGCATACCTCACTGCTCTTCCACCCTGCCCCAGACTGTGACTGTGATTAGTCCTGCTTGAAGCGACACCCTTCACTTGCCTTTACTGAGCTTTAACCTATTTTTTGGACTGTTTTTCCAGGTTGTAAAGACTGATCAGAATTCAGCTATTGCCCTTCCCAGTCTTCTGCTGCTCCTTGCAGCATCCATTTAGGCATTTGATAGATGTGATCTGTATTTCACTGTCCAAGTTATTAGTGAGAAGCTGAACAAAATCAGGTCTGGGACAGGTTCCTGCAGAACCACTCTCTGTGTGACCTACAGAAAACTCTCTGGGCACGTTTATTAACCAGTTTTGTACTAATGCCATCATGACAAGTACTTGGGTAGTGTTAGTTTCCTCTTCCAAGAACAAGAAGAGCAGGGAGCATCTTGGTTGAACTAGAAAGCAGGAGAACACAGATCACAGATCTTATGGCATTGCCCAAAAATGCCACCCCTTCTACTCTTCTCTAGATATTCAAGTGCCAGGTAATGGATAACTGCCATTTTCCAGCTTCCCCTTGAGCAGCAACACAGCAGTCTCATAAGAGACGTCTTTCAGTGAGAGCCCTGCAGAGATGCTCCTTCCTGTCAGCCCCGGGACAGCCAGAGATAAAATAAGACCACTCACCATCTTACTGCAGTGCCTTATTGGATACACTTTGTGAACAAAGACATCCTGGTGTACCCTAACCCTGGCTACAAAGTGCTTGACCAGAGCAGGAGAGCACTGGGATCCATTCCACCTGGTTCCATCGCTGTGTCTGTTGCACCTCTGTGAACTGACCTGACCGACACTCTGGGCTGGCCAGCCTGATCTGTATGACCCTGCTGAAGGCCAGTATGTTGCCCACATCCACACCACACAGTACTTTGACCAGGTCTCCTTGGGGTATCACGAGGTAATCCTGAGGAATAATTATTACTTTTTCAACACTTCTTGAAAGACAGGTAAATGTGGTGCTTAGGGACATGGGTTAGTGGTGGAGTTGGCAGTGCTAGGTTAATGGTTGGACTTGATCTTAAATGTCTTTTCCAATGAAAATGATTTTATGATTCTGTGAGTTGCGAGCAGGCTCTGTTCCAGCCTGCAGCATGATGTTTTTATGCATGACACTAAGGTATTTTTTTGTGTACTCAACAGAGAACAGGGGTATTTTTGAAATTGTAACTTCCCTTGTGATGCAGAAGTCAAACTCGGTGCAGTCTGCATCTATGCCATCTGCTTGGATTAGACTCTGTGATGACCTATCCTGTCAAATGCGCCCAGTTTCCCATAGAAAAGGATTAGTTGGCTCATACTAAAAACAAGCCTGGAAGCAAGCGAAGCTGCCTACAGTGTGGACAAAGAGCTAGAATTTCAGTGTGGGAAATATGAAGGCTAGTGATCAATAGCTCCAATTTATATGAGACTCCTGCCAGAGTTACTGCAAGAAAATTGCTTTCAAGATCTGTAATATATCAGTAATTTCAGCTGCATTGCAATTGAGGCATCTACAATCAGATTCAATCACTGGAAGGTTTTTTGAGTTTGATTATTTTATCTTTTTTTTTTTTTTCCCATAATGACCTTAGCTGAAGAAAAGGAGAACAGTGATTGCAAATTGTCATCTGTAGAAGACAAAGTCTATCATGGTGGTAAATAAAAGGCAGGCTTTTTCAGAGGCAACGGTAACATAGTGAGATGATCCGTGCGTACCTCTTGGGTTGCCAGTGTCGTATCAACAGTACGTGCTCTGCTTGTAGATTTTCCTGCAGCTCCAGCTCATAAAAACATGACACAGTGAATTAAGAGAAATGGTGAAGGGAGAAATGAATCGATGCAAATTGAACTATATTATGCACAAACAAGACACTAAGTGTGTGCGTCAACTGACATTTTAAGCACTATGCTTAATTGTTTATATTTTGTATTTCTCTTCAACATGATGGTTTCTTTCAACTACTACCGTGTAGTGAAATTTTAGTAAATCTAAGATACGAATAGACAGGTCTCTGTTTGGTTAAGGATGGAAAACACCTCTGCAGTAAGCAGTATCCCAACTCTCTTGTACTGAAGGTAGAAGCAGAGTGAGATACAGAGGCACTCGCACTATTTCCTAACTGTACTCTTTATCATTTGCCTGTTGGATACTAATTCTTGAGGCATCTTATTGGGTCTGTGGACTGCAAACAGGAAATGATTGTGTTTTTATCCAAAGTTATTACAGAAAATAACCCAATGATAATTTTGCAGTCTAAAAGTTTCTATTGAAGCGTCTATTCAGAACTGTCATGAAACACACTGAGTAGTAAGAGCTTACTTAAGGCACTCTGTATTTTAGTATCATCCTTGCCGACTCTCATTTAGTATCAGTACTAATACAGTTTAATTCTCAGTCTCACGAATTTAATATAGAGACACTTATCTGGAGCAGCAGCCCAAACTGCTGGTGCAGGAGTAGTGGCAATAGAGCAAGGCACGGGGAAGGTATGTGGGAATTAATCTATTGCAGGGGCTTCATAACTTGTCTAGATGGGTTCTGCTCCCCGGTGGGACTGTGATGTCCACTGCAGGAGGAGGGTGCACGATCCCACCTCCTTGGGAACAGCAGCTTTATTGGCCCAGTCTCTGGGAATTCACTTTGCAGGCACTGTGCAGAGGCACTGCCCTGGTTCTTTGAACTTTCCATAGCCAGAAGGATGTATCAAACGTACTGGTGGAAGTCACACATCAGGGAACTGGTGAAAGGAGAGGGGCAGCTCTGAATACCCTGTGTCAAACAGTCATTAGTTGAAAAGATGAATCTAAAGAGAGCCTGAAAGCTTCATGTTTTATTTCCACAGTTGCTCCTGATCAGAAGGACAGATTGGTAAAAGTGAAAAATCACCTTGTGAGTCTAAGTCCTGAGGCAAGTTCTGTGCACCAAGTCTCTTCCATGCTTTCCAATCGTGAGCTGACAGTGTTGTAGCTCTTACTGTGACAAGGCATGGGCTTCAGATGCTAGCCAGTGACATACAAGCATCAGTGGTTCATCTGAACAGGGAAATTAGCTGGATTAGCTTTAGCAGTGAGCTGTTTGGCAGGGACTGTTGTGGTGCCGCTTCCCATGGTGAGCATTGCCTCTCAGCACAGTCACACCGGGGGAGCTCTGCCAGGCAGTCCTGGTGTGGGTGCAGGCCTCAACCACACTGTCTCCGCTCTTTATAGGCTGTGTCTAAAAAGCTAGCTATTCTAACACAAGCTATTTCCTTTTAGTTTCTCAGAGCAGCAAAAGCATGTTTACATTAAGTCCCAAACATCTGTTCTTCCAGAACTGCTTTCGTTACGAGACTAGAGGGCGATGGGAAGGAAAAGAGAGATCTGTCATGTAGGCTATGCAGAAGTGTGAGGAAATGCAGATTTATCGATAAACATTTCTATAACATGATAAAAGTATCTAGGGAATAGGGGGAATTATGTATGCCTATTTGTATACTCCCTGTCCTGCATGTTAGTTTAATGTTTGCTGTGCAGAGCTGCTATATAATTAAAATCTTCTACGACTATAGTGCCCAGTGCAGGTCAGATGCCAGCAGTATGCTAGACCCTGTTAATTACAATTTGAGACAAGGTGTTTTAGAAAGAAAGGTTGCCTAATTGTGTGGTTTTCAAGCTCTTTTGGATAGTGAGTCTCTACAATCTTTCTATGGAAGGTGAGGACTCCTTTAGAAATTTCCCATACTAAAGAGCAGTACATGAACTTGTTCTTCCCAGTTATCAGTCAGAGGGTTTACAGCTCAGAGGCTGAAACTGAGTGGTCTATAGGAGTGGGATTAAGCAATCTGGGTCCACATCCTGGAAATTAGGAATCTGAATGTCTCTGAAAGATTTGGCAGCAGCTGGAGTGGGAATGTGTATGGGAACAGCTGTTGCAGAGTAGTAGGAGAACTGGAGGTTTCCACCATTGTTTAAC
Organism: Heliornis fulica; assembly: GCA_013399135.1. Classification (NCBI taxonomy): domain Eukaryota; kingdom Metazoa; phylum Chordata; class Aves; order Gruiformes; family Heliornithidae; genus Heliornis; species Heliornis fulica. The sequence goes on along the minus strand of VXBZ01000284.1, from coordinate 424,224 downwards.
TTGTGACTTTTCTGTGCCCTGAGAAACTAACCTTTGCTCTGTTAATGCAATGTGAATTTATAAAATGGATTGGTTTTGTCTGTAATGCAAGAACTGCAGCAGCAACATACATAGGCTTTTATGCTAATACAAAAAGAGGTGTGTATTACTTGGACACTAAGCTTAGACCCAATTTCTTGCTCCAAAGTACAGTATAAAATCTATTCACCTGCATCCTTCGGTGCTGGAATGAACAGTGCCATGACCTGCAGCCGTCCTGTCTTAGTGAAGAGCACAGTCATGTCTGTAATTCTTCAGCTGTGGCAATTGCCTTTACCTTAATGGCTGAATTACTCCCTTTAGTTAGGCTGGTCAGGTAGAAAGCTGATAGTTCAGACATTATAAGTCTAAGGCATTAGCACATTAAAGACAGTATCCTGTGGCTTTCTACAGGTCTCGCTTGCTACCTAGAATGATTTTCTACTTGGCAGATAGCCTGGCTAAGTCAGATAAAAGATTTACATTTCCTTGAGCTCTGTCTTGCTTTGTTCCTTCCTTAGCCATGCCGGGACATGAGTTTAATGCAATTAACTTGATATTTTAACTTGCTTTCCTTGGAGCTATGGCCTGTAGGGCACGTGAGGGAGTCTCTCCAGGTCCCTCCTGAAAGTCATTTGCAGAAGAGCAAGGAGCATTCACGAATAGCCAAAATCATTGAGACGCAACCACTTCATCAGCCATGTCCTCGGGTGATCCACCTTGTGTTGTCAGGCCAGCTGGGATTTCTGCCTCTCATTTTTGCCCCTTAGCATCTCCTGTTCTCTGAACAGCAAGGCGCCAGCGCCAAGGATTTGCAAGAGCTGCAGGAGAGCTCACCAAACACTGTTGTTTCTGCACTAGCCTGTTGGTAGCTATTAACTACTGAGTATCCAGGCAAACCTCATCTCAACATTTTTTTACATACTGTCTTGTTTGTCTTTATAGCTGTGGACTTNCCCCCCCCCCCCAGTAATAATCACTAACAAAAAAACCTTACAGAGTTTATATAATTTAGGATGTAGCTTGATTTGGTGCAGACACAGCTCTTAGTCTGAGGTTCTGCTGGCACTGAATGGTGCCTGTAATAGCTGTTTCAATAGCTGAATTGGTTTCCTAGTTCCTCACAGCACATAGGCATCATCAGTAAAATATTCTGCTGTATTTTATTGACATGATGCAGTTTTGCACCATCCATTTCCTGACACAGCATCCATTTAGGGAAGATTGGGTATCTCCAGTGGTGGGAAGAGTGTCTCTCTGTATGAAATTACACACCTGAGTAAAATCCCAGAGGGTATCACATGCAAGTATGTCAAAGCTGTATGAGGTAGTGTAACAGGGACTGTTAGGTTTGCTCATTCAGACAGACTCTGCTTCACAGAGCCTAGTTTATCTAAAGCATATTTTATTAAACTCAGGTTTAAGAACTGAACTACAAAACACTTTATCAAGAACACTAAACGTAGTCAGTGGACTGTGGATGGGAATTGTGATGGCTCCAGGCAGGTTTTGAGGCCTCCTTGAGCTCACATGGCTCTTCCTTGGAGCTGTCTCCTGACTGGCACCATGTCACCCATTCATACTGCTTCTCTCAAGGAGTTAGCTTAGACCAGGACCACCCCCTGATAAAGGAAACAGCAGCCATTTTTTTGGATTGACTGACACGGTCTAGTTGATGTGGGGTTTTGATTGAACGTCTAGGCTGCATTTCAAAGGAACCTTAATCTCTGTAGGAAAAAAAAAGTTTCCATGAAGTGATGAAGATGATTAAGATACTGACATGCATATGTGTTGTTAGAAAGGGGCAAGAGGGAAGAAAGCCATGAAAAGGTGAAGCCAGGGGTCCAGTGCACAGTGGGGTGGCAGGGAAGGCACAGTTCGCGGTGGGAACGGTGGCTCTTGGTACCGTACATCAGCATGGGAACCTGTCAGCCACAGATGGGACACTGTCTTGGACCATGCTGCTGCAACAAACTAGATCATCTCCTCTTCTAGAGCCATGGTTGTCTCTGTGAAGGGTCCTGTGGGTTTTGTGCTAAGGAGTGAAGAAATAGGAAACCAGAGCTTCTGTTCTCCCAGCAGAATGCAACTGGAACCACAATTTGTGAGGAGCAAGCTCTCAGGCTGCTGTGTGAATTCCCTCTTGCTTGTCGTTTCTGTTTTCCCTTCTTGACCACGGCCAGGGCTCTGCACTCAACTCGGATGAGCAAATCCATTCCAGCTTTCTGTCTCTCTGGGATACTCCATGCGGCTCTGGGCACAACAGGTACAAAGCCAGGCTTCATGCATTCCCATGGCATCAGTACTCAGAGATACTGAACCAGTGCTCCCAGTGCCAAAAGAAGAGTTTCACTGGGGTAAGGACGGTATCTTATACCAATATCTTCTCCCTCTGTGTTTCCTTACAAAGCTCCCAGCTGTGCTCTGTGCAGGTGCTTAACACATAGGTATCAATCTCAAATTCTGCTGCAGACTTAAAGAAATGATACAAAAAAGAATCATTTCAGCCTTAGACTTTCTGACCGCTGCTACTTTCACCGCACCATTTTGTTTTCCATCTCTGCTGCTGGCATCATGCTGGGCACCACTTCAAAGGGTCGAAGGAAAATAGAGCAGACAGGTGGCAGATTTGGGAAGAATGAGGCCCTGGGCCAGGGGAGACATGAGGATTAAAATCTTAATTATTTTACCAGTTGCTTTGTCTTTTTTACTTCATGGCCCTTTCAAATTGTTGCCATTTTGTGTCATCCTGGGAAGCCCAATGGTTTTCATTGCTGTGTGGGAGGCTGATTAGAATCTATGGCTAATTTGGGGATAAATGCTCACAGAATAAAAAGACAAAACGAAACATAAAAAATTGTTGAGCCTGTCTGAGGAAAATAAAACAACTAAATCTGTCTTGTAAAAATAAGGTAAAAGAATACCAGATGGCATATTTACATTGTATGCTGATGCTGAGTATTGCCTCAGAAAAGGTTTGGTGATGGAATTGGGTTTGAGTTTTTTTTTTTAATGTTACAATAATTAACAGAAGGCATCTTGTAATGAAAAAAAAAAGCAGCAGGAGACACAGAAAGTTACAATTAAACATTCTCTTTATTGAGGCCTTGATCTAAAACAGCACAAGTGAGAAATGCTCAGAGTGCCCATCAGTGCTGCTAATGAAAAGACCCAGAGTCACGTGTTACACTTTTATTTGGATTTAGACCAACACCACAGATAAGATACTTTGGTCAAACACAAGAACAGATTGCTATGCCGTTCTTTCCTGGCTGTAATAAGTACAGTAACGTGGGAAAAAAAATGCTGGTTCTCCTGGAACACCAAATGTTAATCTTGGATTGGCACATACAGCTAATAAATATGTTGTTTGCACTTAGCACTTTAAAACAGAATTGCACATGCAAGATGTAACCAGGCTACTGATCACCTTCATTGTCCCTGTACTATTTTTACTTTTGAAGATCTTTGCTTGCCTTTTTCACAGCAAGAAAATAAAAATAAAATTTGCTGCTCTACTCAGTGTTTCAGTGATTAGTCTGCTGGCTTTGACATGTTTAGCAGAGGTCACATTGAAGTCCTTCCTGATAGAACTGGTATCTCCTCTATAGCTTGACTTGCAACAGTAGGCATCACAAGTAGCAATGGAAGTCCACTGAAGCGAGGTGAGATGTCTGCCCAAAAGCTGACACAGAGAGGTTAACACCAAGCAAAGATATAGTAGAGGGACCGGCGTGAATGCAGTTCTTACAATATCAAGAGTCAATAGTACTACCACACAAATAATGAACATATCAATAATATATTGTACAAGCTTATACAGCAACACATGTTGATTTGCAACATTGTACAGTTTAAATCTAAAGTGCACAGCCTCAATCTGAGGTGACAAAACAGTACTATCAATATAATAAAGGCAACACAATTACAGACACAGTTTATTTCCTCTTACTTCATGTCCTTGTGATATTACATTGAATCAATACTCCACTTATCTACTTTAGATGAAATTAAAACCACACTGCACTTTTTTTTTCCTCTCTTCAAGTATTTTAGAGGCAGCAAAACAATATTGCTTTAAAACAAAAGTTGGTCATTCAGGCAAAGTTGAAACCAAAACTTTAGTAGGGTTATAAGTAGACAAGCCTGAGCCGCAGAACATTTCTAGCACTTCCAGATGTTGGGGGAAAACAGGAAAAATTTTGATTTCCATGCCAGAGTCACCTCTAATATTAAGGAATGTTGCAGCACATGAATTCTACAAGAGCTGTGCCCATGGCTTCTGAGAGGGCTGTGAGGCTCGGTTCTAGGCAGATGCAGCTTTATCTCAGTTTTTTTCTGCAATTTCAAAGGCTGTTGTAGGCAAGGGTGGAGTCCAGCACTGGGAGAAACCTTTGACAAAGTAATTTGTTACTTACATCCCATCCCTGTTAGGCTTTTATTGCAGACCTGTACATCTGTAGAAAGTCTTTACCCTCTTAATGTAGCTGTGAGGTTTCATGCTATTTTATTAGTAAGAGTTTCAGTCAATTTTAATTTCAATGTAGTTGTGGACTGCTCACAGCAGAAATGGTTATGAAAGCAGCATTTATCTAGACATGTGACTTTTTTTTGGATAGGCTTTTTTTACCACAGAACACAGAAACCATCCAAATACAACCTTATTTCAGTCTTGGTTAGCACTGTATATTGATTGTGCGTCTGCTTAGTTAGGCCAAGTGGGAATCATAGTTTGGAATAATAGCATCCTACTGTGGTACTGTAATTGATCTTATTAAGTGGTTTAAGAGCTGCAGTACTCTTGAGGTTTTTTTCAGTAATCAACCCCAGAGATGTACAAACCATATGATGTGGAGAAATAAGGTATTGGCACCTCTTAAGAATGCAGTAGGGTGGGCTTGTATTTTAAATAAGCAGTAACAAATATTTGAGGCACCTCCATCAAAAGAAACAAAATCCTAGTTAATTTTCATCTTCTGTCCTTGCAGTTTTATAACCCATATAAAATAAAAATATATAGTTTACAAAATAGGATTTTTATATATATATTTCCTTTTGTAAAACTATACCTATTTAAATACATTTTGAAATGTTGCTATAGGTAAATTAGAAATTCTGTTCTAATACTACGAAAAAGGCAAAATACTTTCACTTTTAAACATACAGCTTGTATACCCTGCTTCTCACCACCTTCTCCCACTTGCCCTTATTCGATTTTGGCATCATTTTGGGCAAATGTGGCATCATTTGGTTGGATTGTTTTCAATTTAGTTGCTATGCTAAAATTGGGGATAAAATAAGTATGTCCTGTTCTACCTTATTTATTTCAATGCAGCTTTTTGTGCAGCTAATTAAATTTAAGGAGGTATTCTAAAACTCAGGAAAGGACTTTAAAGGAGCCATGTTTCTTGATTTTAAACTGTACTGTACTCTACTCCAACGCCACAATATAGAAATAGATTTACTTTGGAACAAACTACAAATACATTCGCACAGTTTGTGACAACTTAATTGTCTACTTAGAGGTCCAGGAACAGACTTTCACACCCAATTATTATTATTATAAATCTTGTCCCAGGCGTTCTATTTCATCAATCAGGAAATCAATGTCTTGGTGAGTTGCTGCAGGGTTTGAGATGACCATCCGGAAGAAGTTCACTTTGTCTCCCAAGGGCTGATAGCTTACCATGGTCGTGCCATACTCCATCATCCTGGCTTTTATCACTGGTGCCACCTGCAGCATAACAGAAAACAGGGATGGTGATGAGTATTATAATTATGATAATTACTTTATTATTACGCAACAGAGTATGTTCTTTTTTTAGAGAAGACGAAGAAGCTACAAGTAACAGTTAAAATGAAATTACGGCCATTATTGATAAAAATGTTAACCTCCACTAAGGAATAACTGTCTCATTGACAAGGTATTTTGTTTATCCTGTTTCTTTGTCCTGCTCTTGATATCACTGGGGAATTTTCCCCTCCACTTTCTTATTATTGCTGCCAGGGACACAGTAGCTGGTTTTGTAGTACTCAAAACACATTGTTACCATGGTTTTCCATCTTCCAGTATACCAGAGTGCCACAGTATTGCTGAGCTTTTGTTGCACTTGATGGGTTTAGGTGCTCTAGAGATGAGGGACCAAACATGGAGACCAGAGTAAGGTGGTGCCAGACTAAGCTCTTTTAAAATGACCATGGAGATGTAATATGCCAGAATATCATGGCACTACCTTGCCCTGTGCCATGTGGGATCATTTCGGGGATTGCCTGCTTGCAAAGGTTTCACTGTTCACTGCATCATTTCCTGGAGGACACTGCTTACCTTTGTAAGGCGGCTCATTCTCTCTTCGTTGTCTTCCATACTGCGCAAGCTGGGAGGTATATACCAGAAGCAGACGTTTGTGTGCTGAGGCTAAACACAGAATAGCAATGGTTAAGAAATGCACATACTATCCCAACTGCAATTAAGTTCATGCCTTCCCTCCCTCTCATACATCATACTGTGACAGCAGTCAATGGTTTTCATTATTGTGGTCCACTGAGAGTCATCATCATTATTAATGCAGAAAAGATAATTTTAGGCAATTTATTTTCAGGGTGTCAGATGCAGAAACACATCATCCAGCTGTGCAAATCTATTTATTCCTTACTGAGAGGTCTCTAGATTTTGTAGGTGGTGTCCCCTACAGAGGCTGAAGGGATTGTGTGGCTAAGGCAAAAGTTTATTACAGATAATTTAGAGGTGAGGACAGTGCCATTTACTTTAACTGTATGACAGCATAATATAAGATCTGGCTCTGTAAATAGGAGTCACAGGTGGTGCATCAGACAGTCTAAGATTTTCTTGCATTTAATTAAACTTATTACTTCTCAGTTTGATTCAGCTAACTGCCATATGAATATGCATGCACCACAGCATCTCAGCTAGTTTAGCTTACAAAGAAGCAACAAGTAGAAAGGCACAAAATAAGAACCAGTTGACATTTTGGGCATTTTTGCAACTTCTGAACAGTTGCTTGCCTTGCTATGTTCCTGGACACTGAAAGCCTGAATGGCAGCAACTCCCACTGCTGCCTGTTCCTTTACTGCCCATCACACCCACTGCGTGTGGACCAAATTTGGATTATACACTTTGTGTATAAATCACATAGTGGCACATGGATATGAGCCGCTGATCTCTGTCTGAGGAAACAGAGTGATGTTCACCCTAGTGCTGCAAAACACTTAGGCATGTGCTAAGTGGTTACTACCAGGGAGCAATGTTCTGAAAGACAAAAGCTTCCAGGGCAAGTACAGAAAGCAATAGCCACCACAAACAGGAGGTAAAAAAGCTGAAATCAGATTTTTTTTTTTTCTCAGGCAAAACACCAGTTAACTTTGTAACAGGTCTCTACCAGGCCTGTCCTCAGCCATCACAACCAGACAGGGTGGCCTACAGAGATATGTGTGCTGTGTTAGCCTGAGATCTCACATGAGGAAGAGGGATATTGGCACAACAGGGTTTGGGTTTTTTCAGAAGGGACACTGCTTTCTGCCATGTGCTGTTTGGTTTGACCTGTTGGTAGCACCACAAGAGGTCACCAAGGCAAGTGCTGTTGACAAACTGGGAAAAAGAAGTTGCAATACGTACCTTTCCATCAAACACCATTTCATACCCTTCTCTGTTCTTGATTTTATTGTATAGATATTCTGCCAGTTCCAAGCACTTATCAATTTGTGCTTCAAATCCTGTGGTTCCCTTCAGAGACAGAGGGAGAAAAAGTCACGTGCCTACCTGTACCATGAACCAAAACAGCAAAGAAAGTACATGGCAGTTGCCAAAGCACCAGCTCAAGTTACCTCTCAGAAGTGTCTGTGGGACAGCTTAAAGCTGTGATGCTATGAGATGAAGGACACAGCTACACAGAGCTCATTTGTCTCTAGCTCTTGCCACTGACTCCCCTGTAGCCACCTCTGCAAAACAAGCACTGCACACTGGTTTGGTTCTCAGCAAAACACTGACAAAGGATGTCCTCAGTGGATTTTGCAGAAAGGCTAAGCACAGTTTTGGACAGCCTAGACTGACCGACACAGAGAAGAGTCTCCAGAAGGTGTTGAGTTGCAGACATAGGAAGCCTCCTGCTATTTTCAGAATAGGCCATTTTAATCTCTCATGATGTGCTAGAGGCTTTTCCAAGAATCATTTTTCTTTTTTTAGTTAAACACAAAGTTAAACACAAATACGCTTTTAGAGCCTGGCCTAATGCCTGTGAAGTGGCATATTTTGTTTAGATACTGCCCTGCCACTGTAGTGTTTTTCTCTCTTCTACTAGACACCATATAAACTCAGAAGCTGTGTTTTTAAGAGCTGCAGAAAATCCCGCTTTTTCTTCTCTGGCAGAACTCATAATCCTCCCTCTGTGACATCATAATTGTTCCTGCAATCACCAGCTGTGCTGCCACAAAAGATCCAGCTTTATGATGGAGGAAGGGGAATAAGCAGCTGGAATAGATAATCTGTTTAAGAAACACACATCCTATTTTGTTAGTATTACAAGTGGGGTGTGAGAAGAGAAAAAGCAGTGCAAGGCACGTTGAAAAACTGGGGTTTAGAAGAACTGTCCCGGAGTAATGGATGCATGTCCCTGCTAAATCTGTTCTGGCAGTGCAGAACTGACTCAAAAGCCCATGTCATTATGCCTCTGTGTACAGAGATCTCACACAGAATAGACCTAGCACAGCCCCGGGAGAAAGACTTGGAGTAAAAGAGAGACATGTGGCTGAAACTGTCTGCCACTCTGGAGAGCCCAGTTAGCACAACAGCTATTGCAGCCACGGAGACTTGAATCCTCTTTTAGAGACTCCCACACCTCCTGCTACATTCAATGTCTGTCTCGGAATTGTTTTCAGAGTTTTAATGAAACACATGAGGATCTTTAAGGTTTTCTGGAAATGAAAACAGTGATGTCATCTCCTCTGAACAAACCTGAGACAACTTGACATGATAGATTGGATAACTTTATGGAAGAACTTATTTAGCAATGTTCTATAAATACAGATGAATTCATCATTAGAGCTGGTGTTTTCGCATTTCCCAGAGAACAGATTTTGATGAGTTTTCCTCTACTCTTTCAAAAGATGACTTTGTATCTACTGCATGCAACGAAACCAGGTATTCCAGTCTTGATCTGCCATGTTTAATTTCTGAATGACATGAAATCATCTTTTTTATTTCCGGGAAACTTTGTAACAACATTCCTAAGTATATGATTTATGGTGTTAAGACTTCTACAGTTACACAAAGAAAATGCTATGCAAAGCTATGGAGTTCAAGTTTTGAAGTCATATGTGCTGCTTTGAAGCTAACTTGTTAAAAGTATATTAAAAAAGAAAACAATAATGTTCTTCTTTCATGTTATATATGGGAAATTCAGGTCAGGTATTTTCTAAAATGACAATTACTGAAAAAAAACCCAGTATCTGGTGTGCATTATTTTAATGCAAACAAATATACTGCAGGCAGCCCTACCTTTGCCCTCCACATCAGCCATAGCTTGAAGACATCAACATGCCGTCCACACTGCAAAGCCTTGTCTCCTGTGTCATAAGACAGATCGTAGTGCTTGTCTTGTTGAAAGAGGTAGGAAGCATGCATTTGATTGCAACTCTGCATCAACCCCTTATAGAAACAAAGACACGAAGAGTGATGTTAGCACAGATCTGTTTTGGGAGTTGTTTTGGGCAAGAAATTACAAACATCCTTATTTAGTGGAATATGTGTCCCAGTGCAAAAGTAGGATCAAAACAAAAAGGAAAAAACCCAACTTAGTCACTCAGTGGACTAAATTTTTCATATTATACCTTGCCGCCCGATCCTACGGTGTGTAATCCACTCCTATGCAAGTAAAGAAAAACAAAACTGGACATTATGCTTCCTTAGCATCATTATGCCTAAGTTCACTTTTGGTTCTTGCTTTTTATTCTTTGTTCTGGTTCCTTTTCCTCCTTTCTTTGGAAGGCATCTTTTCTGGTTGAGTCAGACCAAGCCAATTTGGTGACTAATCTAAATAACATCACATCACTTTTCTAATTGCTTTAGTCTCTGAAGTTCTGATTTTCATTGTTTTCTTTCTCTGTAGGCACAGCTCTTTTCTGCAAAGCCCTCAGCTGCAGATTGGATGCTTAAGGGGTATAGGCAGCTTTGGGCAGAAGAGCATATGGTTCTTACACTGCTACCTAGAGCTATTCCTGGTTGGGGCAGCTTTGTGGGATGGTCAGAGACTAACACGGCGAAGAAATGTGGCTCAGGAAAGCACGAGGTTTCCTTTTTAGATTTGAAGTGAAATGCAGGGAGTCATGTTCTGGCTCTAGTTATGTCCTCAACCAAGTTTAAGGTATACCTTAGAGCTGTTGCCTAAAAGCACAATTTCCAGTCCAAAAAGAATGAAGTTTAGCCAAGCTAAACCTGGCTCTTTATCATCAAGTCTAATCTTTATGTGTAACTCAAAACTGAGATAGTAAAGTGAGACAGGGGAAAAAAATTGCTTTCTTCTAATCTGAGCCATCTGTTCTTACTAGAGGTCAAGGATGGTACTGACTTTGGCTAGGCAGGATTTATCTTGGGAAACTGACCCAGAAGGCAAACAAAAGCCAGCTACTCTCTTCCTAAGTGCAATCACTTTGTATACAATCTGTTGTACAGCTGTTAGCAAAACAGCAACCAGCTTTTTGACAGCTTTTCTACTAAGTGGTGGCTGTATAGCAGCTGTCCCAGTAACTGATGGCTATATTAAAATTACAGGCTTGAAGGGCAATTCAAATTCTAGTACTAAGTGAAATGGTTACTTTTTATTCCAAGTGAACTTAAGACTTCTCTCTTCTTTTTTATTTCCCTGTGCCACGAAGTCAATATATGGATCAGATCTTGGCTGACATACCTATCATAAAAGTCCAGAAAGTGTAATGATACCTTGATTCTGGACCAAACGTCATGCTACGTTTATACCATACCATTCATCCTGAAAGGACTAAAGTTTATCTAGGCTAGAAGTAGACATTTTGTGCTACAATGAAATGAGTTGGGTTACACAGCCATGCACCCACAACTTAACTATGGACATTCTCAAAGAGAACCACAAAACTCTGTAGAAGCACTGCCATTAATTTATCTATCACTTCTGTTATATAGCTGCTTTAATTCCATTTTCAGTCACAGCCTGAGCACATAACTAGAGGTGTACTTTTCAGTTTCTTTTATAATCACATTAACAAACATTAGCTAAGACACAGTTATGAAGAAAATATCCAGGGTTTTTAGTAAGCAAAATGCGAGAAAGGATCAGAGAAGCAAGTACATTGGGACATACCTCTTCCCTTACTAGCAGGGCTGAACACTGCAATGGGACGCCCATCATCTTGTGAGGGTTCCAGGTCACCGAATTTGCCCTGGGACAGCAAACCACATGAAACTCAGACATAAATCTATGGTTGTGAAAACATGGATGCATGTAGTAATAGTAGCAGTAGCGGTAGTAGTAATAATACTACAAATGATAATAATGAACAGGTAGTAATACACACCTTTTTCTGAGCAAGCAAAGCTGAAAATAATCATGGCTGATACTAGTAGAGCAATGCCTTCATAAGGGACCTAATCCATTCTAGTTGGTTTTTGGATGATAATTTTGGCAACTTACTGCAGAATAATGTTCTATCCAATACACATAATTAGTACTAAAATTTCTGGGGTGTCATCTGTACTTCATAAATATAGGGAAAACTTCCTAAAAGCACCCGTCTGGCTGGTGAACTTTCTGAAGGCACACAAGTTGCAGGTAGGAAGCTGGCAAACTAGTATATTCCCTCCCACTGATTCCAGTTTCAGAAGATTTTAGCCAGTAGCTCTCATAGGCATGTCTGAAAACTCCTTTAAATACTTCTGGATACTTCTATGTCTATAAGTCAAAACCCCTGTCCAAAAGTATTTTTTACTACAGCTCTGCTGGTGGTAAATTTTCATAGGTCCTTTAATTTTAGCTTGGCAATGACAGTTCATAGAATCACACAGAATAACAGAATGCTAGAGGAGGTGGAAGGGACCTCAAAAAATCTTCTAGTCCAACTTCCCTGCCTGAGCAGGACCACAATTCACACAACTGACTAGGTCCAAGTCATCACAGTAACAGAGAACTGATCCACCTTCCACAAAACCATCTGATCCTGCCTCCCTTTAGGACATGTTAGTTGTAAAAATAGCTGTCAGCCCAGATCTGGTGAACAAACAGGGCACTCATGCAGTACAGCCTAGCATAAGGGCATTTAGGACCGCGGCAACTGAAGACTGTCCAGTTGTTTATTGTTCTAATTGTTTGTTATGCTTGACTAGCTATTTGTTAATTGCTATTATTAGATATGATGATTAGCTGATAGATGTATATATTTGCATCCTATTTGGCATGCTGTTAAGGATGCATAGTGTACAGGATTTCATGTAGTGCAGTGATTTGAATTTTGATCGTATAAATCAGTCAATGGGGGCATGTAAAAACTTCAAGGACCCAGGACACATTGCAGGTAACCTTTATGTGAACAGGGGCGAACATGCTGGAATCTGGCAGCATTTTCCTTCATAGGATTTGGAGAGAGCACTATAGGTTTATGTGTGTCCTCACTATTTCCTGCCAAATTGCTTCTACTCCTTCAAAGCAAGCATCTCCAAATATCACAGGGACATCAGGCAGCACTTCTGTGCTTTCTTCTTTGCTATTTGAATGGGATTGTGCAAGTGCCTGATGCAAAATCTATAGGGAAAAATCTTCCACAGGAAACATCTGGCCACTTGGCTTGGCTTTTCAAGTATTTGGCAGCTTTTTATCAGCTCAGAGTCACTCATCTGATTACAACGCCAAAGCCAAAGCTAATGATTCTGAACATGCATTCATGTCTATGAATTTCCTTTGATATGATATGTTTTAGTTTTTATTTATGCCTATACAGAATCAGGCAGAAAATCTTTAAGAATCTTCAAGGTAACAGTAGTGGTATGGGTTTTCTCAAGCAAAAGGATTATTTACTGACAACAACCAGAAGTTAATTATCTGCCTAAAACACTTAATTTACTCTAAGGTAATTTATTTACCCAATTACATTCCAATTGCACACAGAAAAAAATAATTATGTAAAATGAAAATCCACCATTTTTCATTTGTTATCAGTTATTCTGGGCTTCAACCATCAGTATATACTTGAAGAAACTGCTGACACAGGCACAGATTTACTGAAAAAACCCACCATTAACACAGCTTTGAAGGAGATGGTATTCTCTCCAGAAGTCACAGCAGTGGTCAATGACTGCCGGGACACCTGTCCTAAGCACAGGTGCATCTACCTTTTATATGTAGACTTTTCCAGGACTGAGAGCAGCCCTGAAGAGAAGGACTTGGACATGTCTGTTGATGAAAAGCTCACATGAGGTGAGAATGCATGCCTGCAGTCCAGAAAGCCAACCACATCCCAGTCTGCATGACCAGCAGGGAGGGGATTCTGTAGTACCTGCAGACACCTGCAGTACTGTGTCCAGCTCTGGGGTCCCCAGAACAAGACAGATGCAGAGCTGTTGGAGCGAGTCTGGAGGAGGGACATGAAGATGATAAGGAGGCTGGAGCACCTCTCCTGCAAACACAGGCTGAGAGTGTTGGGCTTGCTAAGCCTGGAGAAGAGAAGAGACTACTAAAGGGAGACTTCACTGCAGCTGGCCGGTACCTCAAGGGACCTACAGGAAAGCTGGGGAGGGACTGCTTACAAGGGCATGAGCGATAGGACAAAGGGTAATGGCTTTAAGCTGAAGGATATTTAGATTAGATATGAGGAGAAATTCTTCCCTCTGAGAGTGGTGAGGCCCTGCCACAGGCTGCCTAGGGAAGCTGTGGCTGCCCCCTCCCTGGCAGTGTACAAGGCCAGGTTGGTTGGGGCTTTGGGCAACCTGGGCTAGTGGAGGGTGTCCCTGCCCGCGGCAGAGAACTGGGACTACATGATCTAAACTGTTCTACGATTCTAGGATTCACTTCTTAGAGAAACACAATTGCTAATGCACGTTGGACACCATATCAGAGGATGCTGCAGAAACCAGACTGGAGCTGCAAACGCATGCTGGAAGGAATGACAATCCAAACAAGAAATGCCTGCTGTCTGTGCTACAGACCAAAGTGCCACACTACTCTAGCACTGAACAAAGGCACTTAGCAACACTATGCCAACTGGAAGGACAGCATGCATGATTTCTTCATACTGTATCTTGGAGATAACGTTGATTTCACTTTTATTTATAGACACTGCTATGACAATTACAAGTGTGTTAAAGTGCATTTAATAAGTGTGCTTAATTAGTATCAGTAAATCATACCTTTCAACACCATTTAACTTCCATTTGTGTTTTCTTGACATCAGGAGCCCGCCACCCCATGCTCCCTAGAAGGCATGAGACATTATTTTAATGAGAAGAGAACTCTGCGTTCCCCCATGACATCTGTGCATTCGCATCAGTTTGGGGCCCTTTCTTTCTTCTTGCTGATGTGGCACATTCCAAAATGACCAGGCAGATGGGGCCTTGGAGCATCAGCTGTACTAACAATTTTCTTCCAGTAGTTCGGAAGCAGCGATTTATAGCTCATAATCCAAGTGCCCACCCTTATCTGGTAACCCCTCCCTTGCCACCTCCTCCGACACTGACACACTGGGCTGCCCCATGCTGCCAATAATGACTTGCAGAGCTTCCCCTGGGCACGCTGCCTTTTCTTTGTTAGTGACTAAGTGATGATAACAAACCAGACTGGGATCTCAGCTGCTATGCTAAGTTTTCATCATATTTCAGATCACTACTGCTTGCCCCCTACTCGTTTGCTTTCGCTCACAGAGATCTGGGACATGCGGGCATTTCATGTGACTGAGAAGCAGTTTAAGGCAAATACAAAGTCCTCCTTTGAATTGAACTGATTTTGGCTGACACAGTAATCCAAAAGCAAGACACCCCAGCCCTAAAGAAATTCAATTACCAAGCCTTTTTGGAGAAAGGATTTGCAAAAATGACACAAAAGCCATTCTAGGGCTGAAAGAGGATACTTCAGAAAGATCTACTGGCAAGAACCCAGATAAAGCTGAGGAGCCAATCTGATAAATTTCTTCAGCATTTGCATTAACCTGTTCAGCAATTTGGGGTACTTTACTCCAGACAAATGTATTTTTTTCCCTATGCATTTATTTTGCAGCTGCTGCAGAGGCTGAGCCAGTGCTCAGCATGTTCTTATGTATTTCTTCCACTAATGGCATTTAGAGATAAAGCTGAAGGCCAAAAGCACCCAAACTAGGACATCTCAAGTGTCCCAGTTGCTTAAAGTACCTCACAGTCACAGCTCCCAAAATGCTCCCCTGACCCGAGCCTTTCAGAGGAATGGGAGATCAGTGCCTGGATATTAGACATAATTAAAGGAATCAAACAGTGGTTTTGTACAAGATGACACTGTCCAAAGTGAGCACGTTAATGCTGGTCCCCCTTGCAATCCAGCCCCACACATAAGATGATACTTACATCCACGTGCATCCAGATTTTGTACTTCTTGCAGATATCTGCAATAGCTATGAGAGGATCAAATGCCCCATACACCGTGGTCCCAGCTGTGGCACTCACCAGGAAAGGAACAAATCCCTGGAAGAAAGCACAGAGGCATTCGGAAAGGTCAGTGCTGCTGCCTCCTCAGCCTGCAGCAGCCCCGAGCCCTCTTCTGCTGCCCTCACAGTGAGCCCAAGCGTCCCCTGGAGAGGACATACCCACCCGCTAGCTAACACCGGCTGCTCCGAGCTCAGACACTAGCGGTACTACACTTTCTACCTTAAGGTGGCAGCAAACTTCCAAACCAGCATCCTCCATTTATTGGGATGCGTGAGCCAGGTAAGGGCTCAGAACAATTCTGCTCCACGACACCTGCCTGGAACGACAGGTCATCCTTGTGCAGAGCAGGGACAGAGCCATCTCCACAGAGGCCAAAGACCATCTCATGGGTTCCCTCTGCTAAACGCTGCGCCTCACAGAGGAGTGCTCGCTATCTGTCACGGGCTGCAATTTATACCAATGTTTGGCTTTAACTGTATTTGTAGTTGTGTTGATTCCAGAAGCAGTACATAGAGCAACAAAGGTGGAAGGTCTTTTTTCAGAAATGAGGTTCAAGCTATCAAAAAGGTTTAAACCTCCCTGTAAAAAGCGAAATACAGGGTCAGTAGGTTTGGGATGGTACTGTTGCCACGTTGCCTCTCACTTATCTATTGGATTGCTTTTCTTAGACAAAATAAGATTTCAATGAAGACTCGTGTTATTAATGACCTTGGAATGCTGTGTTTCTAATGATCATTTACATATATGCTGTTGAAGGCACTAGGCTAAGTTTATTACACAATTTTTTGTTGTCTATATTATAGCTTCTAATAATGAACACACACAAAAGCTGTGCCCTTTGAGAGATGTGTGGAGTTTAGTTTATCTTATCTTCCATGGTTTTTAATGACTATGAGGAATACTTTCAACATGTTAAAATATATACAAATTAGCCAAATGATTACTCTGGTTTTTGCCAAGTTTTAGGCGAAGTACTGCATCATATGCTGATAATATAAAAAAAGGAGGATGTTATTCAGACAAACACATAAAAAAGCCAAATAGCTCATGAAGATTATGAAGTACCTCTAAACCTACTTTCTCATCAACTCTTGCCTCGCTAATTGCCAGCCTACAATTCTGAGAAACAAATCAAAGGTTAATGGGCAAGCCTACATTGTTTTACCAAGGAAAGCAAAAAATCCAGTTGTATCTTTTCTTCTCCTCCCCCCCACACCCCTTTTCTGGAAGCAGAAAAGATAGTAAACTTACTTTTTGTTTGGCTTCAAGAATTCTTCTTTCAAGGTCTGATGGGATCATTTTCCCTCTGAAGCAAGAGAGAGTTACATTAGAAATCCAAACTTGAAATCAGCTCTTGCTGTTGCTTCTTCACTTAACAGAAAACCCGTATAAGGAACAAAGTGACTTTTTTTCCCCAAGGCTTACACAGCACTGCAGAACACAAACAGGCTCTGACCATTAGTCTGAGTTTTTACCATAATTATTTTCTCAACCAGTTTGCAACAATATGTTGATGGTAACCGAGAGGAGTTATCTTGTAGCCACTCTCATTAAAGACAGATGCTGCTCCATGGATTCTCTTGGTCCTGTTTGTCGTTACAGTCTTGGAAATATGCTCCAGGCTCCCAGGGAGAGGCTGAGCCCAGGGTCCCAAGAAGCTCACTAACTGTCAAACCATACGGTCCCTGTTCAGCAGGCAGAAGAAATGTCTCCTGAGCTGCATGGCTTTGAGCAGCGCGAGTCAGCTCTGGTGTAAGCAGTCATCTCCGTGTTGCCATCCAAGGGATGAACTCATTTCAGGGCAACTGTTCCACGCTTTGGTGCATTACATGTTCTCATTTGCTTGAAGCTGGGAATGAGAAGCTACCAGTCCAGACTCATGAAATGCACTATCAGGCCCTTTGTATTGACTGTACAATGTATTTGCAACATCTTTAGTATGAACCATTTCCCTGAGACTCAGACTCAGCAGTATAAGGCTTGAAGGCTAATTTACGAAAGCCTATAAATTAATTCGGCACAGATAAAACAGTGCTGATGCTGAATATTGAGGTTAAGGTTTTCTCTGCTTTAGTCACAAGCAAGACTATCTAAGAAGAGACAGCACACACCGCAGCAGTACAAACATGACAGCTCCCCACATTAAAGGAATAAAATCTTCACTAGCTTTGAATGTTGTCCATTTAGATTAATATTATTTTTAAAGATTTCTTCAGTTCTTAGTAAAGTTGGACACATTTTTTCTTTCACTAAGCAATGATTTTCTATTGCTATAAGAAAAAGAACCACCTTTACTAAAGCTCAAAATAGTTTCAAGGAAAAAAACAGAAACAGTTGGTCTAGTTTTGGTTTTGCATTGAAAAACCAGAAGTGATTTCATGACATTGGGATCTATGTATGTAAATAAATATTAAAAGTAATTCTAATGTATTGTAATGATCTTGTAAGATACTGCTCAATTTTATAAGCTTTCATCCTCATAGAGCTCACAGTAAACCATAAATGGGTTTGTATTGCTGAGTTTTTTGCAAAAAGTTATCTACTTATTAAAAAAACTAAAGGAAAACTTAAACTAAAAGGCCCTACAAGTAAAACAATTAGCCCTGATTTTTCTTGGAGAAGTTCAAGGTCTAAAGAGCATTCAACTAATTGTTGAGTTATGCCAGCTACATGCACATTCTCAGAGAAAAGCAGTTGTCCTCTCGTCAAAAATCATTCTTTCATTTCTGGGATCTTTAGGGGAATAAGAAAAAAAAAACAAAAAACAAACCCATCAAACATGCTAAAGGAAGGCAATGAGATCTTCCTCCAAACATAGTTTAGATGTTGGTCTTCAATGGTTTCTAATTTACTGAGCACACAGAAAACTGGGCAGACCCCTTCACTGCCAACAGTTTTTACTGAGACAAGTGATTATCCACCCCTGGTCATGCCGAGTATATGCAGGAATTCGTGGCCAGGAGAGTGCAATGTCCAAGCAATGCCAAGTTTTACCATGGAGCAAGCAGTAGGTTGGCTCTGAGTACAGCCCAGACACATGGAGAACACAGCCCCCCGCTCCAAACCAAGTAAACATGCCAACAGCATTGCTTACTTGCACACTGCAACTATCACTTCTTGCACAGCATTTACATGGGTTATCACCTCATATAACCTGCAACACTCAAATGCTTTGCCAAGCCTTGTCCTTAGACAAATCTCATGCCGATAATGCAGCAGGGGGTTACATGAGATGTGCCAGACAGCATCAGAGGCTATGGAGGGGATGCAGAAGAGAAGAGAAGAGAAGAGAAGAGAAGAGAAGAGAAGAGAAGAGAAGAGAAGAGAAGAGAAGAGAAGAGAAGAGAAGAGAAGAGAAGAGAAGAGAAGAGAAGAGAAGAGAAGAGAAGAGAAGAGAAGAGAAGGAAGCTGAGGATAGAATCACAGAACGTTAGGAGTTGGAAGGTACCTCGAAAGATCTAGTCCAACCTCCCTGCCTGAGTAGGATCACCTAGAATAGATCACACAGGAACGCGTCCAGATTTGTTCTGAATGTCTCCAGAGAAGGAGACTCCACAACCTCACTGGGCAGAGTGAGTGTTAGTGTCAAAGCCTTCTTATACTACCCATGTCTGTATGAAGTTTTCACTGCTGGCACATCAGTCTGAACTGCTATGACCCCAATTCTACGGGAGATACACTAGTGCTACCAATATGTCGGTGTGGTAGTGAAAAAGGCAGTGGGAATGTATGGTCATCCAGTCCTGGGCATGAGCAAGAACATGATTTTCTCTAGGTTTTCCTGTCTTCAAACTCACCACACACTTAAACAGATCTATGACACAGCAAAACCAGATAAACTTGGCAGGTGTGGGTCAGGATAGAGAACAGAGGACCCATGATGAAGTGTGCTTGGTTGTCCTGGAAACATCAAAAATACCTTGTGGTGCTTCCTCACCCTCTCATAGGTCCACATCTTCACAAGATGGGTCCGCTCCACCACAACAGCCCACATCCTGTGCAAACAGCACACTTTCTCCTGATGGCTTCCACTATGATTCGGTGAGACACAAAATAGTCGTGCTTTTTACTCCAGAGTGGGCAGGGTAAGCATTGTGGTCTTCACAGGAAATCATGAAGCTGAATTTGCACAGGAAGAAAAGGAAGGCATGACTTCATTGATCCATGTCCGTCTTTAGTGAATAGAAACAAGTGGAGGTTTATTTTGATGCGTGTTGGTTGTGTTGATGTTGTCATTAATTCCTCTTCAAGGAGTGCTCATTCTTTTGTTAATAAAGAGATAATAAGTCCATAAGTCAATATGCAGGCTCTGTGATTAATACTGTAAATTGCATAGTTGGTGCTCTTCTTTTACTGTGGGAGCAGCATATTTTGATAACACCTTTCATTTATGCTAGAGCCATAAATTATTAAATACATTATAACAACCTACTTTGGGAATCACAGTAAGAGCATTTGCTACTGAAAAGAGTCTCAGTAGAATCAATAGGGGCCGTGTTATTAATTTCTGACCCACTGAAAGGTGGGGTTGTTTTTTTTTCCTAAAATGGAAAATCTTTGTCAGAACATGTGGCTTTTGTTACCCTATCTTTGTTTTCTCAAAACCAGTTCTGTAATGATTATGAGACCTATAGGTTAGGTGCCTGCTGTACTCTTCCCTGGCATGTACCACCCTCCTTTTTTGGCCTACGCTGCCCACAGCGCTGCACATCCCATTCCAAGGGTGTCCCCATCAAGGGCTCTGTGGCAATGCAGCCCAGATGAGAAGCGTGGTGGTGCCATGAAGTAGCAGGATTTCACTGGAAGAGAAGCCTCAGTATTTTGTTCCTTTAAATGGCTCACCAGCTCGTTCAAATGGATCAAAATGTGAGTATCTAAATGCTCCATTCTGACTACAACAAGCTTCTCCCTCATTCCTTAGCAGAATGTATTGGGAATGATTGGTAGTTCAATATTTTGTTTCGCTTCAGGATGAAAGAAAAGGAATTACCAGAAAACCTTGAGGAATGGAACTTTCAGAATTTTTTATGATTTTTTATGTAAAGAAACTACTGACAGAGCCAGTTCCTCAAGTGGGATAAATCAGTGTAAGGTTGCTGAAGCCAATAACACTACTATGAATAATACCAACTGTTGACTGTATTCTCTATGCTCTCTCTGAGCTCAGTACCTGATGGTCCTCTTCTGTGTACTGATAAAAAGAGCTGTATTTGGCATGTTTCCTTACCTTTCGTCACATCTAATCAGAATCACACTATCTGTACCAATACCCAAGGCCGCAGCTCCCTTCTTCACAGAAAAGTGACTCTGAAAAAATAAATTGAATATTATGTTTATAATTCTGTATCCATTTTTAAATAAAACACTATACTCCTGCAAGGCCTTCAGCAAGTAGTCCCACACAAGCAGTAATTCTAGTCACAGACTTCTTGGAAAACTGATCACTGTAATGTGAAGCTTCATATCAGGTCACTACTATCAATTAGAGAAACAGCAAGCACTCCAATTTGAATTTACTCCTGGAATATTAAATACACAACTGTGGCTGATGATGGTCCCAAATTCTGTCCTTGATACGTACCTGCAGCTTCTATTGCTCATACGGATTCAGCTAGGAACTTGATTTACTGAAACAAAAGAACTTTCCCCTATAGAATTCATTTAGTTTGTAGCATCCAGAGTGACATACGTCTGCCATGTAACTTCTGACCAAATAATATACTGAGAGAAATTATGGTAGGAAGTCTAATTGTGATCTCATGCCAGTGAAACCTAGTAATAAACATAGCTAATGCAGTTTAAAATCAGAATTGGGCTTTTAACAAGGCTATTAGTTAATGTGTATATACAGAATAAAATGTGGAAGTCATATACTGGAATGCAAGCCAGTCTAATCTTCTCTAGCTCACAGCACTAAACTCCCAAGCCACTGTTGGCTTATAATTTTAATTTAAAACCTAGTGATTATGGTAATGAAATAATTTTATATCAAATTGTACCAACAAGAACCTGACTTTGTATTAACTCAAACCCAGCTGTAACAATGTTATCTAAAGTAACTTTAACTACTGGTTATTAAACCTTAAAGGAATGGAAATTCTTTGTGTTTATTAAAGTATATATGTCCAGGGTGTAACACTACAAGAAAGATCAAGGAGATAAAAATCTAACAGGAGTTTTCAGGTATCTGAGACGTTAAAGAAGAAAGGAAGATATATAGACTGCAGAGGTAGAGGAGCAGACCACAAAGCAAAGTAATCACAGTTGCTTTGTCAAGGGAGTATTTGGATTCAACTGTAATGCTACTAGCAGACAGCTGATGGGGAAAAGACGGACATGATGGTTACACTTAAAGGACATGAAGTCAGTGGGATTTCACTACATATTTAAGGGCTTCCTTCAAAAGGAAGGAAGGAAGGAAGGAAGGAAGGAAGGAAGGAAGGAAGGAAGGAAGGAAGGAATCTCCTCAAAATTGAGGAGATTAAGATCAGTTCTAAATCAACTTTACGAAAGGGTACAGTAGAACTGAAAGGAAAGATTAGAACTTCAACACGTACCTTCAATTTAGTAAGCCAAAAAGCCCCACGCTTTAAAAAAATCACTAGAGAGATAATTATCATTAACTGCTCTGACTGCTGTGCTTACGGCTGCATTAGAGTTTCAACTCCAAACGCCTTTTTTCTTATGTCTGCATGTCATTATTTTGGCTGAAATGCCTCATGTTCTCATGACACCCACAGAGCAGTTCAGACGTTATGACAAAGTTCAGATGGCTTCCTTAAGCCATGATTCACAATGATACATGGATGATTTGAAAATACTTCTTCGTGCAAATGACATTTTTCACGCTACCTTTTAATGCTGTGGGTTGGTACAGCTTTCCTTTGTGGGGCATGGCTGCAGTATACTAACAATGTATCTTGAGCAGGCATTGACCACACTGCCTAGACATAAAATCAGCTTTTAAGGCCTTAGTACAGCAAACTATCCTGACCCACTGAACAAAGCACATTTTGAAACCTACGTTTGTTGGACTGACTTTTTCACGAACTGATGAACATGCTGCACATGGGTCAGGGCAATCCCAAGCACAACTACAGGCTGGGTGGAGAATGGACTCAGAGCAGCCCTAAAAAGAAGGATGTGGGGGTGGGGGTTATGTAAAGCTCAATGTGAACTGGTAATGTATGTCTGCAGGTCAGAGAGTCCTGGGACGCATCAAAACACTGTGACCAGCAGGTCAAGGGAAGTGATTCTCCCCCTCTGCTCTTCTGAAACCCCATCTGGAGTACTGCATCCAGCTCCGGGGTCCTCAGAAAAAAAAATAAAATGGAGCTGTTGGAGGGAGTCCAGAGGAGGGACATAAGATGATGGAGCACCTCTCCTATGAAGTGAGGTTGAGAGAGTTGGACTTGTTCAGCCTGCAGAAAAGAAGGCACCAGAGAGACCTTAATGCAGCCTACCAGTTCCTGAAGGGGCCTACAGGCAAGCTGGAGAGGGACTATTTACAAAGGCATGGAGTGATAGGACAAGGGGTAATGGCTTTAACCTGAGAGAGGGTAGATTTATATTAGATATTAAGAAAAAAAAATTTCTATGTGAAGGAGGTGAAGCCCTGCCACAGGCTGCCTAGGGAAGCTGTGGCTGCCCCCTCCCTGGCAGTGTACAAGGCCAAGTTGGTTGGGGCTTTGGGCAACCTGGGCTAGTGGAGGGTGTCCCTGCCCGCGGCAGAGAACTGGGACTACATGATCTAAACTGTTCTACGATTCTAGGATTCACTTCTTAGAGAAACACAATTGCTAATGCACGTTGGACACCATATCAGAGGATGCTGCAGAAACCAGACTGGAGCTGCAAACGCATGCTGGAAGGAATGACAATCCAAACAAGAAATGCCTGCTGTCTGTGCTACAGACCAAAGTGCCACACTACTCTAGCACTGAGCAAAGGCACTGATGTGTGCATACTGGGCAGTATAATATAGGTCAAGACATAGGAGTGAAGAGTCACAGTAGTTCACTGGCTTCTGAGTCAATATTACATTGATGAATTTTGGTCCTTATTTCATATTAGTTAAAATAAATTTACTACTGTAACTTGTTTTCTGTAGAAAATAGGTCAGTTCAAAATGCCTCAAAACAGGAAATACAGATTTGAATGGTTTACTATGGGGAAGAAAATTAGGCTCATGTGCTCAAAGGCATCCACTGGAAAACGGCCAAGCTCAGCTGGCTCACTGAGAAATCTTATGGCATTGGGGAAAAAATGAATGTAGTGCTGATAGCTTGGTTGCCTGGAGGCTTTTTACAGACTTGAGGGAATTCAGCAGTCAGAAACCAAAGCAAGTTTAGGGACAAACTGGGAAGAAATACAGAAATCTGTGCACAGAAGGGCAAATGCAACTACAATTTCTAAACAAACTTTGAATATGAAATTGT
This sequence comes from Heliornis fulica, assembly GCA_013399135.1. Classification (NCBI taxonomy): domain Eukaryota; kingdom Metazoa; phylum Chordata; class Aves; order Gruiformes; family Heliornithidae; genus Heliornis; species Heliornis fulica. The sequence continues at coordinate 400,122 of VXBZ01000284.1, read as the reverse complement.
TCAATCTGTGTATACAGTCACAGATCTAGGGCTGCTGTTAAGTTTCTGAATGAATTATTCCAACTGTCTGCCACACTCCAGAAAAGCCAGAATGAAAGTATAAAAGGAAAAATTAGTTTTAAGAGAAAATAAAACTTTCCTAGTTATTATGAATATTAAACCTTAATATTCCTGGGATGGTGCTGAAAATTTGGCTGCCTGTGTAATATAAAGGCAAACGTAGAAAAATGCAAAAGCCAAACAGAAGGAAAGGTGTGCTGAAATAAGCCTAGCTAGACAGCACTACTGACAGATTTAGCTGAGCTAAAGGGGAAGAAGGATGTTAATTGTGACCACTTTGGGAATAAGGTGACTGCAGACTGTTTAGCCACATGAGGAACACCATCTTTCACAACACAGCTATTTTAAGAGTTACACAGTTCTGAGGTCTTAAGGTGGGAGAACCAGGGTCAAAAGGGTAGGACAAGGCAGCTGGCTTGATGGGCTGCAGGAAAAACTAGACTAGGAGAAGCTAGCAGGACTGAAGTTTCATCACTTTCGTGTCTCTTAACTCAGATGAAACCAGCATACAGACAGAGGACAGGCAGGTGAGACTGGGTTGGCACGGTGACTTTCACCCTCCCTCCCTTCACACGATGCTGCACTGCAAAAGAATGTATGGTCAACTGCAAATACGTCCCCAAGAGCAAGAAATATCAATTTGTTTCTGATATGTGGTCAAAATTCAGTGGTGAAGGACAAGGCATACACTACTAGTCATTATTAATGACAAAAAAGTTGTGGGAGGGAGTGATCTTGAGCCAGAAGAATCTTCCCTTTGTCCAAAATTTCAAATGCTGTTAGAAGTAAGCTTGTTTGCCTCACAGCCATTTTCTCACAGTTAGCTTTGCAACGTAAAATCACTTTATAAATTTATTACAAGTGCAGTAAGGGAAAAAGGAAGAATAATTTTAAATTATTATTTAAACTGCTATCTTAAATGAACAGTGCTTCAAGATACAGTTGCTTCTATTTTTATAGCTTGCTAAATTAGTTGCTCCTAATCTGGCATGGCTGAAGCTGTCAGAAAGAGCTGTCTGAATGCCGTGAGCCCCAGAGGCCATGGCTGGTTTTTCAGATTGCAGGTTCTCCCTGCTCACATAAATCCAGAGTGGCACAAGCTTTGTTGAGGGAGCTCATCAGGAATGAGTTCCCAAACACTTAGCATCCAGCAGCTGAATGATCTGTTCTGAGGTCTGCACTCTCACTTACTGGCATCTGGTGCTCTGCAGACCTGGACCCCCAGTCTTAGGTTATCACCCATCAGCAAAGGACGTGTGCATGCTTTCCTCCCCACCTCCCCTGGACTTTAAATGATGTGCCATCCCTAGACATGTAGGCCAGGATACTACTTCTACTTTTTATTCATTGAAAAATGTGTGTCTGGTCTAGACGTGCTGTCTGGGCTCCCTCAATAGTGGGGAAGAAAAGGTGCCTCCAGAAGTCACCTCATCCTCAAGGCTTTGGCACCCAGTTTAGAGTAGGATGAGTAGGTTGTCTTCTGCAGATCTCACTCTCTTTATATTGGTTATAAAAAGTGCATAGACTAACTCAGATTAATTTTTACACTTTAGGTGATTAAAGTTAAGTGACATGAATCCTATCTTTAATATCTCAGTGTAAGCTATAGCTTTTCTTTCAATTATCTACCAAAAGAGTATAATGTCCCATCACACTGTAATGATATAAGTTTGCTACTGTTTCCTTTAGCTTCTGCTACTGAATTTTTAAAGTTATTTCTTAATGTCAAGGGAGAAATTAATGTATTAAAGTTTCTGCACAGCATACTAGTATTTCCATCTTTTACATTTTAAAAATAGATTATCTGGTGCTGATTTTCTAAATGAGCAAGGCTTACCACTTGTTTTGGTTTTTTTTTTCCAGTGTGTATAGTTTTACAGCATTATCTGTGGGTAAGAAACATTCCACTGCGTTCAGGAGGATCCCGTGGCAGTGTAACAGGCATGACAGAGTGACCAGATGAAGGATTATACCCAAAGGATGAATGTCTCCTTTGGGACAGACAGAATGAAAACACTCTCTACTTATTCTGCATGCTTAGAAGTATAACTTACAGCTTCATAATTTATGCCACCATATGGAAAACATGATCTCCAGGCTCCTTAAATCTTTCCCTGGAAGCACCACTCCTCCTTGAACAGCTTCTGGCAGGTGCCACTCCCGCAAATTGCCTCCAGAGTTGTCTGGGTAGAGGGCAATGCTGTGTGCCATGAAGTGGAGGGACTAGAGATCAGCACAGAAACCAAGGCAAAATCTTCCAGAGACTGTGTGTAATGGAGGTCTGTCAAGCTGTCTGCTTTGAGACAGAAGTCACTGTTTAATTTCCTTCTGTCTCAGCATCAAGAATCTCTGTTTTAGGTTTCAGAAACCACGCAGACAAAAACTTTGCCCAAGCCACTTTTCTCCCACAACTACTGGTGCCATCTGCTGTACTTTGTGCAAGCAATGAGTCTTGTCCATGAGGGTAAATCAGTGTACAAGAAATTTAAGTAGTGACTTGTTGCAAATTGCTTCCTCTGATCTAACTGATGTGTGGATGCAGTGTGCTCTGTGGCTGTGAGGATGCTGCCCTTACAGAAAAGTCACCTCTCACAAATGCCACCAATGCTTCCCAGAGAACAAAGTCCTTCTGTGTATGTCTGGCTGTCTACAATGCTGACGCCTTGTACCTGAGCTGCCAGCAGACCCTCCCTTCAGAAGCTGATGGAGATGTACCCCCAGTGAAGCCTCAGGCAGGAGCCGCTTTGCCCTAAGAGCAGTGCAGACTGGGTGATGCCAGAGGCAGAGATGACCACTCTAGGCCCCCCCAGCTCTTAACTGGGTGAACTTCCAGCTCTTACTTTGTGGTTTCTCTTCCAAAACTAAGGCAGGAGTTGTACTGCTATTTCGGCGGTGAGCCCCTGACAAGGCATCCCTCCATCCCATGGCTGTTAGACGGGATGGGAAATTAGGAAGGCTGCAGTGGATGACATAAGCACAGTCTTGGTGGGTTGGAGAATAGCAGAGATTAAGAAATCTCTATGTCCGTCCAGTTTTGCTCAGCTTTTTTTTTATTCCCTGAACTGTGCACTGAGTCTGTATAGCTCCCAGTTAAATACTGAGTCCATGTAAAAGCTGCAAGTCTCTTCAGCTATTTATATACTGTACAATAAAAAGGCCAAGGACCGTATTCTAACCTGAATCCAACTCATTTTTTACAGCTAGACATTTCCCTCCTGCATCCTGTTCCTTCTCAGAGCACACTGACCTTGACCTTTTTGCCTGTTAGAGGTGATCCCTGCTCCACGCTATTCCCAGTTACTGCTGGATGATGTCTAAGAGAGTGCTGGTTGGCCAGGTCAAAATCACATAGATAATGGGTTAAAACTCAACAGGACTTGTCTTATAGACAAATAGGTCAATGAAGATATTCTGAGAAGGCAGCTATCCCTTTCAGCTCTCTGCGTGGAAAAAGAGATGTGGCTCAGCTGAACACTCACAACAGCCTAAAACTGCTGCATGGGGACATAGGAGGAAGCCTTCATCTTAGATTTTTCATTGTGTTTGAAACGATAAGACTAAAATAGGTTTTTACAACTGGCATCCATCACTTGTATCCCTCCGAGTCAAGGTTTCTCGCATCATGTGCGGTCCAGAACAGCCTCCCTGAAGGACATCACACTGCTTCTGCACCAGTGGCAGATAAATGAACCACTGATGAAGCACTGGTGAATTAAGTCCTGTATAAGTGCATCTCCATGAAATTACACCTGGAGACTGGCCTAAGCAGATACAGTGCATTTCACCATCACTGGTGAAACAAATGAACAGAAGCAGAGGCAAGTCATGGTCCTACTCAACAGCTTGGGGAAGATCCACTTACTGGGCACATGCACATTCGGAACAGTCACATAGCCTACTTCAGTGTAGGGTGCGTATGTCAGGAGCCTGATCCCTCTGTATGGTCAATGCACAGAAGTAGGAGAATCCTTCCCAAAGGTGATTTAGAACATGTAAATTAAGGAAAAAGTAGGTTCCTAATTTGGGTGTTCTGAGTTTCCCCTCCAGAGCTGTCTCTCTTCACTGACTGTGCCGAGTATGAATCTCCTAAATTAGGAACATGATGCACTCCTAAATTAGGAAGGGAATTACTTATGAGCTGTGAACTATTCCTCTCTTCCCTGCTCCCCCACTGGCAGCTGAACCTATCATGGCCATCAGACTGAGTCCACATTCTGATTACAGTAATGTTGGCAGCAACTGTGGAGTAGCTTCATACGTTTCTAGTAACGGAAACTCTAGGATGGTAGAATCTGGTCTGTTACACTGAAGTTATTGACTGAGAATTACTAATATAGGAATCTTTGCTTCAGATTGCAAATGTTAAGGCAAAAACCTCCCAAGTTTCTAAACACACACAACTTTATGCTTTGTTAACTATCATACCACGTGTACAGAGTATGGGGTATGATAGTATCTTGTTAACAGACCATTTGTTCCGTGGCCACTGTCTTACAGGAGCATCCAACTGTGGCTGATAGAAATGAAAATCAGACTGGGGAGTCTAAAAGTAGAAGATGGGCATGACTTCCTAAATGGGACAAATTATATCCTCCTATCTTACTGTTTACTCAGGTTCTGCATGACACTTCCTATCTAAAAAAGGGATTGTACTTCAAGCCCTGCAATTCCTCTAACATCCTCTGCTATTTTGAAGTTTACCTTTACCTGATGTACCCTTTCAGCGATTAAGGGTTAAAGGGCACTGTCTTCATGTAGCGTGGCTTCATAACTTCCTGAGAAGATGCATCATTTCATACTTTATAATAAAATAGATTGAGGAAGGGGTAAAACTAATTTCTAGATACTTTCAAAATGTAACGGATTTCAGATGCTGTTCCATGGATTTGGCAGTATATTTGACTTTGCAATGCTTAATTTGCTAAGGGAACTGCTTTTTCCCTGGCATGAAAACACAATTATTAAAGCTCATTTCATTATTATGAGACTGATAGCGCAATTTGGTTCACTGTTTAACATTCCATCACTATGAATACAATAAAATTCTCTAATGATTAATAGGGGTTTTTATTTTAAATAATCATGCTGAACCTTATTTGCAAGACTTATTAGGTCTGTGTATTCCATATGAGTAATGTATTTCTAGCTGTACAGACAACTTTAGAGAGCTGTTACTCATTTGTAGAATATCCTTCTCTGTGACTGCTTTGGGGACAATTATTTTTCAACATGGTGCCCACAGCTATGTACTTCATCTAATCCTATTGCCATGAAAAGCATCCTCGGGAGATTTCCTCACGGGCATTTCTGTTCAGTTTTTAAGACACTTTGCTCTTCCTGCTTGCACAGGACAGAAACCAGTAAGTCAAAAGGCTGCCAGGAGGATGCTGCCCCTAAGATTGGTGGCATCTCGCTGAGCTCCAGCTGCAAAAGAGTCCTTTCTGTCCAAGCCCATACAGATGGACAGAAATTTAGAACTGGACCATGAAGCCCGAAGAGAGGTCACAGCCCCTCCTGGGTGTAACCCTGCCTTTTCTCCTTCCTCCCACACATGCAGTCTCACTGTAAGCTGCAAGCAGGTTTAATTAGTCATAAACCCAAACCAATGCTAACAATACCGACAGAAATGTGACTACCCTATGGCTGTTCAAAGGGCAAACCACTACATTCTCCCATAAGGACCACTCGCAATTTTCCTGTGCCCACCTCCCCTCACCTCCTGCACTGCCGGATCCCATCGCTACCAATGCTCACAGACAGAAATGCAGAGCAAAGCCTAGTTCTCCACTGTGCACCTGCTCTGCTGCAACACACAACATTCCTGTACCACTGTCTTTACAAACATTACCACTCCTTCATTAAATAACCACAGGACTGGTTTCAGGTAAACACATTTTGCTCCACAGCGATTTTCTGTACCCCCAGAGTGACCCCAACAAAAGACACTCCTGGCACAATGTGCAAAAGCACCATGTTAAGTCCCCACTGCTTGATGCGGTCCTTACCATTCACACCAACATTTACACAAGCACAAGTGAGAGCAAAAAAAAAAATGGCAGTGGTTTCCAGATACTGCTCTCCCTGAGTTTCAGCCCCAGGAAAAGCTGTTTTCCAGCACAGCTCATCTGTGCATGTATCAAAACGCCAGACCCTTCCCATTTTTTTTATTCCCAGTGAAAGAATAACAACAATGAAGACAGTTGGCTACAAATTCCCATTCATTTCTTTTCTTCACCATGCAATCTATACACAAAGAAGTAACAGATAGGAAAAAAAAAAGCACATACATGTTCTGATGTGAAGGCAACCAGCCTGGGAATAGCTGCCATTCCTTTCTCTTTAACTTCTGGGAACATCTTGAAACGTGCAATCAACATAGCATACATGTTAGATATGGCACCACCTGGAGTCCACAGTAATATACTGTTACTTTTTCTATGCATTGTAATATTATTGCAGAACAAATGACAAGTCTTGCTATAGTTTTTCTAACTCTAATGTCAGTGTTTCTGCCTAATGGCAGATTCTTCTCCCTGATGCTCCCCACAGCTGAGTTGTGTAAGAACAGGATCTACTATACCCAAATAACAATTTATACAAACAGTACTGCTGAAAAAATGATCGGGGTTTCCTTTCACCCCCATTTTTGTTGCTGTTTCTCCTTTAGTCCCCAATTTTCTCTTTCTGTATGCCATCAACATGTAATCCCCATTCTGTTGCACCTCCCAAGCAGACGTTGCCACAAGGCAACTTCGTAAGGGGGTTTGGGCTGCCCTTGGAAGCCAAGGGCAGCCCAAACTGTGCCCTCCCCTCCCAAATTAGGGTGGCATTTTAAGCCCCAACTCTGAGAAAAAACATGCAGTGAGACCTAACAGATGTTACCTGCTGGGTAACTGGAAGGTGGGGAGGGGGAAGATAAAGCAAAAATGATCACAGACATTTTTCTTTATTTGTCCTCTGAGGGGAGCAAAGGGTCAGATGCCCTTAAAATTACTGGTATACATTGACTTAAAATACCCATTTCAAGGTGGGTAGCTTTAAGGTATCAGCTCTACAGTATTCTGTTCCCACATTTCAGTTGTCAATGCATAAATTAAAGACAAGCACTTAATTTTTCCTTTTTGAGATTTTTACAAGCTGAGCCTCTGCCCGGTTATACACTAATGCTGCATGAGCACTATGGGAATATAATGCAGAACCAGAGGTGAGTCTGAGTACTTTTACACATGTACGCTCATGAACACACACACACACAGACATGTATACATAAAACCCATCAGTTTTATCGTGTATATATACTCTATATATATATACAGATCAATTATATAATTATGTTTATGCACATATATTTATATAAAACAAGAGTGTATACTGATTGTGGTTTTTGGCTTTTAAATGAACAGGTCAGAGTGCAGCTGAGGTACACAGAGTTCAACTAACCCAACTTTCACACATCTAAAACTGAAGAGCACAAGGCAGGCACTTCCAGAGGATGGTTCAGCTCATCCTAAGGTAGCTGCTTGTGGTAGAGGGGGTGACTTGCGCTGCAAATGCATCACCCTCTCTCCCTTGCATACATGGGAGCTGCTGTAACTACCCCCAGGACGCACACTCAATGCTTGGACAGCCAAAGCAAAGTAAGGTAAAATCTACCCTTTCAGGTAGCTCTGCTGAAAGCAGCCATGTTACACCAGAGGTTTATGTGCTGTCAAACGTAACAGTGTTTTGACTCTTGTGAGATTTGCATTTATCCCACTAGCGATAGATACTCTGTTCCACTGCCCACAGAAACTGTGCCCGTCATTTCTGATCAGTGTCCTAGCTCTGCTCTTGCAGTGAGGCTGCTCCTGCTCTGGGCTCTCCCTGACCTCACTGGCTCTCCTGTGAATCCAGGGGGAAATGTCACAGAGGGATGGCAGTGCTGACATGGGGGTCAGTACAGAGTGGGCTTTCTCTTCACCTTTCACCTATCTTGAGAGGTAAGAGCATGTTTTGTATTTTACCTCTTTTCACAAATGACAAAACAAGAAACTGAGAGATCAAGAGGAAATGTATCTGTCCCTAAAGAATGCCTATGTCATGTAATGGCTGCTGTAGATGATTCAGGCGATTGAACTAAGGTGTCCAGGTTGAAAAAATTTGGCCTATCATGTCCAAAGTAATTGGCTCAGTGTCAAAAGAATCAAGACTGAAACATTACATTTCTCCAATACCAGGCTTTCCTATTAGTATTTATTACTTAGCCATTTAACCTTAAGTTTCTTAATAAGCCCACATTTTGCCTTTAATCTGGCAGCTGTGTTTACACCCACAGTTAATTGCAGGCAACAAAACACACCTACAGAATTTGGAGAATCTCATCAGGCCTTTATGCTTTGCATGTATCGATACTGTGTACTTCGTGCCACAGAATGCAGAGACTGAGAATCATAGACTCACAACAGTCTGGTGTTTGACTGAAGCTGTGACAGTTCCAAATGAGAAGATAGCAAAGAGATGGCTTTGATTATTAGCTAAAAGACAGAACCTGCACAGTGGGTACTGCTGCTGTAAAAGAGTGAACTGGAAAGATGCACTCTGCACACAGAAACTGCAGAGAAAGAAAGGATGTGAGGGGGCAGCACTGCGACCACCCAGCACAGGTACACAACTCCGGAGAACCCGTCCCCACACAGGTTTCAGCTCCATGACATGAGCTCCAGCATCTGACATGCCAGCACCACCCCAGCCCTGCAGGTCAGGCTGGGACCTCTCACTGACCCTTGCTACCTCATGCAGAATTTGTCAGGCTTGGAGAGTTGTGGACCCTGGCCTGAGCCTTTCACCCTTGCCTGCCACCCATGCCCAGCCTCCGCCCACCAGGTCTGGCTGAGCAGCACTGCTATGGCTCTTCTCTCTCCTCTTACCACAAATCACAGAATTTCTAGGTTGAAAAAGACCATTAAGATCACTGAGTCCAACCATACCTGTCCTCTCCTAAACCATATTCCTAAGCACCTCATCTACCCATCTGTCAAATACATCCAGGGATGGCGACTCAACCACCTCCCTGGGCAGCCTGTTCCACATCCTGACAGCTCTTTCAGTGAAGATTTTCTTCCTAACATCTAATCTGAGCCTGCCTGGCGCAGCTTGAGGCCGTTTCCCCTTGTCCTATCACCTGTCACTTGGCAGCCCCACCAGGACTACTGCAGCTCAAGCCTGTGAGGTGAGGAACTGATGAACAGTTGTACTGAGAACAGGAACTCAACAGTAATCAACCACTGCCCTGGTGCTAAAAAATTTGGCTTAGGTCCTGGGCCTGTGATGCACATTTAGATGTTGCCCTCTATGATGTGGGACATGGTTTTGGTCAGGACCTCTAAGCACTACAGTGAAAACTGTCAGAGCTTGGACTTGACAAAAGGACGTGACAAAATATAATGTAATTTTGCATCTTTTTCTACACCTCAATGGAAAGAACCAGGAGAAAAACCCGGCACCACTTCCCCCATGCACATACAGATGTGAGTTCAAGATGAGTTTTGCCTGATCTGCACAGCACGAACTTTGCCCTTTGCGCCCTGGAGAGCTGAACATCCCAGACTGTTATCAGTGAGGCCTTTCCCTTGCTCAGCAGTCCAAACACACTTTCCCTCTCCATTAGGTGAATGAACTGTCTTTCCAGAAGGGATCCTTCACTACCAGCTATCAGTTTTTTCTCTTTTGATAAGCCAAGATGCAATGCCCAATGTCAATTCTTTTATTTTTTTTTAAATTTGGTGACAACGATAGGCCAAAATTTTTAGCAATGAAATTCCCAAGTAAGATATGAGGTGAATAAAGACTATAAACCAAAAGACTAAGTGGAATGATTAAGAAAAAAAAGATCTTAACAATGTAATGTTTGTCAGAGTCAATGATTCCTCTACAGTTACTCACACTCGTTTCTTGCCTTATTGACTTGCCCTGAAGGAACCAGGTTTCTGAGCCTGTAAGGGCTCAGATTAGCTAGCCACCCGAGTACCCCCACTGAGCCCAAAAGGCTCACACATAGCAAGCTAACTGCACACAGTAATGTTGGCAGGATCTTACTCGCTCCACTAAAATTACTTTAGCAAAAGTAATGCCCTTCCCTCTTTGCTCCCATGTCCCCTACGGCGACAGAGAGCGTTGCTGTGTTTCTTCCCTCCACTGTTAATACAAGTCTATTTCACGTAATCCATAAAAAGTGGAGGCAAAGCAAAACTGCAAGGCAAATGTCGCTTCTGATTATGCTTCCCATGTGCCATTACAGCTGCTCACAATGCATTGCAATTTGCTCAAACCCTCATAATCACATCCCTGAAATTCATAAACATGCAATACTTTATTTCAAAGAGTCCACTGGTGGTTATTAGCAAGTGTCCTCTCAAACATGCATATTTAATTATGTTTACTCTTTAACTACAGGGGATGTCACATAGCATAGTCTGGAAAATAAAGAAAGCTTGAAATATCATGTACCAGGTGAAAATATCCCATCGCCACAGCCCCCTGGCCAGCCAACCATCTCTCTCATTTTCCTTAGTGTGACATATTCCAAAAGTACAAACACTGGAGCAATTTCATAGGTGAACCTGAAACGTAGTAATGTCCATATTTAATGCTTTCATCTATAACACTAACACATCTTTTTCCAATATTACATTACATTATGGCCACAACATACTCTACCTTGCACTGGGTAGGATTCTGCTTTACAATACTTATTATCTACCTGCTGGTTTTACGTCAAATGTCTAGAAGTACAAATGCTGAGGGCAATTCAGACTCCATTCCCACCCACTCCAATGAAACAAATCTTGCTCACCTTTACCAGGCTCAAGTCTCTGCCCCATACGCAAGAGCTCCTGGGCAGGGCCAGACCTCTGCCTGGCAAAACCCTGTGTGCATGCCTTGACAGACGTCAGCGGTCCGTCTCATAGTAACAAGGCAGTGCACAAAGCTCAGCAAGTGCACAAAGAAGCTTCCTAGTCCCAAAGTGGAAAAAAATCCAACCCCACACTTTAAATTCCACACCTCTTTCTTACACAAAGCAATGGCTCTATCTGCTCTGAGTATGGATTGCACATAACGCTCTACATGTATGCAACTGTTCACTCAGCACAACTTTCATTTTACATATTTATGCATGCAAAATGGTAATTTTTTTCTCCATATTGCAGGGGTTGGTAGTAAAACCAACATCATATTACTATAATGAAATTTTATAGTGGACAGCCTACAGGACAATGTTGAAAGTCTTCATGTAAACAGCTGTAGCAAGCATTTAAAAAGCAGATGATTGATTTTTCCAGCAACTTGAACATAAAAATATTCTTTCATTCAGCTACAGAAGCTACTATTTCAAAGTTCAACTGCAAAATTATATTAAATAAATTTACGGAAAAAAGTCTGTGACTTACATATTAGTATTTGCTGCCGATGTCAGCCAGTCTGCTGCCAATCCAACCATGTCCAATCCAGTTGAAAGTTGATTAAAATATCTAGGGTGCCCTGCATAAGATGGAAAATGTTATCAAAAGGCTGATGACTCTGAATGAAACTATTCAGCGCTGAGCATTCTATTTACCTCCGGATTTCTACAGAGAAGGAAGCGCTTTCAAATCGAAACAAAGCAAACAGCAATAAATACATTTCTTGGAAAAGGCAGGATTTCTCTTCTTTCTTCATTCCAAACTCAGTAAAATCAGAGTGATTACACTGAACACAGAATAATGAATTCCAACATTCCCTATTATCCTCTCAATATGCCTCGAAAATTAGCACATCGCTGCCTCATAAAAATAGCTGTTTGCTCCCGTTAGTGTGTCACATGTTGTCACTGGATGTGTTTTTGCCTGGCTAGGTTTGAAAGGCATGCACGAGACACCATCTGAAGAGCTTGCCAGTACATATAACATCAGCGATGAATGGTTAATGATTATAATAGACAGGGCAAAATGAGAAAATGGAACATTTTGGTGACTGCTTTGCACATGACTCAAAGGCTGATGATTGTACGAAGATGGCAGAGAAGGTGGCAGTCCTTGTCGCTTCTTCCCTGTCAGAATGCAATTAACAAATAGCCTGGCTGCTCGCATTTGTGATTTTAAACAAACCCTGTGAAAACCAGAGCAGCTACCCCAGCAACATGATGCACAAGAATATACTTACTGAGCTAATACTCCATTTACCTGGTTAATTTAATTTGCTCCCTTTTTTTTTCTAAAATCCTGCTAGATTTTTTTTTTCCTAAAAAAAACCATGCCTAGAGCCGTTAAACCCAGGAATCATTAACAGTCATTTTTACTAGTTGCTCCCCAAAAGCCCCTGGTAAGTGGCATAATTATCAGTACAAATTACAGATGGTTCACAATTACTTAAACACTAACCAACTCAAAGGATGGCAGTCTCTGCTTGGAAAACACCTGTCCTGACCCACAGACCATGTACTGTTACTGCCGGCATGGAAAACAAAGGACAGAGCAGGATGTTGAGGAAATGCAGACCCAGCACCAAGAGCAAACTTATCTTTGGTCTCTGTTGGCCTCTTATCAGCCACAGACACATGGCTGAGAGAGCAGCACAGGGAATTGTTGCCCAGCTCCCACCCTGCAGCACACAAAGGCAGAGGAATCTGTGCTGACAGACCAGAGCAGGGAATGAGGACTGGGAGGGGGAAACACACATAAAATCCACCTCCCTGCACCCTCAACCCGAGACAAGCCCCATGTTGCTGCCATCCAATCTGACCGGGTTTTGCACCCCAATACCACCTCCCTCTGGGGCTGGGGGATGCTGCTGAGACTCAGCAGGAGAAACAGGATCCAGCCTCCACCCCACAGGCTCTCAGAGTATGTGGGCCTGGGGCACACGTGCACCCTGCCACCACTGCCAACAGCACAGCAATCCTGTGGCAGGGGGTCTGCCCGCAGAGGACTGCAGCTCTCCAGACTGCTGGATTTTGGGGGAGATTTCAGCATATGTAGCTCAGATCCTATTCCACGGCTAGTATCCAAGTAGGTTCCCAAATTCCACCAGAAAGGAACAGAAAATGAGGAGCTGAAAGCCTTTGGTGAATATGGGCCACAGGATGGCTCAGAGAGGCCAGAAAATCTCCTGCTCTGGAAATAAATCCACAATGAAAAGATGGGGAATAGCAGAATCTGTACTTGCAGCTGCAGTGTCCCGGCAGCCCCCTGTCAGCCCCACACCCATCCCCAGGCAACAGTCCTGTTGTCACTGCTTGTTTCTTCCAGGACCCCCGCCGCAGCACACATCCTGCTTTGGGAACTGCCATAGGAACAATGCTGGCTGCACGCAGAGGTCATG